>JAFFJZ010000059.1:0-600000 GCA_018340375.1 Gonatopus flavifemur | reverse complement strand
AACAGTGTGGATTCCTAAAGATTCTTCTCCTCAATTTTCCAACCCACTGGGATGAAACTTATATGGGACCACTATCACCTCGGTTAGGGTGGTCCTTATTTTATATATAAAAAGTGTGTTTTCATCTTCTGTCGTAGACAAAAAAGTTTTCTGTATGTCCCATCCTTCCATTCTGTGTTACATCATGAGGGAGTGCTACGCTATTTTTTACATAATTTTCTAAAGAGATTAAGATGGCCCTCACGGGGCTTCAAGTTTTGAACTTAAAACGCCGCGAGGGCCGTCTTAATCTCTCTAAACATTCCTTTAAGAAATACTGTAGCACTCCCTCATAATGTACAACACAATGAAAGAGTGGGAGATACAGAAAACTTTTCTTGTTGACAAAGAAAAATAAAAATAAATTTTTCATATATGAAATAAGGGCCACCCTGACCTCGGTCCACAACTGTGATAAAAATATGACGAGTTTCGAGGGACATTTTGGTCTAAGAGATTTTGAGTTTGGAGACAAAAAAATTTTCGGTCCTCGGAAACGATCACAAAGCTTCGCTCTACGAGGCAGCAATATATTCCCCAAAGGGGTGATAATGTGAATGCTCAATCTGTTGGGACAGATTTCATAACTTACCAGAACATATATAAAATCTTATATAACGTATATGAAAATTTCACAAGATCTAGATTTGATAACAAAAAACTGATAACGCATTTAGAAAACGACTTGGTTGACACCACAAAATCCTATTGATGAATACGAGCTGACTCAATACTTTTTCAACATATCAAAATAATATGAATAAAACAAGCAAAACAAATTCATCAAAATAATTTCTTCCTTCTAGCAAAATAATAATGGTTGTCGCAGTAAAATAATTTTGTCGTAAGGGCAAAATTATATGAATGAATTCTCTTGAGCTGTTGTATTGATATTATTTTCATGTGCACGGAAAAAATGATTTGGTTGATATTTTGATAGCTAAAAATTAGCTACCATAGCGAAAAATATCAAATACACGAAACACCACAACTAATACCACAGCTAATTTTCAGCTACCACAGTGAATTATTTTTTTCCGTGTGCCAACAATATATTCAGCCGGCTTGTATTTATTAATAGATTTTGTTGTATTATCAAAACACTTCTCTGGGTCCAAGAGGAGATTTGAGGCATTGAAATCTTCATACCTATGATAATTTTGTTTGAGGGAGGATTTGCTTGCCAACCAGTGTAACCGTTTGATAGCTCATTCTGAAGGGGAAAAGTGGTATAAAATGATGTACTTGGAGAGAAAGATCAAGGAAATTTTGTGCATCCTGTACATATGACCTTAAAAGTAGCAAAAAATGCATTTTTCGAGTGAATGTCCTTAAATATCTCAAAATCCTGACCTAATGGCCCAATTTTGGGGATATTATCACGACTTTTATACACTCGGAGAAATCGCATAGTTGAATATTAGACAGCTAGGGAATATAGTACCCCTAAATGAAGAATTCAGTTGCGGTAAATAAATCTTATTTGTCACAGCTGAATATTTCATTTCCATTGAATAAACTTTTTTATTTGTTACGAATACAAAAATTTAGTCGCGGTAAATAAAATATTTAGCTGTGACAAAAAAAATGTATTTACCGCAACTGACTTTTTTATTTAGGGTGACTATATTTCCTAGCTGTCTAATATTCAACTATGCGATTTCTCTCAGTGTACGTGGAAATCATGATTCTTGTTATTGCTTTTATAAATATGCAGCACTTACTACTAAATATCCACTAGAAGTGTCCAAGACCCTTGAAAAAATGAAAATGATTGAATTAACAATGACTTATATTTTGATACTGGAATTTCGCCAGAATTTATACTGGAAATACTGGAAATATACTGGAATTTTGAACTGCAAAGTCAGTAGACACTCTGTGATTGTAGTGGAGGTATGAGATGAAGACACCATGCATATTGTGATGAATTTTCTCAGCTGGATTAAAATACTCAGAAATTTTCAACATAGCTTCTTCCACTTTTTATATGCAATTATTCATTTTCAAATTACCACCACATGAACACTGATGTTTGGATCCCCTTAATATATTCACCAAGTGCACTCGAACTTATATACTTAATCCCCATAAACTTGTTTTTGAAAAATCTGGACTCGACTTTCGGCCAGTTCTTCCAGTCATCTGGCCCACTTCGCATTCTGAGAGTTTGAGTTTATTCATAGCCTACACACGAGTTTGATTTATTCGAATCTTTCTCATTCCATTATCCTAATTTAACATGAGTGTCGAGAGTAATTTTGGCTTCTTGTTTGTCGTTTGTTTTTTGTAGTATCCGTTTCTCTTATGAGGAACCAAATATAATCTTCCATCATTTTTCCATCTCAAAATGTCTGGCAGCGTTGCTCCACGGACTTCGATTGTTGAGGGAATCTCTCACCCTGTTTGTCACTCACATCGCCCGTATTCTACGCAAAAAAATTCAGGTAGGAATGTAGGGAATGGATCTTGGGAGACATATTAACTCCTGTTGGGACAATTGAAGAGAGACAATATATTTGGATGAATAAAAATGGAATAGGATGAATTGAATAATATTGTATACCCATTTTTGCATGATTCTTCAGCAAATTGACAACGATAATATTGTACTCCAGGTCTTTATGATTCCTAAGGAAACCAGAAATGACTGACTTGAACAAATCCCAGGCTGCATTCTCGATAGGGGACGAATATGTCTGGAATTTTTCATCTCTCAGCAGTTTTCTTATTTGTGGACCATCGAAGACTCCTCCTTCAATTTTTGCTAGAGGAAGGTTTCGAAAAAGGGCTCTCAGATAAGTAAACGCTTTGCCTTCTTCATTCAATGCTTGGACAAAGTTTTTGACCGATCTGAATTTGATGTGCGTAATAGTGGGAAAACAATGTTTTCTTTTCCGACGAGCGGTGTATATTTTACGCTGTTCTCACCCAACGTGTGGTTCCTTCTTTTTGGCCGTTGTTTATTCTTATAGTGATGTTTGCGAGCACGAATATCTCAGGAAACAAAAATACTTCATATATCCTTGCTGCATCCCACAAAACATGCCCACCACTTCAAAATCAGAACAAAATTTCCAACCGCGTTCTTCGTCTTTGATATATTCCAACAATTTGACCATTGTCTCGCAGAATTCTTTAGTGTTGACAGTATGTGCGATGAGTATTGACGGTTTTCCGTTTCCGTTATGCAAGAGGACTGCTTTTGAACTGGTTTCAATGCTGTCAAAAGATAACCACCACTTTGTGGCATCGTAAGGTTTTTCGGGTTCCTTGAACAAAACAGGGATGTTTCCGCAAGAGCATATTCGCTCTCTCATAGTATAATACTTCGAGTGAGCCCTGTCACGGTCTCTATACTGTGTTATTTCAACACCCGCAGCTCAAGAGTTGTACTGTTCCATTCGAGATGCATATAGTTCTGCTGCTTCTTTGAAAAGCTTCAATTTCCTCACCCAGTCATTCAATTCAGCCCGAGTTGGAAGATGATGCTCTTCTGTAGCATTGAAATCGCTATCATTATCTGCTTCCGAACCGAGTAGTGGATCGTCACATCTTCTGGGGTTGCATAAATTGGGACACTTAGGAATTAGAAGCGTGTTTGAGTGGGGTATTAGAAATGTGACAGATTTTACATTTGCATAAGCCCATCGCATACTCTTTACGAAGCCCGTGTGATGGCTCAAGCAAAAAATAGCTATCGGTAACGTAACAAAGTGGTTTCCTCCACATCATTGGTACACCGAATGTTATGTGCCGTCTGATTTGAGAACAAAATTGAAATGTATAAGATAGTCATGTAAGCTACAAGGTAGAAAATCTTGTATATTTTCAACACACGCGCAAATTCCAAATTGTCCATTCAAAATTTGAGTCGAATATTGACACAGAACATTCGAGAAATCAATACAAGAGTGTTAAGTTTACATTAAAAATTCAGCAGTTTGATACTATGTTGTGTTGATTTCAAATACAAATTTTGAGCGGACCGTTATCAACACGAAATTTTTAACTGTGTATGGAGCTGACATTCACTCATCACCTAATACATACTCTGTTGAACCGGAAGCCCATCCTACAAGATTTTTATGGTACGAAAGGCATACGATACTTGGTGTCCATCCTTCATCGAGATTGTCTGGTGTTATTTGGAAGTATTGAAGATAATGCTCTTGGAAAAATTTGGTGAATTCACGTTGATTCCTCTTCATCACATAGGTATCACACATATAGCAGACATTATCTGAATGGTTTGTGCACTAAAAACTTCGTTTTTCATTCATTGTAGGTCAGACGAATTGAAAAAAGGCTCTTATATAATTACAAGGCAGAATATTGAATCGAATGATTCCTCAAGATCTGATAACAAATGTATGTGAAATTTCAGAGGAACAAAGGCCGCACGAAAACAGGAGACGAGCAATGAGCTGAAATCATTCCTAATCACGGCCGTGTATGCAGTATAAGTCAACCCTGTGATGTATAAATGTAATACATTTGGTCACCATGTATACGTCATTATAAGGCAGTCGTAGCATAAACTCTGTGAGTCAGTCGGTGTGAAGCTGTACAACAAGGAGTAAATAAACATGTCACTTTTCTAACTTGTGTCTCTTTGATAACCGTATACCTAACAATTGGCGACGAGTAAACTTGACACACGCGATTGCATATTATTCATATGTATTCAAACTAAAGAGAAAAGTGACGAACAAGTAAAAGTTTCGTGGATTTACGAGTTACGTAAAGATGAAGTAATTGAATGTCTCAGTGAAAATAGAGTTCAATTCGATAGTGAGACACATTAGAAAATTTAAGAAAATTGTTGGGAGCAAAAGTAAAGGAAGAAGTCATTGAAAGAGAGCTAGAGAAAGAAAGCGCTCAACAATCAACAATGGTAGAAATCGCAGCTAAACTCGAGTTTGATGTCAATAAAGATGATTGGGGGACATTCCAAGAAAGAGTGGAGCTGTATTTCCTAGCAAACGGAATACCCGACGGAAATAAGCAAAAAGTGATTATGCTGACAAAAGTGAGTGCAAACACATATACACTTATACGCGATTTATGTCATCCTACTAAACCAAAGGATAAAACTTTAGTAGAATTGAACAAATTGATAACCGATCATGTTAATCCAGAACTGAAATTCAATTACATGATATGGAAGAAAATTTAATAAAATTATTCCCAGATTTATTCAGTAATAAAAAAGGTGTCTATAATAGGGGTACTATAAAGTTAATGGTGAAACCGAATACGCAGCCAGAAGCTCTCAAACCAAGTGGTTTACCATTCTCCATGGAAGAGAAGATTGAAAAAGAATTGGACCGTCTTGTGCATGAAGGGCATATCGAAAAGGTGCAGGATAGTGAATGGGCTACGCCAATCGTACCTGTGCAAAAGTCGAATGGAGAAATCCGTATCTGCGGAAATTTTAAATTAACTGTAAATCCTTGTTTGATTGTAAATAAACATCCATTGCCCACTATTGATGATATTTTTATCAGCTCACAAGGGGGTGAATTATTTCCCGAAATTGATTTATATCATGCTTACATGCAAATATTGGTCCATGAAGAAAGCCGCGAATATTTGACTGTCATAACACACAAAGGCCTATATAGGTACAAGAAATTGCCGGAAGGAATAGCTTCAGGGCCAGGTGATTTCCAACAAAAGATGGAAGATTGTTCACGAGGAATTATTAACGTAGCAATTCATTTAGATAATATTTACGTCACGGGGAAAAATACGGCCGAACACTATGAAACCCCGAAGAAAGTTTTTCAGAGACTTCAAGAGTCAGGACTAAGAATGAACCTAAAAAAATGTAATTTTCTTAAAGAAAAACTTGAAATATTAGGATTTGTAATCGATAAAAATGGGTTGCACAAATCTCCTGATGAAGTAAAGGCCATGATTGAAGCACCAAGACCTATAGATTCGAAGCAACTAGCTTCTTTTATAGGGCTAATCACTACCTATGGAAGATTTTTACCTAATAGAGCGAAGAAATTAAAGCCACTCTACGATTGCGCAGCGAATGAAAAATTTGAATGGACCGAAAAATGCGAAGAAGCATTCACATGGGTAAAAACTGAACTTTCTTCAGAGAGGGTGCTAGCTCATGATGATAGGAATGAGGGATTGATTTTGGCATGTGATACTTCCTCGTACGGTCTGGCGGCAATATTGTCACATGAATATAAAGATGGTACCGAACGACCTATTGAATTTGCTCCTAAAATTATACCAAAAAACGAGGAAAATCGAGCGATTATTGACAAAGAAGCTAGTGCTATAGTCTTTGGTTTCAAAAAATTTTACAGATACATAGCGGGTCGAGAAATAATTTTGAGAACCGACCACAAACCACTATTGTATATATTCGGGCCGAATAAAGGTATTCCAGTAACAACAGCGAATCGATTGCAAAGATGGTGCTATTATTTAGCTGGGTTCAAATACAAAATAGAATATGTTAATACTAAGGCCAACGGGAATTGCGACACCTTGTCAAGGTTACAAATTGCCGACAGAACGAAAATTTTTTCGATCTCCTACAACTCAATTAACTATATCACCGAAAACATGACAATTATTAATCAGAAGCAAATAAAGCGTGAAAGTGAAAAATGCACGGAAATAAGAAATATCATTCAGTACGTACAAAGTGGTTGGGCACCAAAAGATAGGCTCTCAAGTGCGGAAAAGCAGTATCTCAATGTTAAAGACGAATTGTTCATCGAAGACGGATGTTTATTACGTGGGAATCGAATTGTGCTACCCGTGAATTTACGATCCTCAGTAATCCAAAATGTCCATGAATCGCATCCGGGCATCGTGAAGATGGAAACGCTAACGAGAACTTATATTTGGTGGCCAAACCTAGATAGCGATATAGAAACTGTAGTTAAGAGTTGCAGAATTTGTATAGAAGGAGCGCGTCAACCGGAAAAAACGCGACTTACACCATGGCCTTGGCCCGATAAGCCATGGGTTCGAGTACACAGTGATTTCTTAGGTCCGTTTTGTGGTAAAATGTTTATGATCGTAATAGATGCACACTCCAAGTGGCCGGAGGTGGTGGATATGGGACAAAACACTAGATCAACTCGAGTTATAGAAGCGTTCAATTCTATATTCGTTCGCCATGGATATCCAAAATTACTGGTAACCGACTGCGGACCACAATATACAAATAAGGATTTTATGGAGTTTTGTAGAAAAAGAGGAATGAAACAATCGTTTTCGCCTCCCTATCACCCAGCTACCAACGGAGCTGCAGAAAACGTTGTTGAAATTTTCAAAACTAAAGTCACCAAGATTATGAAAAGCGGGAAAATATTGAAAGAAGCGGTTAATTTATTCCTCAGACTATAGAAATACTCCACATGGTACAACAAATAGAACATCAGCTTTCATGTCATATCGCCGAGAATTACGAACACGTTTTGATCTACTCAAGCCTGATGTGGAGAACATTGTAATTGCTGAAGAGGAAAAGCAAATTCTTCACAGAAGAGGGAGGAGGGAAGTGCACTTTAGGGTGGGCGATCGCGTAATGGTGGATGATCGACGAATCAATAGCAATAAGCGTGTCGAAGCAATACTGAAAAAACAATTATCTCCAGCTACATATTCAGTTGAAGTTGATCCGAATACTGTTTGGAAAAGACACGTAGACCAAATAATTGCAATTGGTCCAAACACAGATTCTCATATACGATCGCCTTCACTAAGTGAAAACATCAAAAGCAATCCCGCAAATAAGTTACGTCACTCCTCGAGATTACAAATAAACCAAAACAAAAAAACAAATATATATATATAATTAAATACATAAATAGGAAAGAAATAACCACTTATGTTACTCATACTTTTCAAGATGGAGAGGAGATTGTGATGTATGAATGTAATACATTTGGTCACCATGTATACGTCATTATAAGGCAGTCGTAGCATAAACTCTGTGAGTCACCCGGTGTGAAGCTGTACAACAAGGAGTAAATGAACACGTCTCTTTCCTAACTTGTGTCTCTTTGATAACCGTATACCTAACAAACCCCACCATCGAAGATTGCAAGAGTTCCCAGACCTGCTAAATGACGGTGTTTCTAATACACCCATCTTGTATCAACATATCACAATAGAAATGAATCAAATCAATTACACTCAAGTACATGAATACTCATAGGTTATGAATACGGTGAAACTTTAAGAATTGGAACAATGTTAGATTTCGGCACTTGTACGTAAATGCCCGTGACTTCCATAATTTTCCGTAGATTTCCTTTTATAAATACATCATTTTCTTCGTGAAAGAGCAAACCTTACGTACAGAATTCGGTACGGGGTATATTATCTCCACGGTTTCTATTTTTCTTTAGCAAAGAAGGGACTTTTGTATCGCAATTTTTGTCAAAAACAGCATGTTTTCCAAATATTTTGATTCGTTGCACTTTAACTACTCAAATAACCAACAATAGTGACGTTAATATTTGTTGGCAATCCGATTATGTCCATTTTGACACCTACTGCAATTGGATCGACCACTTCTGACTTGAGATGTACCTTCAATAGTGGAACGACGGTGGGAGAAAATTTTTTCCAACTTTAAGAATTCGTATCTCGGAAACGTATCCCAAGAAAGAAGTTTTCACTGTGATTTCTTCAATTCGGAGAGCCAAAATGCATGAGAAAAAAATAGTTCCATCAAATGGACAAAACTGCTGTAAACTAGTATTATTGAAGCCAGCAACCATTCGTTAGAGTAGACTGAAATAGTTCAGCTGCAAATTCCCGGTCGCACGAGATTCTCAAATTCGCGTACGGAATCAGATTCTCGGACGAGACCTCATGGGTCCCCCTTGGAATCCCTCTGATTCCCGCTTCAACCAGATTCATATTGAAGAATTTATTTTCCTGACCAAATCTCATTGACAAATCGCCGGACGAGATTTGGTTAGAACATTGTTCGAGATTCGATAAGATTTGGCGTTAGGTTCGTTCATGACATCTGTACAGTATTAGGGAACATCTGAATAATATTGCAGAATATCTCCATAATATTGCCAACATAACCTCTGCAATATTTTACGATGCTTCACAATGTCCTTAGGATATTGCTGCAATGATTCCAACAATATTTCAGAATGTCGTCAGAATATCACCACGATGATCTCAGCAATACTTGAAATATCTCTAGAATGTCAAATAGGGGTGGACATGGAATGTTTCGGAGACATTGTGACAATATCGTTGAGATGTCGTCCAGAATATTGCGCAATTCAAGTGCACTATTTCCACAATGTTGCTGGGTCATTTGGTGCTGTATAGGATCTCATCGAATGGAGCACGTAGTTAAGGTGGTGATTCAGGTAACCCATCAAGTACCACCTCTCCGTGACTACAACAATCATGAAACCAATTACCTCTGTTCATGAGTTCTTCAGATACAAAATGTTTCACATCACAATGATCAAACAGGATATTCATTGGACCAATGTAACGTTGACTCAATTCAGGCTAATTCGCGACTTTATATATCCTTTGTCATTCCTGATTATTGTTATTGTTACCAGGCTGTGGAATCTCATGCGAAGTATTCAGCATATAGTTTGAAATATCATATTTCATGGTCAAAATTTCCATCACGTGAATCAAGAGACGCAGTAGTGTCTCGACGTCAAGCATATGCAAAAACCCCGAGAAAAATGTTTAATAATAATGTATGAGTATTTTTTATGTATAAGCGAAGAAAGCAGGAGTCGTACGCTACTGTGTATCTTTACTCCTCAACCAAGATTTAACCTCCTGAAAAAATTTTCAATACACAATAACTCGACACATATTGTATGTCACGAAAAAATAACTACACTTTCATTATATAATTCGATTATGCACTTCCGATTAAGTTCACTACGAACTTGATTAGTTCATCCGATACCGAAATATAAACGTTTCAATTCTTCATTCGATCGAAACATCTTTTCGGAATTTCTGACTCATCGGTTCCTTCTTGACACGAAGACCTGTTATCCTCGAGGCAATTTCCAATGAAGGAAGATTTATTCTGCCTGTCTTTTCCTTCCTTCGAACGGCCAATAGTAGATCATTTGTTCTGTCTTTCTTCCTTCGAGTGTCCAATAGTGGATCATTTGTTCATTAGCTTGTAAAATATAATAACGTATAATAAGATGCCTCTAATATTGTCCAAATGGTTTGTCAGTCTTTTGTAACCTGTGCAATGATTGGTAGATAAATTTTGTTTCTCATAGAGTATATACATTGTGAATACGTTAACAAATATAACCTGTCAATGGGCTAAGGCGTTGATAGGCCATTATAATATCGAAAGAATAATTGAAAAATGAATGAATTACAGGTGACGACATTGCAGGTTACTACAGGTTATTCAGAACAACAAGCAAACACAAACAAATGACTTGGAATCATATATACTTTGATATACTACTTTGAAAAAATGCATGAATGAATGAATGAATAAATGATGAAGAGGTTATTTGTAAGAATAACAGAAGAACTTTGAGAAAGGTATGAATAAATCTGTGCCCTACATTCAGGAAATTGGAATATACACATGATGGGTTATTCATGAAATGCATGATTTCTTCATTGGTAAAAGCATGGCAGATATACCATAATCCCTGACGGACAATTTGCTACTGTTGGTTATACTAACCGGAACTAGAGACAAATAATAGAAAATCACACAAGGTTTGGTCAAGGAGGATAATTCAAATTCATAAATTCTGAGGCAAAAGCATATCGGATATATCATAACCTTAACGGACAGTCCGATACTGTCCCATCTTTCCACTGGAGTCGTTGACAGATGATCAAATGGATGATACGGAGTATCCCGAGTAGAAATTGATTTTGGGTGTTCGATCAGGACCAGATCTGGAAAGCCTCATTTCAAATTGGGTCCTGATATGGAAAGTACTGAGGGATCAGAGGCTGAATGTAACGCATCGTTGCATCAGGGCCCGATGTGGCAAACCATATCTGGCCCATACATGGCTTACCGGATGTGGACCATACATGGCATGCCATAAGAGTGCCAAGTGTTGTAATTTCAAAATGTTGAAAAACAATGTTTTTTGGAATTTGAAATTTGGACCTCGTACCGCAATTGATAAAGCACTGAAGAATTATATTTTCATGAATTCAGTTCGGAGTAATCTGAGCGAGAGAATATTTACTCCACCGGTACACTAGTATCCTTGAAGACTCTAAGGTTTTCCAGATCTAATCTCAATTCCAGAGCAGAAATTCATATCGGGGCCACATAAGGACCTGATCCCCAGTAAAAATGAATCATATAAGAACATACATAAAGCATATAGAAACCATATATGGTCATATATGACCATATATAATTCATACGCAATCCATATTGAATCCGTATATGATCATATATGGCCCATACAGAATCCATATATGACCTTTCGATGCAAGACTTCCCCATACATGTGAAAGAATTCTGTCACATATGAAATATTTTCCGTATATGGATTTCATATGGATCATATATGAGTCATATATGATCATATATGGATCACATATGGATTAAATATGGATTGTATATGATTCTATGCATTTTCATATATGAATCATATATGAATTTTATATGTATTATGTATGGATTATGTATGGGTCATATATGTTCGGTTTTTACTAGGGATGTGAAATGCCTGACTTCCTATCAGGCCCTGATGTGGCATCCACATATGTTCTCGACATGTTTTATGATCTTGCACATCTTCAGAGTTTTGTCCAAGAATTTTTCGAAATCTTCGTACACATAAGCGAGAGTACATGCGTTCCCTCTCCTTTTTTGCACCATCCATAATTTACACATGAATAATCCAACACATGATTTACTTAATAGTTCAGACATATGAACAATTATCAAAAATGTTTCTTGATAACACGCGGAAACCCTAAACAGATGCCACAATACTTGTAGAATATTCATTTCAATTGATTGATTGAGTGAACTGGTACTACAACCAAACCCATACGAACTTGTGAAGACAGGAGAGGTTATGGTTGCGTGTGCAGCTTACCATGCTTTCTCCGTTATGGCGAATTTGGCTAACTGCACTGGGGCAAACTCAGGATATCTCTGTCCTTTGTTATCATCATTGATGAATCTCTTATTACATATTCGCGAATTCGCTATAAGTTGCTATAAGTCACTAGGAAATGAAGGAAGGTAAACCATGTCCCGCACACATCAGGATCACATTTGGCATAGCAAGTCAGGATCAACTATATTATGCCCTTCTCAGGGTCATATCTGGCAAACCCAAATATGGCAAGCCTCATTTCAGCCCGATGTGGCCCACATAGGACCTCGGGATTGCCATAAGATTTTTCTGCTCGGGATGCTCGAAGGGAGTGATTCAAATGGATTCCCAATCTATCTATAGGCCAAAACGTAACGGATATATCATCACTCCTGACAGACAGTCAGCTACTATCAATTTCTCCAATTAGGATCGTAGACAATTGATAGAAAAGATTAAACCGAGCTTGCTTGAGAATTATTCAAGTTTATTCGTCATTTCTTCACAGGTAGAATCATAGTCGATACAGCATACCCTTGATGGAAGGTCCACTGATCTATACTATTCCTCAACTAGAATCGTGAGCGAATGATGAGACAGATGATATTGAGCCTGTTCCGAGAGAAGTGAATCAATGAAACATTCTCCTCCCTGCATACCCTGATCGACAGTGCCCATACTTCAGCTCATCTGAAGCGACTAGAAATGTTGCTTATTCCAAAAGAACTGTTCCAAATCTTTTTCATCTTCCTTCAAAGAGGAAACCATAAAGAGATGTCTGATGAGGAAAAGTATGTTCAATATAAATATTGTCTTCGTAGTTGCGATGGAGAGTATTATCTAATGGAACAGTCCATTGAATCTAACCAAAACTGATTGAGAATCAGACATCAATCAACTACATTGACTATGACAACAACATGAACTACATTCTACTGCATTGACTTCAACTAGAACATTGTACAAGATTCAGCAGGTTTCTTTGACAAAGGGTGTTATCGAATTCTTGGATATGAATGAAATTGATAGTATTGGTAGCTAACATACACATCCATGGTATGTTTGCTTCATTTCGTTTCATCCCCATTCACCTGTGATATTATTCAAAGAATCTGATAATAGTATCGGAGAGATCTGTGATATATTCACTGCACTCTCGCCTTCGCTCCACTCGACTAAGAGGCCACCGAATGGAATTGATAGTGGTGGCTATCGTCTAGTTAAATACCTAGCCAACAGATTCATGACTCGTTTGCTTCATTTCTGCTTCGTCTTCATGCACCTGTGATTCTACTCCGACAAACTGATGAGTCCAGTATGTCGTCCAGATTTGTGGCATATCTGCTGTGCTTTTGCCTCTACAGGAATCGTTTTTTTCAATTAATAGTTTTGATTCAAGATATTCAATATACTTCAATGTAAGTGCCTGGCGAACAACCTCAACCTTCAACATTTTTCAAACTTCTCATATCTAATTGAGGTTGTGTCATGAACTTCTCATTCTAGAAACGTTTTATACTGCATCGGGGTTTTTGGATGATTCCACGTTCTGATTATATTTGATATTTGATAAATTCCACTTCCTGATTATAAGCGATGATTCAGTTATTGATTCGTTACATAATCTTCAATCATCCATTTCATGCCATTCATTATCAATTGGATTCACTTCTCAATCTGTAGTTGATCCATTCAATAGAAAATTGCCGATGAAATCGCCTGAATAAGATGGATAGTGGTAGTGGACGACGTACAGATCGAATGGTACATTTGCGTCATTTCTGGCTTCCCTCTTTGGCCTGATACTTCCTTTACCAAGAGTTGTTATCGGATTGCTTGAGCAGGATCACAGGTGTATGAGGAAACACGAAAAAGGAGCAGATATGGCAAAGACCTGTACGTCGTCTACCACGACTATCAATTTCATACAGGCAGTATGTTAGAAATTTTGTGTTCAACCCGGCTTGATTGATAGTCGAAAAGTTGAAAGATGAATACAAAAAAATTCAAATAGACACGGTTTTGAATCACGGCAAAGTTCTCCACAAAAACGGTCGGATTTAAAAAGCTCGCGGACCCCCGGAGACCAGCGTAAATCACAACTTGGACGGTACGACAAGAGTAAAGTTTGCCCTGCTCACGCCTTCCACGTCAACTTCGACAACTCTGCTTCTAACTTGCAGGCATGTCGAAGTATAAGGAATTAGCTAATGAGGGCCCGCTTGGTCAGCGTTTTCCGGAAGTCCTTACCCATGCTAGAAGGCCCACCGCAATGGCCGACACTCGCATTTTCTCACGTACAAGACGTGAGAAAGGAATCGTAACACGATATCAGGACTGATTAGACGTAGAAGAATTCTGTAGCTGATTCATTGAGAGATATACCATGCTGCTGATTTGCTTTAATGATGATTGAATATAAATTCAAGGTTTGAAATTATTCTAATTACAGAAAGGATGTTATGTGAAAGAAAAACAAAGAAAAATATAGATGAGTTGTCAAATATGTCAGAATTTCAGAGGAATGATGATCGAAGTTAATCTTCATTTGCAAAAAGAACTATATAAAAATATTTTATCAGCAGCAGCATAATATATCTCAATGAGAGTTATAGGGAACAACAAAACATGAGAAACAATAGGGTTTTGATTTCACTGAGCTTTCTGTCAAATAGTTCCAATCATGGGAAGAGAATTCTAAAATGTTCACAACATTCGCTCCCATGATCGAAACCATTCGACAAAGCTCAATGAAACAAAATTCCCTCCCAGAAGGAAAACAGAGAGTCTCAAAGAAAGGCCTATAGGAGTTTTCACAGCGGTCCACCAACATGAGTATTAAAACCAGATGTTTCCCTATTTTCATTCTTTTTTATATATGTATATATATATGTGTATATATATATACATATGTGAGCGTGTGTGTCCGTATATATATATTAGGTGTACAAATAAGTTTCCGCGGTTTTTTATAAAAAATTAGGAATTTATTGTAAAGGAAAAGTACATTACGTTTTATTCAAAGTATTTTCCATCATTTGCCACTACTTTTCCCCATCTTTCTGGCAACATTCGGATACCCCGTCGAAAAAACTCTTCATCTTTTGACGCTATCCACAAATCTACCCAATTTTTGGTTTCTTCATATGATGTGAAGCGCTGCTCAGACAGACCATGTGCCATCGACCGGAACAGGTGATAATCAGAAGGGGCTAAGTCTGGTGAATACGGCGGGTGGGGTAAAACTTCCCAGTTGAGTGTTTCCAAGTATGTTTTTACCGGCGCCGCAACATGTGGACGAGCATTATCGTGTAAAAGAATAATTTTGTCGTGTCTGGAGTAGTAATGGGCGCGTTTTTCCTTAAGTGCCCGACTCAATCTCATCAATTGTGTTCGGGAGAGAGCTCCAGTAATGGTTTCGCTTGGTTTCAGCAATTCATAATACACGACACCAAGCTGATCCCACCAAATACACAGCATGAGTTTTTTTCCATGAATATTCGGCTTAGCTGTCGATGTTGATGGTTCGCCGGGCTTGACCCATGACTTTCTCTTCTTTGGATTATCGTAGTGAATCCATTTTTCGTCACCAGTGACTATACGATGCAAAAAACTCTTTTTTTCATTCCTGGCAAGCAGCATTTCACTCATGCATAATCGGCGTTCAACGTCTCTCGGCTTTAGTTCATATGGAACCCAATTTCCTTGTTTTTGAATCATTCCTAACGATTTTAAACGATGTGAAATTGCTTGTTGAGTCACTTGTAGAGTAAGAGCAAGTTCTTTTTGCGTTTGAGACGAATCTTCCTCCAATAGTACTTCTAATTCCATGTCTTCGTACACTTTCGGCCTTCCACTGCGATCTTTGTCTTTAACGTCAAACTCACCGTTCTTAAACTTTTGAAACCATTCCTGACAACTTCTCTCACTTAAAGCAGCTTCACCATATGCTTCTAGAAGCAATCGATGCGCCTCAGCTGCAGATTTTTTCACATTAAAGAAGTAAATCAAAAGTTCCCGCAAATGATGCTTATTCGGAATAAAACTTGACATTTTTGCACGAAAAAAATTACGTGATGCTGATACGGAATCACTAGTACTTCAAGGTTATGGTGTTGCCAGATGACTGAACTTGGGATATAACGTTTTACATCTGACAATTTCTCCATAACCTTCTGGTGGGGCCATCTTTTGACAAACCGCGGAAACTTATTTGTACACCTAATACATATGTATGTATATATGTGTATGTATATGTATACGTACATATGTTTATAATACATGAAAACTTTCAATCGTAACAATTTCGAAGAGGGTTTTGGTTATTTCCCCTTTCAAAGGATGACCTGGTGTCAGAAAATCCTGGTGAACTAATTCGGACTACCACTGAATTGATTCGTTGTGGATAAATTCCAAAAGAATGAAATTGTCGCTATCCCGAAAAAACAAGGGGTAGACGAATGCGAGGACTACAGAACGATCACTTTAACTTCACATGCTCCGAAAATCCTGACCAAAATTATATACAGGAGGATGGAAAATAAAATAGAGAGTAGATTGGCAGAAGATCAGTTTGGTTTTAGAAAAAACAGGGGAAATCGAGAAGCAATTTTAGGACTTAGGGCAGTAATTTAGAAGAGGATAGCGCTGAAGAAATCTGTGTACATAGGTTTTGTAGATATACAGAAGGCTTTCAATAATGTGGATTGGGAGAAGATGTTTGCGATCCTGAAGGAGGTGGGAATGAATTATAAAGATAGAAGAATAATATACGAATTATGTAAGAATCAAAGTGCAATGATAGACATGGAGGGTCAGGAAGGGGAAGCACAAATAAGAAAAGGGGTGAGACAAGGATGCTCATTATCGCCACTGATTTTCAATTTATATATAGGAGAAGCAATGAACGAAGTGGAGGAGGAAATTCAATCGAAATTACAGATTCAGGGAGAAAATATAAGTATGTTGAGATTCGCGGATGACATAGCTATATCTGCCACGAGTAGTACTGGGTTAGAAAATATTCTCAACACTATGAGAAAAATATTATTGGAAAACTATTGTATGAATATAAATAAAGACAAAACAAAATTCATGATGTGTACAGCGGCGAAAACAGCTAGAAGAACGAGAATTAAGATAGATACTGAGACAATTGAACAGGTGAAAGAATCCAAATATCTAGGAAGCATAATTACAGAGAACGGCAAAAGCGAAAGAGATATAAGAGCAAGAATAGCACAAGGGAAACAGGCTTTTTATCAAAAGAGACAGTCATTATGCTCAAAAAATATAAGCTTGGAAGTAAGGAAGAAATTCTTGAAAAGTTACGTTTGGAGCACAGCATTATATGGTTGCGAAACTTGGACAATGGGAAAAACTGATCAACGAAGACTCGAAGATTTTGAAATGTGGTGTTATAGGAGGGTGCTCAGAATAAAATAGATAGACAAAGTCAAAAATGAAGAAGTGCTCGAGCAGATAAATGAAAAAAGGAATCTTCTGAAACACATTGTGAAAAGGAGAAGCAATCTCATAGGACTCACATTACGGCATGAGAGTTTATTGAAAATAATGTTGGAAGGGAAAATGAATGGTCAAACTGGTGAAGGTAGACCTGGATCGAGTTATATGAAGCAAATCGTACAAGGCAAGGAATGTAGTAGATATGTAGAAATTGAACGTTTGGCGGATAATAGACAGGGGTGGAGGGTTTCATCAAACCAGTCGTAAGACTGATTACTTCATGATGATGATGAATAAATTCCAACAGTTTAATTATAACAAAATAAATTGGTGTCAGAAGGGGGATCGTTATTCTCCCATGAATTGTTCAGTTGTCAATTGTTTGAATAATTTGTTACAAGGGGAAAATTCTTGGATGTCAAAATTTTCATTCCAATTAAAAATTCCTCACACATCAAGTGTTCACTTACGCGTTCAGATATCTCCATTATTTCCAAATTGTAGAAGCCATCTTGTTCGATTTTTGATCTGCGTGACAATCCTTCTTGGTCTCAATCGACTATTGGTTTGTAAATCTTTGCTGAAATCCATCATCATATCATGTTTTGTTGAAAATCTCAATCTGTACTTATGTGTAATGTACATTTCTCATACAATTCCATTAATGTTATAAACATCAAATGTACAAACATTTTGACTTCTTCTATGGAATTGACAGCTAAATTCTCATTTTTGCCAGGTTGTTCATTTCTGTCGTAGGTATATATATTTCTACAAGGTTTATTCTGTGTTGCAATTTCTATTGAATGTTTTTTCCAGGAATTAATACTTGCAATGCTGGTTCAGATATTTCATGATTTGATAACTCTGGAAAATTCCAATGTCTTGATCGTCATTAAATAATTTCTCTAAATATCTCAATACAGATTATCGCCAATATAAATATAAAGTTGAAGAGAAAATTATCTCTGATAAAACCTTGTGAAGAGTTCGGGAATTCCAATTCGTCTTGAAATTTGAGAAACATTCAACCAAATATTCAATAAATTTGAATTTTTCCAGACACACTGATGACTGATATAATTGATTCGTATGTCTATGTATATATTCGAATGTGTATGAGAATTCATGTCATATCCTTATATGTATAACTTATGTGTTTTCCAAAACTGAACTTTGAGTAATCATATGACATCGATGATTATTTCTGGAATCTGCCCTGTGATTTTTCCCTGAGATCTAACAAATTCGAATGTACATGAAAGGTGAAGATTGATATCAATGCGAACAAAAATTATCTGAATTGATTTTGGAATCAGTAAAGTTGTGAAATTTCAATATTGTTTGGGAATAAGGTTGATAGAAGTGTTGAGAATCCAGGAATTGCTATCGAAAATGAGATTCTATTCAATGGAGTTCCCTAGAGTTCAGTTTTGGATGAATTGTGCCATTTTATGTATTTGTGTCAAAACGTCACATTACGTCACAAGTTTCTCTGAGGACCCCAAAATTCTATAGATAGAGAACATAGGAAATTATCAATTCGCATGTAGGGCACATAAAAATAGCTCTTTGTGTAGGAATAGGGGAAAATTACGCCAAAAATTTCATGAATCGGTGAATGTTGTATTCACACGTGTATATACGCTTTAAATAATTATTGATGACAGATTACAGTCATTGTAAAAGTTGAATCTCTTTTTAATCATATGCATAGCTCGATTGTGTAAATCTCTCTCAGTGTCATAGACATTTCGAAACTCTACACAGCTGCATAATCGAGTTTTCCTTTACAATTTCAACATTGTCCATAAAAATTATTATCACAGGTTAAACTAATTGATCGGGGTACATCGTCATCTGAATTGAATAACATTACTTCTCCTGTCTTTCAATAACAAGTTTCCACCACCAAGAGTTGATCATTCTTTTAGAAATTTATAAATTCGAGTTTGTATTTGAAAATTTGAAAATTAAAGTCATCTTCTAAGATTCTATTGAGGAATAATCAAAGTAATCGCTATACATTACGTTCACACTGATTTGTAATTTCAATTACAAGATGCTCTGGTGTGAAATACCAACTCGAATAGTATCAAAACTTCAAATAGAGTTCTAAATAGTCAACTTTTGAATGTGCATGAAGTTACTAACAGATTCTTTGATTTTTCAATTCTCTAACGACCTTCAATCACCATCATTTCCCCATTGCATGATCTGTAAATAACTTTGAAATCATTTATAAACAATTCATGCGAGGATTTTCAGTAATCGTTTGAATTGGAGTTGGAGGATAAGCTGAATCACCCTTAAATTATAGATTGGAATCATAGAAAAGCTTTTGATTATAACTACTCGGAGGAAAACAAAAGTGAGAGAATATAATAACATTCTGGAATCGAAGAAATACTCTTGGATTCTTCTTGAGTACCGCGTGATAGATCAATAGTATTACGGAGAGTTGAAAAACGAGTAAATCTCCAATTTCGTCTATTATTCTGAAATGGTGGGTTGTGATTGGCCGTCAAGGCGATAGGCACTTTGAAGTTTACTTCTACGGTTCAATACATCCACATCCATCATTCAAATAGAGTAATCGTTCGAACATCTGTAACTGAGAATAGGAAATATTGGATTTTCCGCTCAACATACATACCAATACCGCGTACAATAAATAACTCAAAACGCCCAACGAAACTGTTAGTACATCAGGTAATCAATCTACGATGTCCGATTCCATGACGAAGTCAATAGCAGAATGCATGAGTCTACAGCAGAGTCTTCTGAATATCCCGTATTTGGATGAGAAAAATATTCCTTTGAAAATATTCCAGACGAAGTGATCAAACATCTGAAAGGAAGATTCACGCCATGCAAAACCTCTCCATATTATCAGCACGAGATCGAAGAAATCCGAATGAATCGTGGAGAAAGTGTCAACGATTTTTATGATAGACTCAATTTACCAATGAACGGAGCGAAGATGGCTTTGGAGGATAAATATGGAGATCGAATTAATGAGATGATGGAACCAGTAATTGCACGTGCGTTAGAATCATTTCTACGAGCAATACCGGATGAATTAGCAAGGGCCATAGACAATAGGGGTCCTGAAAATCTAGAACAGGCGCTGAAAATTGCTGTAAGAGCGGAGAATAAAATGAAAAGTGAAATCATCCCCAGTGGAGAAATTGCGCGCGTAACTTTTTCTCACGAAAACTCTCGTCGTAATTCCGGTA
Source organism: Gonatopus flavifemur (assembly GCA_018340375.1). NCBI lineage: Eukaryota > Metazoa > Arthropoda > Insecta > Hymenoptera > Dryinidae > Gonatopus > Gonatopus flavifemur. The sequence goes on along the minus strand of JAFFJZ010000059.1, from coordinate 579,155 downwards.
ACGGTGATTATGGAAAACTTTATCATCGAACGTCCAATATCGCGAGCTCCCCGGAAAATTCAAGGACATCAAGTCCTGTGCCATCGACTTCTGATAACCTCCCAGCTGGAACCTTAAAACGACTGAATGATGATCCTTATTTTGCACCAAGTGCACCGTACCCTATGCCTTATCCACCGATTTCTTATCCATATGACTCATATTTTCCACGACAATTTACGAACCCGTACGCACAATATCCACCAACAATGCCGCATAATTCTTATCGGAACCCTGACGATAAGAATTCCTACACTCTTGATCATAGAAAATCAGTTTCTTATGATGATAATCGATATCAACGAAATAGTCAAAACAGATCACCTCCGCCGTCTTATAATAGATTCCCGAATTGAAGCTCATATTCGTCAAATCGACAATTTCCTTCTGGAGAATTCAGTCGTGAAATCTTTCCTGATAGAGTGTCTTCTTCTAATTTCACGGATGAACCCAGTACGAATGATAGGGGTAGAGATAGCCCAAATTTTGATAGAAACTCAAGAGAAACAAATATTGCAATAAATTCGAAACTAACTACAAGTTCTGATAACAATATTTGGGACGTAACACTATGTATCGCTTCACGAAGGAAGAATTTGCTGAGCAAGAGGAAGAATTCAAGGTGAACGCTTGCGTCGATACACACATCAAAGCCCGTTTCCGATAAACTATGCACTGCGCTTGAAAATACTCAAGACAAAGAAAATGAGTCTGTATCTGTTCACACCGTGCAGCTCGTTGCCCGTCTCTCTAATTATCAAAATGAATCGCCTAATGACAGATTGCATCGGATAGTTGAATCGGCAATGAACCCCTCTGAACAGGACATGGCGTGTTCCACCCGAGAAGGTGAAAACACGTAAATAGAATGAACACGCGAGAATCAAGAGATTCGCGCCCAGGGACTCATTTGAAGTTCACTCAACGATATTCGCGACTTGGAATCGTCCTGCTTAGAGGAGGATAGCCGAAGAAACGTTTGAGGTCCACTCGTTCGCGTGGGACAAAATAACGTTGGAGGAAGGCCTTCGCAGAATCTACGGTCTGTCGCGTGCTTATAGTTCTCTTTGAATATTCAAACCGTGGTACGAATTCTCAAAACAAATTCCGTTTTGCCTTAGTCGTGTTGAGAATCATTCTGTATCCGACATTGTAGTTCTAAGTTTTCTAGTTTCATTCGGGATTTATCAGTCAAAAACCAGTGTGAATCGTTTCGATGCAATTCTCTTCGTGCACTTCCACCTTGGAAATCGTGACTTCGCGGATGCAGCGTCTCGGACCAATTACCATCACGAGCGACGGGAGAACGAGGAGGACAGGGACAGAAGCAGCAAGACCGTAGCTGAATCTCAGAAAAGACGAACCTGACGTGTTCGATTTTTTCCGACACGGTGAGTTTCCCCATCGATAATTCTCCTCCCTCACTTACATACATACACACCTCCTCTTTCTCACACACGTTATTCTTTCTGTAGAAATTCATTGACAAGTTGTGAACGTGTGATTTTCTTTCTTTTTAAACTTCCAAATTCATTCGGAACATACAGGGCACTACGCCATAACTTTCAAAATTCACATATTGTTACAAGTTCATTTCTTCAATTTCCCCCTCCCAATCAATACATCACATCAAACTGAGGATGCCTAATGATAGTGTGTTCTCTTATTAACGCTTGAAACCGTGAGCGGGGCCCACATACTTCCTCGATCAAGCCACTCCGGTCGAGGAAGTTTTCAAATTTCAAAAGAGACGAGTTTCCTTCACCCCATTCGAAATCTTGTTCTGTAACATGTACCAGCAGGATCAATATCATTAGGTAGCGTCGTAAGGAAATGAGGACCCTGGTAGAAATATCATAAGTTTTTCCCCACAACTCGTGAGGCACTAGTGAGGGAGAACTAGTTAAGTGAAACTCGTGAATTACTCGTCAGTAAGTGATAAGTTTAACTGAACTAACTATTTGGGTTATAATTAGGCGGAACTTATGAGGATTTCACAAGATTTTCCACGTTATGCTTACAGAAAACCACTTAACAAACGTTCAACCATCACCAGCAAAATAAATGTCCATGATTTCATATAACTTATCACAATTTCCATAAGGTTGATTTATTAACTATTCAGCATCATTTTTCTTTTCTACACAACACATCATCATACACATCATTTGAGTATTATTCAAAGAGCATGAACTGAATGAATATGTGTTTCGTCATAATCAAATATGAGTTTCGACCAAGTACTCTCCTTTCGTCATTTCTTGATTAATATAGATGAAAAATCTGTTATTGAGTGCAAAATGGATTATTGAATCAGTCATCACTGTTGTAATATGTAAAAAATCGTAATTGGCTGATGTGGTGAAAATGAATTCTGTTCAAATACACGACAATATCAACAACAATATCAATATCAATCAATATCAATATTGATTTACATCAATATTTCTCGGGAAAGAAAAACTCACATTGAATTTCTCAAAACTCACATTTCTCAAAAAGCTCACATCAATTTTGTAATAATATGAGTCACGAAAAACTCATTTGATCAAAAATATTTCAAGCGAATGTTTAAAATGAATTTCAAAAAGCTTGAATCATTTACTTGAAGCGCGTTGGATGATTTTACTCATTACTTAATTCAAAGAGTATTCTTGAAGTTGAAATTTTCAAATTTGAGAAAAAAGCCTTATGTTCTGAGTGGAATTTGTTGTTGGGGTGATGATAAACTTGTAGGGAGAGTTTGAAAGTTGGGTGGAATCTATATTGATCAGGAAAGTCCAAATCGTGAGGCAAAAGTTAGAAAATCTGTCAACTTAGCTCACGGCACATAGGTATTCTATCAGCTTTTCTTCACTAAACGAAATCTAGGCAGGAGAAATGTATCAAAATTCAGTAAGATCAAGTTGGTACAGAGTAAGAGAGGACAGATATATTCATTGAATTTTGTTTGGGTTTGTGTGGGATAGTGCGTTCTGTTATCGGGGAAGTCAGGTGGACCGAGTAGCTTGGTGGAACCGTTGGCAGTTCGTATACCTCCCACCTGCACTTCCAGTAGCGAGGAATCCCGCCAAAATCAACGAGAAGCGCGTGGAAATTCTTACGAGACGGGTCTATATTTTTTTCTCCGGGTTTACGCCTCTCCTCCTCTACTATTCTCGTGATCGGGCGAATTAATCCACTGAATGTAATTTGGACTGAATAAAGAAGTTTGTGAATTGTGCTCCTAAATTCAGTGTCCGCAGTTCATTCAATAACGAACAGAGAAGCATTCTGGCACTCCTTCGTTCACTTTCCATTTCTACGACATCTTGGATTTTTCAACAATTTTCTATCGGTAATTCCCATCAATCTTCCGCTGTCTCCTTCCCATTTCCTACCAAATTTCATTGGTTATTATAAAAATGTTGATAAATGAGGAAAGGCTATAGAAGCTCCAATGTGTCGTCTTTTAATATTTTTGTTCCAATAATGGTGTATCATGTTCCTACAAATGAATGTTATTATATTTATAACACAGGTTCAATACACATGTTTCCTCGACCTACTAGTGGAAAGATACAAAAATGCACACAATATAAAAGCATTGAAACAAAAATATCGAGAGACGATGAATTGAGTCATACATAGCCTTTACGTATTTATCAACATTTTTATAATAACCAATAGAATTCAATGAATATATCTGTCCTCTCTTACTCTGGACCAACTTGATTTTACTGAATTTCGATACATTCCTCCTTCCTAGATTTCGTTTAGTGAAGAAAAGCTAATAGAATACCCATGTGCCGTAAGCTAAGTTGGCAGATTTTCTAACTTTTGCCACACGATTTGGACTTTCCTGATCAATATAGATTCCACCCAACTTTCAAACTCTTCCTACAAGTTTCTCATCACCCTAACAACGAATTCAACTCAGAAAATAATTCTTTTTCCTCAAATTTGAAAATGTCAACGTGAAGAGTACTCTTCAATTTGAAAAGTAAAACCATCCGTCGAGCCGCAAGTGAATAATCCAAGTTTTTTGCAATTCATTTTGAACATTCTTCCGACATATTTTGGATCAAATGAGTTCTTCATGACTCATATTTATCACAAAACTAATATGATCTCTGAGTTTTTGCCTAGAAGTATTGATGTAAGTATTTGAAGAAAATTCATTCTCACTGCATCAACAAATTATGATTTTTTGACATGTTACAACAGCTATGACATTTACTGATTCATTTTGCACTCACTAACAGATTTTTTGATACACATTCAAGAAATAACCACCACACATTTCATAAAAATAATTCATCCATTTTTTGATCACATAAATTCTAACCTCACATCTGTCAACCGAACTGCAATTTTCACACAGGCTCATAGATTATGATATTCAACCGACGGATGATTGAATCGGATAAACACGTCACTTTAATTGATCTTTTCTAACGCATCGCGTAGGTACTGGTTTAGCTCAGGTCGTTAGGGCGTTAGGATAGTAGATCGCGCAACATTAGGTAGGAATTGGTGTAGGTAGGTTCGATTCTCTCCGAGGTTTTCAATATTCTCTCCATCGCATTGAACACGAGGTGAACGTTGGTGGTAATCTACAAGTGTTCCCTCTGGAACACGATTTTTGCTCGAAATTCAATTTTTTATTTTCAAAAACATTTTGGGCCAAAGCATGCATATTTTACTGAATAATCATTGTTGATGTATTATTATAACTTCACAACTTTTTTTGGCATATAATTGCTGTCATGAGTGTGGCGCTAGTTTCTTACAAGTTCCTGGTCAGTTACTACTGAGTGCCTCGCTAGTTTTGATGGCTAGAATTTAGTGAAGTGAAGTGTTACATTCTAGTAAGTTACTCGTAAGTTTTCCTTATGAGTGACTCACAAGTAAGATAGGTAAACTTATAAGTAACTCTCGATGTACTAGAGAAAATTTCTACCAGGGGAAAAGAAAGGAGCGGAGTCAACAAGTCATTGCATCAGGTATACTCACACATGTGCTGGAAAGTCTCGGGCCTAACACATAGATGGCGCGAATTTTACTGCATTCACCTGTTTTTCAGTTAGTACTGACCTTCAAAAGGCGACTCTCAGAATTTCATGATATTCTGTCCATTGTTTTGTGAGTTATTGTACTGAGAGTGACGCTACTTTTGTTATTTTTGAAACAATGGACCAAACCAATTCCGTGTTTTGATTTTACTCTGCTTCTTGATGGGAAAAAATACCGTTCTGGCGAATCAACGGCTTCAAAAGTGTTATGGGGACTCCGCCCCATCAGAAACCACGATGAAACGTTGGTTTGCTAACTTCAAACGTGTTCGTGGAGACACCGATGATGCAGAACGCAGTTGACGTCCGAATGGGGTGGTGACACCAGAGAACACAAAAAACTCCACGAAATCGTTTCGAATGATCGAAAAGTGAAGTTGCATAAGTTAGCTGACATCGTAAAAATATCGAAAGAACGTGTTGGCTTTATATCGCATGAGTATTCAACTATGAGGGAGCTCTGTTCAAGGTGGATGCCGCGTTTGTTCACTGCTGACCGGAAACAAGGACGCGTTGATGCTTTTGAGCAGTGTCTGGCCATGTTTGAACGTGACAAGCCGGAATTTTTGCGTCGATATGTTACAATGGATTAGACATGGATCCATCACTCTACTCCGGAATCAAAATGATCGCATCTGAGTGAACAGTCACTGGTGAACCTCGTCCAAAGCACCTGAAAACACAACAATCGGCTTGGAAGGGAAGCCTTGGTATTTTGGGATGTGCGTGGTGTAATATCCATCGATTTCCTTGAGAGGGGAAATACCATCAACAGTGAGACACGACCACATATGACAAAAAAAAATTTTTTTCCCACACCTGCACGGAAAGTTCATGTTTTCTGACCTATTTTTAAGGGAGCAAGTGCTGAATTCCAAGCGGATGTGTCACAGCAGGAGGAAAATATTTTCCGCCCGCTCGCAGCGGGAGGAAAATACAAACTATCTTTCCGTTCTGAAATATGCATATGAATATTTTATATGCAATTAAACAGACGATTTTCACTTTCCTTGCAGTTGTGGGAAAAAATAGTATGTTCACCTCGGGGAGAAGTGGGAAATTCCCACTCTCCCCCCTTGATGAACAATATACCATTATTTCATCAAGACAACGCACCATGTCACAAGTCTGTCAAAACAATGGCAAACCTACATGAATTGAACTTCGCATTGCTTCCACATCCACCTCATTCATCAGATTCGGCTCCCAGCGACTACTGGCTGTTCGCAAACCTAAAAAAGTGCTTGCTGGTAAGAAATTTCGCTCGGATGAAGAGGATATCACCGGGACTGAGGTCTATTTTGAGGCAAAAGATAAATCGTTCTGAAAAAGTGGTATTGAAATGTGATAGCGGCGCTGGGATGATTGCGTTGCTCTTGATGGAGATTACTTTGATGAATGAAGCTTATTTTGAACAAGAAAAACCGTTTTTCTTTGTCAGGCCCGGGACTTCTCAGCCCATGTGTTACTATCAGATTCTTCCAATAGAATCACTGGTGAAGGAAAAAAGAGCAAGGAGGATAAAGGTGTACCATACATCTGTGCAATACATACCAGCATGATCGATCATCAATCAATAATGATCAATATCATAATGTAACGTCAGAAGACAATAAAGAGAAGGCAAGAGGGCGGAGGATATACAACAGGTCATTGGTCCGAGTACACTACTATCAGATTATCTCAATAGAATCACTGGTAGGTGAAGAAAAAGCGAGGAGGACGCATATGTACCATACATCCGTATGTCACTTACCATCAAAATCATTAGGTAGCGTGAAAGAGAATGAAGAACAGACAGAAGCGCTGTGGATTTAACACAAATTTTTGCATCAGATGCACTTGACTGACCAATTGACAAATGATTACGCAGACTGTTCAGGATCAACTCGACGAAAATTGAGCAGATTCAAAAGTATTCTGATTATTGCTGTGTCCATAAACAGAAGCTAAATCATACTCAATAGGTTTCGTTACAAAAACTGATTTATTAATTCAAAATATCGTTACATGACGTGTAACCCGGAGTGCGACTGTACTGGTATACGTGCAGTACACGAACTGGCGAGTATGCCAAACGCTAGAGCGATGTCTCTATTCGTACATACGTCACACCTGTGATGAATACATCACAGTTCCTCCCCTTACTCATTTTGAAGCCTCGGGGAACGACGTGGAACTGGTTTTATTAATTGGTCAATATGACGTTTGTGCAATTTTCCTGAGTCCGTTTCAACAATGAAAGTAGATGGTGTGATTTGTTTCGTTATTTTCGCCGATACTCTCTTCCTTTCCCCCGTACCATAAGCATCCATGTACACATCATCTCCTTCATGCACATTCACTTCCCTCTTACCGGGACGCGATACAATTTGTCGTCGTTGTTGTTTTTCTACATCGCTCGCTGCGTTTGGCTTCAAACAATCGAATCGTGTTCCTAAATCTCTATTGAACATTAAATGTGCAGGACTTCTGCCTGTTGTACAATGTGGCATGTTTCTGTAGTCCCACAGAAACATTTCGACCGCGTTTTCCACGCTCTCTCCTCCTTGTATTATTTTCGAGACCTTATTTTTAAAAGTTTGTATAAAGTTCTCCGCTACACCATTCGTGGCTGGGTGATACGGAGGTGAGAAGGAATGGAAAATGCCGTTATTTTTCAAAAAATTTAGAAATAATTCTGATCTGAACTGTGGACCCCCATCTGTTACACAGTGTATCGGTAATCCAAAACGCGTAAAAATAGTTTTCATTTCTTTGATTAACCTTCTTGCATCCGTGTTCCTTTTACAATTTATGATTTCTGGCCATTTACTGTGTGCGTCAATTATTATTAGGTACATATCTGTTTGAAATTTGGCGTAATCGCAATGAATTCTACCCCACACCTTGTTTGGCCACGGCCAAGTGCTTAAAGGCGTCTTACTTGGAGTTTTCCTCCCAATTAGACATTCTTGACATGAATTTGCAATATTTTCTATAGCTAAATCAATGTTTGGCCAGTGAACGTATGACCGTGCGAACATTTTCATTTTCACTACGCCAAAATGCGTCGCATGCAATTCTTTCAATACTGCTGATTGCATGGATACCGGTATGCATGCGCGTACTCCCCAGAATAAACAACCTTTCTCAACAGTCAATTCAAAACGTATTTTGTAATAAAGCTTTTTTTCGTTTGACAATTCTTCAAAGTTTGGCCAATCGCTAGTTACATATCTAATTATATCTCTAAGTGTTGCATCTTTTTTGCTTTTGTGTTCGAGCATTTTGCTACTAAAAACAACAGAATTTTCTTCGAAAAAATTCACATGTAATGGCCCTGGGTCGTACATATCCGATAAATCTGTGCTGTCCTCTACTGGGAGACGCGACAATGCGTCTGCATTTGCGTTTTTTTCTGATTTTACATGTTCGATTTTGTACTCATAACCGGAAAGATAATATGCGTATCTTTGTGATCGGTTATCCGCCGTAATCGGTATACCTTTCCGAGGTCCTAAAATTAGTTCAAGAGCTTTATTGTCTGTTCGCAATGTAATTTCTTCGCCAAAAATGAATTGGTAAAAACGTTGAAATCCGGAAAATATTGCCATTGCCTCTTCATCAATTATAGCGCGTTTAATTTCGGTTTTTGGTATCTTCTTCGATACGTAAGCAATTGGCCTTTCTGTTCCGTCCTTATAACGATGCGACAGTATCGCGGACAACCCACTATCTGAGGCGTCGCATGCTAGCAATATTTCCTCGTTGGGGTCATAATGCGCTAAGAATTTTGGTGCTATCAATTCGTTTTTGATCCATTTATATGATTTTTCACATGCTTCATCCCATTCTTTTTTCTCATCGTTCAATAAATCGTATAACGGTTTCAGATTTGTTGAGCGATGTTTTAGAAATCTTGCATAAAAATTTACCATTCCTAGGAATGAAGCTAGTTCCTTTATATTTTGTGCGTCAATAATGGCATTGACTTTCGACCTAGATTTATGTAGACCATCTTTGTCTATTACGAACCCCAAAACCTCTATCCTAGATTCCATAAATTTACATTTTCTAGAATTTAATCTCAAATTACAATCTTCCAATCTTTCACATACTTTTATTGGATTTTCTTTATGTCCTTCATCATTTTTGCCTGTTATGTAAATATTATCGAGGTATGCTATTGCCCCTTCAATACCGCGTCAGCATTCATCCATTTTACGTTGGACGTCGGCCGGTGCCGGCGCAACTCCTTCTGGAATCTTTGTGTACCTATATAACCCTTCATGTGTTATAATGGTTAGCATATCTCTTCATTTTTCGTCGACAGGGAACTGCATATACGCATGTGTTAGGTCTAGTTCCGTCAATTTTTCTCCTCCTTGAAGTTTCGCGAAAATGTCGTCGATTGAATGTGAGGGATAATTATCATTTACAATATTTGAATTTAGTGTCATCTTAAAATCTCCGCAAATACGGATATTTCCGTTCCCTTTCAATACCGGAACAATTGGAGTGGCCAATTCTGAAATATTAATAGGCTCTAAATGGCCTAGATCTAACAATCTTTCCATTTCCCTTTCGACTAATGGTTTCAACGCGTGTGCTACATGCCTACATTTCAATGCTACAGGTTTTGTATTTTCTTCAATGAAGATTTTTGTGGTACTTTTATTGTACTCCCCAGTTGTATTACTGAATAATTTTTTAAACTTTCCAGTCAGATAATTTTGCAAATTTTCTTCAATTTTATTGACTTCGTCTATTTTGAAATTTGGAAAATTCAGTGGCCAAACATTGAATTCCATAAGCCATTCTCCACCTAGTAATGCTGGCCCTGTGCCAGGTAAAACAAAACAGTTTAAATATTTTTCATTGTTATTGAATTTTACGATTAAATTCCTTAATTCACCTAATGGCACTAGAGATTGTCCATTACATGCTCTCAAATCTTTATTCGTTGCAACAATTTTTAGATTTTGAAAATGATGATTATAAATTCTTTCGCTTATAACAGTGGCATATGTGCCAGTGTCCACTTCAAATTCAATTATTTTCAAATTAACATCTAGTTTTATAAACATAGGTGTTGCAACACCTTTATTTATGCTTGTTACATTATATAACTGATTATCTTTGTCAGTTTTTTCCTCTTTGGGATTTTTCCCTTCGCACGTTACATTTTTTTTCAATAATTCCCCACTTGCTACGATAATTTCGTCATTATTATTCTGAATATTCACATGACTATTTCTAATTATATAAAAATCTCTCTCATGCTCATCATACTCATCACATTCATCCGCACATCCATTACAGTTCGAAACTATTTTCTGAATCGCATCACTTTTTGACGCATTCCCACGAGCACTTTTACACATCTTTGCCAAATGGCATTTTCTATGACACACGTTGCACTTCCTTTCACGGTGATAACACTGAATACTCTTATGATTCGGCTTGCCACAACAGTAGCATGTCACACCGAGTCGCTGCGGTCCGTCTCCAGGCTGGTGCTGCTGCCGCTGTTGCTGTTGCTGGCGCTGCTGCTGTTGTTGGCGCTGATGCTGTTGTTGCTGTTGCTGGCACTGATGCTGCTTACCTCTGCTTTGCCAGTGTTCCCTGGAGCTGCTTCTTATAGCGTGGACGTCATTTTTTCCATCCTTTTTCTCCAAAATGTTCACTGATGATGCTGCATTTTTTACAGCTGTTCCTTGAGCTACTGCGATGTCTAATGCATTTTTAGATGTCAAGTCTTTTTCTTGAAAAAGCTTTATTTTGATATCCTTATCCAATACTCCAACAATCAACTGGTCCCGCAGTGCGTTATCTAAATTCTCGAAGTTACAATACAATGCAAGTTTCTTCAGTCTCGCTGCGAATTCAGAAACTGTCTCGTGCGATTCCTGTTTTGCCATATGGAAATTGCATCGTTCCATCGCTTCTGTTGGAGCAGGTTTCAAATGATTCCTCATCGCTTTTATGCAATCATCATATTTTTTATCCTTGATTTTCGCTGGGGCAATTAACTGCCTTAATAATGCATGGGACTCTGGATGCAATTTCCTTACTAAATTTGCGACTTTCATATTATCGTCTGTTATTTTCTTCGCAACAAAGAAAAATTCTAATGACTCTTCAAATAATTCCCAATCATTTACAGGGCTGAATTCTATTTTATCGTCTGACATGTTGTTAACGTCGAAACCTGTAATATCTCCTCCGCTGTTGGTAATTTGCTTATCTGTATTACCGGCTTCGCTAGAATCCAAATCTGTACTATTTTTTTCACTTCTTTCAGTATTACTTGAAGTTTCGGATTTCTTTCCTTCAGTTTCGTATGATTCTGAATCACTGGCGTTAGTTTTAGCTTTATTAATTCCTTCCCTTATAATTTTCCGCAATGTTTCTCTCAACGCCCCGAATTTCTCGTTTTAATCGAATTCAATATTTCTATTTTTCAATTCCGCTTTGATCTGTCCTTTATTCAGTTTTTGCACCCAACTTAGCGTACCTTTCTTCGACATACGGCCCTTTTGTGCTTCCGCTTGTGTTGTCTGAGCTATCACGTAGCTATCATAACGGTGCTTCTGCCGCTGCTTTTTCCAGCCATGTGGTGATCCTCGATTCATATGTACGCCATTATCCAATTTATTCAAGTGATCTTCTCACATTTGCTCACTATGACACACGCGGACTCTTACTACCTCGTCGCCAAGATTGCTGTGTCCATAAACAAAAGCTAAATCATACTCAATAGGTTTCGTTACAAAAACTGATTTATTAATTCAAAATATCGTTACATTACGTGTAACCCGGAGTGCGACTGTACTGGTATGCGTGCAGTACACGAACTGGCGAGTATGCCAAACGCTAGAGCGATGTCGCTATCCGTACATACGTCACACCTGTGATGAATACATCACAATTATAGAAATTGTTATAGAATAACTACAAGTCAACCTGACTGATATAACTGGGGATAAAATTCATTCTGAATCTCTTCTTCCAAAGTTTTATCTCACCTGATGTTCCACCCCAGCTGGATTACATTTCTATTCTCACAAACTCTCATTTTCATCTTTCATTATCTTTGTTTTCATATGATTCAATTCTCGAATATTATGGATGTTGAATATCTTCATTCTCGTATACTTCGATATTCACAGATCATTATTCTTGAATATGTGTTACAAATGAAAATGATCTCATTCAACCGCCCATTTTCCTCCTCATTTCAACATAGGTCCAATAATGAGGGTTCATGAGGGTGGAAATATGTAGGAATACATGTTTATCAACAGTGATATGCAGGAAAGAATTATTCAAAGATTAGGATGATTGAGGATGCACATCTCTAGTGGGAAATGTCCAATTGAGAATAGATTATTGGAGAGAAAGAATATTTCGGAGTATTATATATGTTGAAAATGATCTTACAATTATGAATATTGTTTCTGAATGAATGAGGATCAAGATTGATGTGGTTGGAGATAGAATTGATTCTCAAATATTCTCTCAGAAAGTTTGAACCCTCCAGTTGTTTCATTCAAGTTGAATTGTATTTCCATTCTTACGAACTCCTATCTTGAGTTTCAATCACGTTTGTTTCCCAATAATTCTATTTTTCAATATCTTGAGGTTTGAATATTTTCATCTTTACGTATTTCTACTTCTGCAGGTATGTATTCCCAAATATGTGCCGAAAATGGAAGAAAAGTTCATTCAACAGCGATTTCTCTCTTTCCAATATGTACTAGAAAATGGAGACCTTTTATATTACATTCAACAGTGGAGACCTGTTAGAATACAAAAATGTGGGGATAAATATTTATGATGAGATATGATATTGAAGAGAAGGATTTCATGAAAAAAAATTAAAATACGAATATTTCATGGAAGTCAATCATTTCGAGATTTCATATATGTTATAAATGAGTTTGAAATCATGGACATTGTTGTAGAATAACAATCAGTAGCCTGACTCGTGTGACTGAAGATACGATTCATCCTAGAATGATCTCTGCAAAAGTTTTATCTCTCTTGTTGTTACATCCGACCTGAATGATATCTCTATTCTTACAAACCTCTGTAATAACCGTAGTAATCAGGTCATTCCGTTTTACATATAACATAAATGTTCCTCATTTGCATAAACGATTCGAATAATCATTGGTAATAAACGCAAAAGAAAGACTTTGGAATATAACAAAATACACCTCTATTATCTGAGTATACTTTTCTTGTATTTTATTCAGCAAGGAATCATCATTTGAAAAATTTTTTACGATGGGAACATAAAGATATGATCTATTGCAGAAAAGACATTTCTTTATTTCTTTTGAAACAGTCGTTCGATAAACACACACTCATATAATAATATGAAGTATCAACTTGATTGAGATAAAATCAAGTTTGAAATATACATACAAGACATTCTTTTATTTATTCATTCGCAATTGCCTATCGCGTGAGGGAGAGAAGAGGAAGACTTATCTTTTTAGTAGAGATTGAAGATGGTCGTCGTCATTGTAGCCACGTGCGCCTGATAATCAACGGATTCCATATTATGTGTCGCGATTGTCCAGAATCTTTCCAAATCCCATATTCGTTATCATCATCACACATATAGAGTCGTACGGCCTCGTGATTGATCGAATCCTTTGATTAAAGTACATTCAATTACGTATACAGGGTGTTCCAGAACTCGCTGAAACTGGCTGAAGGGATTGTTCTCTAGTGAAAACTGAGAAGATTGGTCTTTGGATCAAGTCGATCCGACGCTTAGTTCTCGAGATATGAGCATTTTTAGATTTTTTTTCAAACCCGAATCATCCAACAGCATTATGTGCTACATACTGGAGCTTGATACCATTCGCTAAGTTGGAAAACGGCGGATCTCTGGAAAAAAATTGAACTATCCTATCATTTATTGTTCCAGAGCTACAGCGATTTGAAGTTGCTGAGTTCTGATTGACTGAGAGCTCAAAAATTTCAAATCGCTATAGCTCTGGAACAAAGAATGATAGGATAGTTCAATTTTTTTTCAGACATCCGCCGTTTTCCAACTCGACGAATGGTGTCAAGCTTCAGTACGTAGCACCTAATGCTGTTGAGTGATTTGGATTTGAAAAAAAATCTAAAAATGCTCATATCTCGAGAACTGAGCGTCGGATCCATTTGATCCAAAGACCAATCTTCTTAGTTCTCACTAGAGAAAAATCCCTCCAGCCAGTTTCAGCGAGTTCTGAAACACCCTGTATACGCTTCGTGCAACATCGAAGATTCGTATTGACAATCTCAATCGTCGGGCGACTTATGCGTGACTAGCCTTCCTTCTCCTCGTATGATCTATCCATCTCAATTGGTCCTCCTCTTCCACCCTTCTCTTTCTCTCCCTCTCTCTCTCTCATTACTCCCCTTATTATATATATATATATACAGGGTGTCCCATTTTAATCTGTCACTTAGAATATCTCGAAAACGAATAGATTCAGAAGAAAATGTTCCGAGGAGAGAATGTAAGAATTTGAGGGGGACATCCGATGGTGAACTTGGCTTTGACCTCAGATCCCACTTTCAAGGTCATTCTGAGGTCAACTCATGTTTTTTGAATGGAATCCCCTATTTTTTACTACCGGTTTAGATTCTACGCTAAAAACCAAGGAACTTTTGTCTCAAACGTTTTCTCGAAATCCCCATAGATGGCGCTCTAATTGATGAGAAAATGAGAATTCTCAAACCCTCGGATTGTATTCTGTCTAACATAATGCTCAACTCTTGAGTGTTTCTCATCTCCCGGAAATTGCCGTCGGTTGTGTTTTGTTTTGGTTTTGTTCTTGGAAATTGTTATTGTTTTGATTCACGTGTGAATACCTTAGAAATTTAGCATTCCCAAACTGCTCATTTCTCTGTTATCATTTGGAGGAAACACATTTCTAAATATCATGTCTGATTACGCGCCAAACGATATTGTTGACGTTTTGTTGTGTCTTGGTGAAGCGCGGGGAAATTATGTTGAAGCTGTGAGAACGTTTCAATGTCGTTTTCCGGATCGGAGGTGTCTAAATCGCATGACGATCCGATTTCTTGAACAACGTGCTCGTCAAGGTCTCCTCAAACGACAGAGGAACAAGAAAGTTCATGCGGATGACAATGATCCTGATGTGAGATCGCTGGCTGTGCTGGCATCAATCCATATTAATCCCCGTATCAGTCTTCGGGATATTGAGGAAATGACCGGGATTCCTCGATCCACAGCTCAGCGTATCTTGAAATCGTTGGATTATTATCCGTACCATATTACTTTGGTGCAATCTCTAACAGCTGAGGATTTCATAACAAGATTCAACTTATCCACATGGGCTCAACGGAGAATTGAAGGAGATCCTACTTTCTCTCATCACGTTATGTTCTCTGATGAGGCAATATTTTCCAATGTTGGAATTCTCAATAGGCACAATTGCCATTATTGGAGTGCTCAGAATCCTTACTGAGTCCGTACAATTAATCATCAACCCCGTTGGAGTGTGGAGGTTTGGTGCGGAATTGTAGATTCCAGGATCATAGGGCCGTATTCTTTTGAAGGAAACCTGACTGGCGCGGAGTATCTTCGTTTTCTGCATTTTGAACTGCCTGCTCTTATGGAAGACGTAAGTCTTGACGTGAGATCAAGGATGTGGTTCCAACAGGATGGAGCACCTCCTCATTACATGCGAATTGTTCGAAAATTTTTGGACGAGAAGTTTCTCAGAAGGTGGATTGGCCGTGGAGGACCTGTGCGATGGCCACCTAGGTTGCCAGATCTGATGTCACCTGACTTTTTCTTGTGGTGTTATATAGAAAATGTTGTATTCCGTGAACCTCCAACGACACGCGATGATATGAAAGATCGAATAAGAAGAGCATGCACAGCAATGACACCTGCTACGCTGCAAGCAACTGTAGAAAACTTTCATAAAAGAATTGCGCTTTGTCGAAGGCAAAACGGCGCCCATTTTGAGCATCTTTTGAATGCCTCGTGCGTGCCCGAAGATAGACCTCCAGTTCAGACAATCGGCCCTTTTCAGGGCCACAATGATGTGTAAAGTCCGATCACGCAACCTCCTCGTGGTGCACATTGGGTAACGCTGATGCCGACGGCAATTTCCGAGAGATGAGAAACACTCAAGAGTTGAGCATTATGTCAGACAGAATACAATCCGAGGGTTTGAAAATTCTCATTTTCTCATCAATGAGAGCGCCATCTATGGGGATTTCGAAAAAACGTTTGAAACAAAAGTTCCTTGGTTTTTAGCGTAGAATCTGAACCGGTAGTGAAAAGAAGGGATTCAATTTAAAAAACATGAGCTGACCTCAAAATGACCTTGAAAGTGGGATCTGAGGTGAAAGCCAAGTTCACCATCGGATGTCACCCTCAGATTCTTACATTTTTTCCCCGGAACATTTTCTTCTGAATCCGTTCGTTTTCAAGATATTCTAAGTGACAGATTAAAATGGGACACCCTGTATATATTCAACGTATGTGTATACAGTTTCACTTATGTCACACGTTACACCTCTGATTTTTTGTACAGTCATACTTGTTTCTCTCCTCCAACTTGATTGATTGTTCTCAAATCACAAATAACATGAAGTTCATGGAGAATCCTCAAAAAATGAACTCTATGCTACCTGGGGTATCATCCCATACAGCACACGAGTTCCCGCAGAGAGTTTCCGTTATCCTAATCAATATGCATCAACTATAAATATCCTGAATTTAAAATGAACAATCAACGAACGAACTGATGTTCAGAAAGGACTCATATCGAGATTTTATAATAAATTGTCCGGGCATTCAAGATGGGACACATCCTGTTGGAGTGTACCGAAATTTTGAACGTCATGAAATTCCTGTTGAGAACAGGTTGATAGATTTGTTTTTGTAAACATTGACAGTGTTTCCACTTTCTCAAAGTGAGTTTCCCTCACTGTGATCACGATTTCCCCTTTTCACCCCTCACTGCAATCATGATCTCCCCTTGTTTTCCCCTCACCCAAAAAGGGTCTAAATCACGAGTGCCAACAAACCTCCAATGAAATCTGACCAGTGAAATCTATATAAATACATACTCGGTCAGGGAGATTCAACGGAATTGATCAATTTCATTGGCAGTCCATAAAATGAAAACGTATGATTGTTCAATTCCGTTGAATCTCCCTGATTGGTAGCAACCGTGATACTGGAATGAGCGCAATAGAATTTCGTGTACAGAGAGAGAAGGTATTATAAGGAGATAACATGGTAGGAGTTGGCAGGCATTACCTACAGTTGGCTCGAATAGTAGTTGATACAGATGGTGAACCACGATGAGCCTGAATACAAATAATCCCGAAGCACAGTAGACCCGAAGTTCATAATCCCGAATGGCAATTGTCCCGAAACATAACTATTAGGGTGGTCGTTAAAAATTAAATTTCCTGAGGCGCCCTCTAAAAAGCTTCCTTTCGATGAAAAAACACTGTGAAAAGTTTTTATAATATTTTCAAGTCAAGACAACACGTGCCTCAAGACGATTCAAGTTAATTTTTGGGTATAATAATGTTTTTTCATGAAACTTCTTGTTAAGGGTATTGCAAAAATTATTTTAAGATATTTTTTGTTATTTTCATCAACTATCGTATTTTTATGAATTTCGGTTCTCTGATTGTTCATATTTTGTATCCACTTCTGTTTGGCTTTCTACCATTCAAAAAATAATCAATGTATGGAAATATTGTTTGACATAGAAGTTAGCATTTTTTCTCAGCTTTCTAACAATATATTCGAAAAAAATATTGATTCAGCGTAAATACTCAATTGGCCGATTTTATTGGATCAGCGATTTTTTTCAAAATTTGGACATGATTTTTTTTCAGTTTTTCATTTTGTAAATGTTCATTCTAGTCTCAAGAAAGTGCTATAAGAATTTCAGATATGTATACTGCTACAGGTTCATGTTTGTTACAATCAGAAATTGGAACCAGTGTTTCATGTCTGATAGTACCATTATCGTTATAGTAAAAGACGATGGGGAATAGCGTTGCTGGGTAATTATTCCAGTGGAAACCTGGAACAGCATTCTGGATCACAAATGCATAATTCTCTGCGAGATCACAAGCAACAAGACATTCATTGTTTTGCAGATTTTTTTTCACCGTTTTGTAATAAGTCCCTTACTGATTTGCGATGAATGAATGTTGAAGGTATATTCTCCCTGATTCACATAGGTTTTGAACGAACCATTTCACCTGTACTTTTGTAGTTTCCAAAACTGCCCTCGGTCTTGCAACCCATTGTTCATGAACAACTTCGTTTACACCGTGATTTTGGAGAACCGCCGAAATTTTTTCTCGCACGGTTTTATCTTTAGGAAAAACTTGACATTGTCCAAAAAAACATTCTTCATTTCGGTTTTCGCAAATCAATTCCAGCAAAACATCCTGATAATGACTAACAGGATAGTTTTCAGTTTTCATCAATTCAACTAAGCGACTGCTTGAAAAAAAACCAACAAAAATTGACAATTCAGAACTTTCCGGAAAGCACATCATGAAAGTTTCAAATGAATTACTCGTGAAATGTTCGCTTCAATAAAAAAACTTGTTTCAACGCTTCGTATGAACAACAGTCGACTGTACTATCATTTTGTGGAGGTGAATTCTTTCATATTATTCACCTGATGCCATGAGATTCATATTCTCATGAATGGGGCAAACACAAACTCTATGAGTCCCACCTCAACCAGCTGAAACGCAATGAATTGTTCGAGGAGAACAAAACTTGGAGAATCCAATTTTGATATCCGGATTATTTGATATCTTGAAACTTTCCATAAATGGCTCTCAAGTTTTCCATGATCGAACGTTTTTGCAGAATCGAAGTTTTCCCATCTATTTCAACAGACTTAGTATCCTTTTGCCCTGGCATTATAGAACTGATATCATCATATTCATAAAATTCTTCAACTTTGAGTTCGGTTGCGACTGATATGGGATTACCTTCGCCAATGGAAATACTTAGTAAAAGAGCAGATTCCTCAAATTCATATCAATTAGCAAATCCAATAGAATAGAAATTTCTATCTTTCAATAACGCACTCACCACTTTTTTTTCCAGGTACCGGGAGGATTCCTTCTCGCGTTTTGAATTCTCTAGCTTTTCAAACTCAATAACACGTTGTATCCATTGTTTGAGCAATTTTAGTCACGCTCCAACTCATTGGAAGAATGGTCGAGATCTGAATTCTCTCTTGTTAACTGATTTGAGAGTCATGGAACTTGCCTCTCGATTCAGAAATCAATTGAGAGTTGTATTCAGGTTCATCCTTTAACCGCATGAAAAATAATATATTAAGCTCCTTCGATTGAAGAAATCCATTGTATCCGACATGAAGAAATTTCATCAAATTTGACCAGAACATTGTCGGAAATCCATTGAAATTTGGCGGAATTCAACGAAGGAATTTATAAAACTCACCAAATCTAATTAATGAATGCTTAGATGAGATTTAGCCAGACCTTTGTCCAATTTCAATGAGATTTTGGGAGTTTCAATGGGCTTTTGTCATCAGTGTGGTGGTTAAAACACTTAGAATGTGATAAAATTGGAGGGAAATAATTGATCTTGTACACTCACTTCCAATGCATCATCATAAACCGAGGAAGTATCGTCAGCACTATCCAACAAATCATGTTCTAATACCAGCTGGCTAGTTAGCGAATCGATATAAATTTGAAGTAGGATAAATGAAGAATTGGCGGTGCATTCACTAACATCAATTCAAGTTATACTCACAACACTCAATAGCAGTTGTTTTCCCGATTTTCTTCCGACAGGAGGGGCATGAAACATCAGTCGGCGTAGATTTTTTTTACTCTTTGCTGAAGAATGTGATTCTTCATTGAATGGATTGCAGCAGCGATCTTTCAGCGAAACACTCCAGAAGACATTTTAATATACAGGAAAGCAACGTGATAGTTACTGCACGAGAATGAAATTCATAAACAAATGAATGTGCTCATTTTTATATGCAAGGAGTTGGCTGCGATAGATCCGAGCAAGGATAGTGGAGTAATCTCAGAGTGCGCGAAGCGCTCTTCATTTATTGATAATTTGAGAAATATTCGATGGGTCATTCTGAAATCTCTACAGCACTTCCTTGAGACTTGAATGGACATTTACAGAATAAAAAACTGGGAAAAAATCATGTCCAAATTTTGTAAAAATTGGTTATTTAATAAAATCGGCCAATAGAGTATTTACGCTAAATCAATATTTTTGTCGAATATATTGTTGGAAAGCTGAGGAAAAATGCCAACTTCTATAACAAACAACATTTCAATACATTGATTATTTTTTGAATTGTAGAAAGCCAAACAGAAGTGGATTTTTCAGATTCTGAAATTTCAAAAATTCATAACTCGGGAATATCGAATATGATGTCGAAATAAAAAAATACGTGTCCAATATTTATCCATCAGGAACACAGAAAAAAATATTTCATGTGAATTTGAAATTTTATTGTAAATTTCCCGTGGAATGACCCATATGCAACGTTCGCTTGCTGCTGGCAATATATATATATATATATATATATATATATATATATATATATATACATGTTTTTATACAAATATTTTATACAAAATTTTATACAAATGCAAATACATATACAAATGTTTTTTCTCAGTCAAAACGTTTTCAAAAAACTACAAAAAACGATCACGTCCATGAGGATCATTGATTTTCTGATGTAATTATAAAAAATAGGTGATTTGTTCCAGCTAGGATAATCGATCAAACGACATCAAATTTAATAGAATTAAAACATTTTTGAAACAACTCATCAACTGCTATTGAATTCCATCAGATATCTCATGGAATAGTATGCTACTAATGCTACACGTGGATGGAATTAATGACGTATTTGAACAAAATTCAATAAAATCATGGAATTTAAAATTCAATGTCTGCCATTAAAGATATTGAAAATTACATTATACGTTATTCATTTCAAGATGGATTGCCCCACTGACCAAGAAGCACATGCTACTGAAGATCGGAAACAGATGACAAAAAAAGTCTTGAAGCTAATCAAGTGAAAGAAACTTATAAAAAGAAATTAATAACCGATTGGCTCAAACTTCCAGAATTCAAAGAATGGTTATTGGAGGGAAAAAATGCTAATGAAGCTTTGTGTAAAATTTGTGATGTTGTTATGGAGCAGGTGAATCTGAATTGAAAAACATAGTGCTGGAAAAAATCACGTGAGAAATATGCAATTGAATGAATCAAACAAAAATTAACCTGTCAATTTAAATTTCGTTTCCCATAATGCAAAGGTAAAAAATACAGGAGCTGCTATTAGTGCCTCCCTTGTGGAACACAACTCCCCCATTACAGCTGTTGAACCTCTTGTTGATCTCATTCAATGCCTTCCAGAAAAATCTGTTATTGACAAGATCTCTCTCGGAAAACAAAAGACGACTGATATAATGAGGGATTGTACGGTAGCGTGGGACGTACGGTAGTGCGGGACACCCGTTTTTTTTTGACAGAGTATAAATATGGTGACACCGACTACTGTCAAACTACTCTTATGGCATGAGCTAGTTTTTGAGCTAACTCTGAAGCGAATAGTCGCATTAATTTCATTGCACCCAAACATCGTGTGTGGAAATTAGAAAAAAAGTTTTTTTCCAAATTCTTGTGAGTGCTATAATTTCAATGGAATGCAGTAGAAAAAGTGAATGTAATGCATGTATGGGAAGTGTTTTCAGTATATTTTATGATGGAATAGTAATTCAAGCCAAAATATGCACACCTCAATTTTTTTCTGTAATGATAAAAATTGACTGTCATTCCCTAGTGCGGGACACCGTTTGTACGGTGGTGTGGGACACCATTGTCATAATCATCGATTGTATTCCATTCGATAGAAGTAGTTTAGAAGTGAACTGTCCGTCTCGTTAATTGCCTCCTCCAGTAAATTACGCTCCAAAAGAAGTAAGTATATAAATTATATTTTCGACACATGCACAGAAAGAAAATATTATCATTACAGCCAGACGTTTTGCGGTCATGGCGAAACGTTCTTGGCTCACCTCTGTTCAACTATACGTATACGGAGTGTTGCTGTCGTAAGGAAACCGTTTGGCTCTCACAGGGAAGCGCGCAGCAACAACACCAACCATGCGTCCATCGAAGCGCTCCAAGGCGAAAACATCGCCACCACCAAATGAAGATGCAGACTTTTGCATCATCTGTTTAGATTCCCTGCCTTCAGAACTGACGCGCATGAACTCCATCAAGTGTAATGAATGCCCTCGGCCCGTACATTTAAAGTGCGCTGCCATGACTACCAGCTACTTTACATGTGAACATTGCGCATCTGACAGTGATGAAGAAGACGACGAGTAAGATGGTTCAAATGCCATTTTTTGTTGTTTTTTTGCCATTGAAGGTTTTTTCAATGAATGCTATTTGATTTTATTTACATTCTTGGTGTTTTTACTCCATATTTCGCCAATTTTGGTGGATTTTTTGAACTGTCCCACACTACCGTACACATTTTTTCCTGTGCGAAAATGGATGTTCCACAAAAATGGCTATAAAATTTTTCTACTCGACGTAATCAATGTACTTACTCCAGCAAGAAGTAAGCTGAGCCTTCTAGCTTCCCAATGATCTACATGAGTCTCTATAAAATGGACTGGATCAAAAATTATAGGGCAAAACCAAAAGTCGTCCCACACTACGTACACTCCCTTACGAGATGGATTGCGATCTTTTTACCATGAAGATCTTGTTAATGCTTCGAAACATGATTTTTTTTCTGTTTATATTGATGAGACTACGGATGTCGCTACTAAAAAGCAGCTAGCTGTAATAGTCAGTCATTGCGAAGACTTTGAAATCAAAGTGGATGTAATCGATATTATTGACTGTCAAGATGGAACTGCTGTTGCTTTATATACTGAGCTGATACGTGCATTGGGAGGGAATAGTGTACCGCTGCAGAATTGGATTGGATTCTGCGCAGACACCACGTCAGTTATGATAGGGCAGCATAATTCTGTATCACAGCTAATGAAGACCAATTATCCACAGGTTTTCGTATCAAAGTGCGCTTGCCATATGATTCATCTGATTGCTAGTTACGCATGTACAAAATTGAGTAACTCTCTGGGAGATTTGTGCCGTAATGCATTCAATCATTTTAGTAGGAGTCCCAAGCACTGCGCAGCTTTTGAGGAATTCCAAACATTTCTTGAGAATAAACCTCACAAAATACTCAGGCCTTGTCATACCAGATGGCTATCCCTCCAAGCCTGCGTCCGAAGTATTTCGGCCCAGTGGACGGCTTTAGAACATTACTGGCAAGCATTAGGCTCCGAAGATCCAACACATGCAAATCGTCATACTCTGCAAACTCTGCAAAACCCACTGATTAAATGTTTGATGCATTTTGTGGACTACAACTTGAGCTTATACAACGATTTCAATTGTTTTTCCGAGCTGATCACCCCCAATTCATAGAATTGAAGTATGAAACTGGAGAACTGATCAAGACACTTGCTCTAAGTTTCATGCAAAGCAATTACGTTGAAGAAACTCCTGCTAACATGATTGTGCCTACTCTTATAGAAAAACGTCTTGAACTGGAACAGGTATATTTGGGAGTTGGAGCCACTGATCTATCACTCAAATTAACAAACAAAGAGGAGACCGGAGTGGAAAAACTGTTGACATCCGCGAAAATGTTTTACATTGGATCTATTGAACGAATTCAAAAACGTCTCGTGTTCGGAGATATTCATGATGACAGTTCATTTTTGGATCCTCAAAATGCCAATAATTTGAAGGCCTCATCAATATATTCAATTGCGAAAAAATATTCACCTCCTCAATATAACATCAATTTTACGGAATTGGACAAAGAATGGAGGAACCAGAGTCTTCTTCTAGATATTGAAAGACTTCCTAGTATCAATACTTTGGAATATTGGAAACCTGTATTCAAACATGAAAATGGCGGAGATGGAACAAAATTTGGACACCTTCAAGTATTGATCAGTTATTTTATGTCACTGCCTTCCTCCAATGCGACGATAGAAAAACTGTTTAGTGATGTAGAAAACATCGAAACTGATAAGGGAATAGACTCGAAAACGAAACCCTGGCGTCGATTCTTAGTGTGAATATGGATTAGCTAGAACAAGAAAACCATTCTTACAACTAATGGAAAATCAATTCTCTGTGCCGCATTTGAAATTTGTACAAGCTAATGCGACATCCAGTGAATCAAGAGATATGAGAATGAATTTGAATGAGAATCCAGAAGTTGATTATTTATTACAGTATTCGTTGAAGATATACTCTTTTGTTATACATATTCCATTATCCAGTCCATATTAGTTCAATATCTAGTCGATGGAATGAAAAATTCAAGAAAACCAGCCCTATCCGACTCCCTGACTAAACTATGGAAGACTTGGTATTCTTAGTGTAGCCAAAAACATTAAACCGATAGATTGCGCCACTTGTGTTGAGGGCTATTCCTTTTAATTTGATTGGGCGATTGAATAATAGGTATATTTTATGCAGCCCACCAAGACCATCAGCGTGATATGCGGATTAGTTCCATTTGGCGATAGTGAGGAACACAAAGAGTGGGGGAGTTAGAGAGAGCTGAAGAAAACTTAGATGTTTTCTCAATTTCCCCACGATTTCCCCTCTAGAATTTCTCCACCTTTTTCCTCCTCTGGAGTTGGATTTCCCCTCAAAAGGGGAATTTCCCCTCAATGTGGAAACACTGGACATTGATCGCATTTTTATGTGCTTGGCGTTATTTTTTTACTTTTTCGGTGTTTTTTTATCGGCATCAACTATATACTCCATGAATTCAAAAAACTTCACAAACAGCACAGTCATTTGAACTTCAGCTCTTTGACTTGAAACTGATGACAGAACCTCGATGATTCCTTCTTGAAGGTGCCTTTAGTCAGTTATTTGACTAAGATAGATTCAAAATCTATTCCTATCCGTTTTAATCTGAAATTGATGAAGAAGAAAACAAGCATGTGGGGAAGAGAGTAGGAATATTGGTTGGAAAAACAGATTTGATTCCGGATAGTAGTTGTGATAGTAGTTGATAATTTATTCCCCCAATATTTCGATTTCCATAAAAAAGAGAAATAAGATAATCAGTTCAAGTGAACAATATCCATAGGAATGAGTGAAATTCAGAAAAAAACTCCCGAAGAGTCAGAAAATAGCGCCAAGTCCGTGAAAAATGTGAACCTCCCGCAATAACAGTCGAAAAAAATTCTTGCAACAAAAACTTCACTCTCTCCAGGATTCTACTTGCAGTGGTGAATATACCATTTGAAAAAAAAGTGAAATCAACAACAGGTACCAAGTACATCCGGCGATTCAAGTGATATGTGGACAATTTTGAGGATATTGTAAGTTTATTCCGTCAGAAACGCATTCATATCAGTGTGTGATTTCTGAAGAAACATCTTTATCTTCAAAACATGTATGGAGGAAAATGGAACAGAAATTAGGTGGATCCATTTCACACACTACTATTCTGAGTTATTCCGAACCAAACGTGTTGGTTGGTTCACATATGTTTTGGAATCCACGTCGATGCGGAATACTTGACGTGGCCGATGATAGTTTCATGGAATCATATTATTCGAGTATCTATACAGAGTGGGGCATTTAAAGTGTCGCGGGCGTTTTTTCCGAAAATAAAATGAGATACGAGAAAATTTTTCGGACAAAAGTTGTTGGGTACCGAGGGGGACATCCGATGGTGGCCTTGGCTTTGACCTCAAATCTCATCTTCAAGGGCATTCTGAGATCAACTCTTGTTTTTTAAATAGCATCTCATATTTTTTACTGCAGATTTGGATTCTAGGTCAAAAACCAAGAAACTTTTGTCTGAACCATTTTCCTGAAATCCGCAAAAATGGCGCTCTAATCGATATTGTTCCATTTTGAATCTGACATTCGAATAACTCGAAAACGAAGGGTCTTGCAAAAGAATGTTCCGTACAAAAGTTGTCAATACACAACACATTTCAATCGTCTACATTACCACCATTCAGAGCTCACGCGATGTAAACAAACGACGGGGTTCAGTGAAAATTCACGATTTTGAAAGTCAGTTTGTCAGTTACATTTGATTATTACTTGGTTTATGACAAATTGAAAATCATGGATATCCGATACACGGTTTCTGGAAAGATCGATATGATCTACATTTACGGTGAAGTGCATAAGAACCCCAGACAAGCATATGACTTGTATGCAGAACGATTTTCTGAAAGATCAACGCCATCCATTAGGTATTTCCAACGCATTACAAAATTATTCTCAGAAACGGGAAGTGTTACAAGGGAAAAACGACATCGAATGAGAACTGTTAGCGGAGAAAATGCGGAAGTTAATGTACTAGCTGCAGTAGCCAATAATCCACACGTGAGCTCTCGTGAAATTGAACTCCATTCGGGAATTTCTCGAAGAAGTGTTCTTCGAATACTGAAACGTCACAAATTCCATCCGTATCACATTTGTTTGCATCAAGACCTTCACGGTGATGATTTCGAAAATCGTGTACAGTTTTGTCGATGGGGTCTAGCGCAAATGCACAATAACAACTTCATCAACATATTATTTTCTGATGAGTCGACGTTCACCAATCATGGTCAAGTAAATCGACATAATATGCATTACTGGGCGACAGAAAATCCAAGATGGTCACGTCAAGTAGAGCATCAAAGACAATGGGCTGTGAATGTTTGGTGTGGTATTTTTCGATCTCGAGTAATTGGACCGTACTTCATCGCAGATACGCTAAATGGAGAGAAGTACAGACATTTCTTAGATCAAGTACTTCCAACATTACTTGAAGACATACCTATTCAGGAACGATTGAATATGTGGTATCAACACGATGGTTGTTCATCCCATTATGCAGTCACAGCTCGAGAAATATTGGACAGAGATTATCCTGGACGATGGATAGGACGTCGTGGACCAGTTCATTGGCCTGCCCGTTCTCCGGATCTTACTTCTCCAGATTTTTTTTTATGGGGATACATGAAAGATACAGTTTATCAACAAGCACCGACTACACCTGAGAATATGCGTCAACGAATCATCAATGCATGCGCGAGCATCAATGAAGATATTTTAGCACGAGTTCAGCAATCTTTTGTAAAACGTTTTGAAATGTGTATTGAAGTCGGAGGCCATCATTTTGAGCATCTACTGCATTAACATTATCCAAGTGATGTAGACGATTGAAATGTGTTGTGTTTTGTCTGTTATACCCCATCACCTCCGTTTCAGTTCAAGGGGTCCCCCTTGGAATCAGACAACTTTTGTCCGAAACATTCTCCTCCAAGACCCTTCGTTTTCGAGTTATTCTAATGTCAGATTCAGTATGGAACAATATCGATTAGAGCACCATCTTTGCGGATTTCAGGAAAATGGTTCAGACAAAAGTTTCTTGGTTTCTGACCTAGAATCCAAATCTGCAGTAAAAAATATGAGATGCTATTTAAAAAACAAGAGTTGACCTCAGAATGCCCTTGAAGATGAGATTTGAGGTCAAAGCCAAGGCCACCATCGGATGTCCCGCTCGATACCCTACAATTTTTGTCCGAAAAATTTTCTCGTATCTCATTTTATTTTTGGAAAAAACGCCCGCGACACTTTAAATGCCCCACCCTGTATATATGTAAAGGGAATGTACTCTCTTCGAATTCCGCGCGCCAAGTATGCTTTGCGCACTCTCATATCGACACCGGCTAGAGGTCTCGTCGGATGTCGATACCAAAGATTGATGAGCCAGAAGCGTTTAGAAAAATAAATACAAGAATCAACAGAGAGACATGAGAGATACCAGAGAGGAGTGCGAGGTGATTGTATGAAGTAAGATAATTATAATCAATAATGATAAGTAGGAAAGTGAGACGTGGAAGAGAGACGAATAATAAACTTTGATTGTCGATTCTCTTATTTGCAGGTGAACTAAAGATTTTGTAAATATTGTAAATAGTATCGTTATATTGAGCTCTCTCATTTCCAGGAACAAAATTTGGTTTATTTATTCAATTCTCCTGAAATTGTCTTGTCTTACATATATATAATATAATCATTTATTTGTTTCGACCTGTTGGTCATACACAGGAGTTTGAGCATAGTTTACATAATTCGAATAGGTTTTTTCACATATGGTGTATAACCTATATCTGGACATATTTGGAATATTGATTCCTCTTGATATATTGTGCGTTCTATACATAGATATTCTTATTATAAAACAGCCAAATTTCATCTGGATTTAGTTTCATCTCCAGAAAAAGGTGTAACAAGACCGTTGAATTTTCATGAAATTTCTCTCTCTCCTTCTCTTTCCCCTCTCTCTCTCTCCTCCCTCTTCTCTTTTTCCCCTCAAACCCCTAAAAATATACTACCATAACTACACCTCAAAATCTAACCCTCACGCGGGAGAAAACTGAAAGTTATCGATCCCTACATAAAAATTAGAAGGTAAAACAAAGCCCTTTCCAAATTCACCACAATACCATCCTCAGGGGGGAATCAATCATCATGCATTCTTTCATTTCCTCATTCTTAGCGATGAGTCTGGAAGAAGCGTCACGCTGTCACTCCTCCCCGATGCACCGTTACACCCTGCATGAATACTTGAGCATGCCGATTTCTTCCGAAGCGCTCCGAATACAAAAGGAGACAATTTCTACCTGCACACGTTTATCTCTCATAAAATACAATCGAAGAAACCCTTAGACTCAAATAAAAAAAAATATAGACCTCCAAACCGAAGGAAATGTCGCCTGCAGATATATTGGAGCAAACACGAGGTCAAATCGAGAAATGAAATCCTTTCGGTATACTCGTGCTTCACCCAAAAAAAAAAGAGAAATCATATCTCTAATGAACGAACACCGTTGTAAAAACAAACGGTCAACTGGAATGATTCAAAACTCGAAGACACGAGGGAATAAATGCGTACACTCAAGGACAAAATTTGTTCCCTTCGTGGATCGAGATATGAACTTTCTATACATTGCTCTTTTCAATAAACAATCTTTGTATCTTTACCACATCCTTTTCCTATCCCTCAATATACAGGGTGAGGCATTTATCTTGAGACAACTAAATATCTTGGTGGGATCACTTTTTTTCGCAAAATGTTCCATACAAGAGTTGTTATACAAAGAGGGGGCCACAAAACTACGATATCAGTTTCATCATAAATGGCGTTATGATCGATTTAAATGGGGTCGACATCATTCTTTTTAGAGGGAACCCCCACTTTCTATCGCATATCTTGATTCTACGCAAAAAACTGAGTAATTTTGCTTAAAACGTTTCTCTAAATTTTCGAAGATGGCGCCACAATCGATGAAAAATAAAGTCTATGAAACAATATGCGGATATCTTGTGGAATGCATCCAAGAGCCGAAATATCTCATTCGAATGTTGTTGTTGAGAGAGGGGACGACACAATGGCAATATCAGTTCTATAGTAGATGGCGCTGTGGTCAGTAAAACTGAGGTGAACTTCAATTTTTCAAATGGAAACTCCTACTTCTCATCGCATATCATGATTCTCCGCGAAAAAATTAGGAAGGTTCATTTGAAACATTTTTCCTGAATTCTTGGAGTTCAAACAATGGAAAATGAGGTTGATGAAATAGTTCCACTGCATTAAAAGAGTTACATTGAATTTGGGTCATTGACAATGTTTTGGACATGACATTTGTTGTGTTCCGTGTTCGATTTCTTCTCTGAAATTGTTATTGTTTTGATTTTTTTGTTGAGCGTTGCTTCACACATAATGCAGTAGAACTTCCTCATCAACCTAATTTTCCACCGTTTTCATCTTCAAGAATTTAGGAAAAATGTTTCAAACAAAAATTCCTCATTTTTTCGCGTAGAATCATGATATGGGGTGAAAAGTAGGAGTTTCATTCTGAAAAATTGAAGTTGACCCCATTTTTACCGATCACAATGCCATCTACCATGGAACTGATATCGTCATTGTGTCGTCTCCTCTCTTAACAACAACATTCGAATGAGATATTCCGGCTCTTGGATGCATTCCACAAGATATCCGCATATTGTTTCATAGACTTCATTTCTCATCGATTGTGGCGCCATCTTCAAAAATTCAGAAAAACGTTTCGAGCCAAAGTTACTCAGTTTTTTGCGTAGAATCAAGATATGCAATAGAAAGTGGGGGTTCCCTCTAAAAAGAATGATGTCGACCCCATTTAAATCGATCATAACGCCATTTATGATGAAACTGATATCGTAGTTTTGTGGCCCCCTCTTTGTATAACAACTCTTGTATGGAACATTTTGCGAAAAAAAGTGATCCCACCAAGATATTTAGTTGTCTCAAGATAAATGCCCCACCCTGTATATAACCAGACCTTATTAAATAAAAATTACGATAGCTCATCAGATATTACCGATAAACAACTGTATTGAATTGTGAAATTCACATCTATCCATGCCAATTATCCTTACTTCCCAGAATGATTATTTACATAAAAATGTCTCACACAAAATTCATCCTGTAAATCATCTAATATTTGAATGAATTCCTACTTCTAACTGATTTGAAACACACGAAACTTAAGAGAAATCCTATATATATATATTTTGATCCTTTGACCAGATGAAATTCAGATCATTCACAAACGCTGAATTGAAATCTTCTGTCTTTTAACAATCCCAGGAACCATGAGACAATCCTATAATAAATCGATTTTCAAACCTCAAATCTAACATTCAAACTTGGACTTTTCATTTTTTCCATCATCTATCTAACTAAAATTTCTCCCTCCCCTCAATTGACAATCCCATCCTGCAAAACAAATGAAGGTTGGCTGAGCATCGGCTGCCAACCCTCTCCAACTTTTTGAACAATCAAAATCCTGTAATTGTTCCCGCACTGACAATCGGTTATCAAGACTACTGATATGACAATTGGACCAGGGTTGGCTCAGCATTGGCTGTCAGTGTTGATCCGACCTTGGGCAATTGGCATAAAAAAAGTCCGAAACATATCTGATTGGAATAGTTGCACAATCAAATGATTGACGATAGGCAGATGCCCAGTTGTCAGCATTGGCAGCCGACGTTGGGCCGATCTTTGGCCATTGGTCGTTCAAATTCCACAGACAATAATCATCTTGCCTGTGAATGACTACAGAGACCCACAACAACCTACAATATGTATACTTTGATACATTGGGTCAGCATTGGCTCAATTTTGGCCCAGCATAGAAACAGAATTGTTCGAAAATGCATTTAACACAATTCTTTTCATTTCCTCTACCCGAACTTCAAACAAAATAGTTCGTCTTGATAAGATGAGGTAAGTAATCCTTTTAGATATAACTTTTTTTGTGTTATTAATGATCCATAAAACTCTATTAGATGATAAAACTCAAATCTTTCCACTCCTGAACGTATTGAAATTGTAATTCCACCCCATGCAGAAGATGAACTTTAGATATCTTTCTCAATAACTCAATCCAAAGAAAAGCAACTTGCAACAAAAATAATCAATCATTTGCCTAATATACACGGGGTAACATAAAAATTCGATAATTAACAAATAAACTATGTATACACCTTCCAATAATTGATTCAGGAAACTTTTGAAATATAACTCCTCTATTGTAGCTCGTAGAAAATCAATTAAAAAACTCAATTGAATAAATTTTCATACCCTATCATAATGGAATATTCATAAATAGTAATAACTAATAGGTAATGCAAAATCCAATAGTTAAGAAAAATTGAACAGTTTTAATCTAAGGGTCATTATAAAGAAGGAAAGAATATATACAGGAAAGGATAAATAGTGATACAAGTAGAAAGGGAAATAGTACCTGAACAAAAGAAAATGGAGAATTTTCTCACAGTACAACCCTCTTCGATAAGTAAGCACAAATCCTGGAACTTGATGAGATGTAACACTCCTCGAAGTTTTGCATATTTTTCATTTCCCCTGTTCCCAATACTTTTAGCCAAACCCTCTTTCCTCCACTATTAAAATTTCTCCCTTCCATAACAAAACCGAGGTGATGTTATGAGTGGAGCTCGTCATGGAAATTAGAACTGTGTTTCTCTCCTTGAGAACTGTTTCTCTCAAAAAAAAAGCTTATTAGACTCAAACTTCCTTTTACGTCACTCTAGTCACTCTAGAGCAATGCAGTTTTAGATGCATTGTTAAGCCCTAGTATCAACGTAATTTGGAGAAGGATCAAATTCAACTTTTATATTTCTTTGAAAAATATATATATAAACATTTTTCACATTATTTCAAATTCAACAAATTCAATTTCAAATCATCACAAATTCTCGAACATTGAAGAGTAAGTTTCAAACATCCAGAAGCCTCTATTTTGTCTTTCTTTTCTCTTTTTCTCCTTCTGATGTAGATCAAATATCTAAATTCTCATATTGAATCGTCATTTCAGAAAATTTCACATTCTTTTAGATGAGAATACAATTTCGAAAGTATAAGATTCCACCTCACCTATAAAATTTTCGAGTGAATAGACACAATCAAATATCTGTTCTATCGTTGTCTGTTTTTTCCTTCAGTGAAAACTCAATTAGATCAAGAGATCGAAATTCTGCAAGCCCGAGTGGACGGATGTAGGAAACGTATCAAAACCAAGCAACTCAGGATCCGCACAGGAACTCTTCCTCCAAAAGGCTCCCTCCTAAGGAAGTTCATCCCTAATTGGGCAAATGATGGAAAAGTATTAGAGAAAATTCTCCTCAAGTTAGAGGGATTAAAATTATTCAGAAGTTCCTTGGAAGCCCGAAACGAACTAGATGTATAAAAAACTTATAATAAATCAGTAAGAAATGAAATTAACAAGTCGTAAATGAAAAACCCTTATCCGATTCACATTTTCCAGATCTAAATGATGGAGAACAGAGCCAAGTGAATTCTTTTTCACTGATAAAAGCTCCTAAACTGATAGATCACTCCTTACAAACCTTTAGTGTCAAATCAAAACTTATGAAAAAACATTAAATAAGGCTCCGTATATTACGTCTATCCTTTTCGTATGATAAAAAGTTATATTTCCACTACTGGGCGAACCCCGGAGGGAGAATAGCCAAATTTTTCCTTCTTTTTATATACGATTTTCACTAAGTCAGTTCTTCTCTTTTTTTTTGTTTTTGTTTCATTAATTTCGATTGACCACTAACATTTGAGAGATTCACAACACATACACGACACATAACTAAATTTTCACACTACAACCATGTAATACACTAATCAGAATATACATTGCATACGTTTCAGCATAAATCAAGCGATTTTTCATTCGATATCCTCTTCTCCAGTCCTTGTATAGGTCCTTTCTATCTGAAGTGGGGTATCAAAGGGGTTATCAAACAAGATTTAGTACTTTCTCAAAAACTAACCGCGTGTTATTGATGAATTCAAAAGTTTTGACGTAACAAAGCGTAATCTATGGTATTCAGTAATGAAGACAGCATATCCCAGGACTAGTTCACAATTAGATCTAAAAATTTTATTCTACGCTATTGGGTTTACATTGTCTCATACTCTTCAAGATCGAGTTGAAAATTTCCGTGAATTTTCCCAAGTTTGTAATCCCAGGATTTTCGATAATTTTCCACATTGCTTCCATTTCATTACAATCTTCGTCTAAAAATAACTCCAGTACTCTCAATCTTACATCACTCAGATTTCTACATCATAATAATAAATGTTGTAAGTCAATTTTGCAAGAACAACAATAGCAGTAATCTGTTTCAGGGAATGAGTATACATTGTTGTTGATCATCTGTTATCTGAGCTATAGTTCCCAACGAACTGAGGAAAGTTTCAAGTGATAGATATCTCTGTCTCTCAGATGCTATAGTCAGATGAGGATGAAATATCAAGCTAGGTGTTCAATAACATCGTTGTATATCTTGCTGTAATAGATAGTTTCTATACAATTTCATTCAATTATTTCCATGATTTTGTAGTGTTTCCAAACAGGAAGTATCACAAATATCTGCGTGTTCTATTGTCTCTACGGAAGTGTTTCTAATTTGTATCGCTCAATTGTACTTGCATGAGTCAGGATTCTTTCTACTTACAAGGGAACATTCCCAACCGTCCGCCTCCGATTTTGCTGCAATTTGGATATGTTGTAGTTCAGCGAGAAATAAGAGATACATGTTCCTTCATACCAGCTGATGAACGGATTTAGGGGGTGAAAACGACCCTCAAAAGTCACCCTCAAAAACAGTTTATCAACAATATCATCAGTTGGAATGCATATTTTTCAATGACACAAAATGTAAACAATTCTTCGCTGAAAAAGCAACAAAATCGCATGTGTTCAATCCATAGGGGTTGCTACCCTCAAAATTTATAGGCTTCAAACTGTATTTTTTCAGCGTATTGTTCATGTAAGAATTTAGAAAATGGTCATAAGGATATTATGAAATGTTTTTCTGGTGAAGAATAATGAGTAAAAGTTGACATATGTTGGTGTTTTTGCATAATCCGTGATTCCGGGGGTGAACTACCCCCAAATTCTATCGGAACAGTAAGAACAACTCTCGATCACCGAATAAGCTAATCTGCACATGTTCTAGACCTCATTCTGGGAAATCATGCACAAATCTCGTCATTCTGCAGAAGAAACCATGCAGAGGGTGGAAGCCACCCTCAAACATCACCCTCAAAAACAGTTCCACCGTGATATCTTTGGTTGTAATCAATGTTTCTCGATGAAACAAAATGGAAAAAATTCTGTATTCAAAAGGCAACACAATTATATGGGTTTCGTCCCTAAGGGTTGCAATCTTCCAAATTTGTAGGAGTAAAACTATATTTTTCAAGCGTATTCTTCATATAAAAATGAAAAAAACGCTTTATTTCGAATATTTTATTATACAATTGCAGTTTTTGTAAATATTTGCTGAAATTTCACATTTCATCATCGCATAACGTTATAAATATTCATATTATATAACCAATTATTCCTAGAATAGACAGTTACATATCTGTCAAAATTTCTCATCATTACACGTATCGTGAACAATAATGGTACTCTGTAAATAAATGCTGTAGGCATAGCAATGTTCTGCACCGGGCACATTTCATGATTGCAATATCCTTACACATGTCGCAAATAGGATCTTCTACAATCTGGAAAGTATATTTTACAGGATTTTCGAATCTAGGAAGTTGCTCATTCAAATATCCACTTTTGTACCAAGCATATTCGAACACATTCTCAAATCTAGGAGAAGATAATTGATTGTGGATGATAGATTGTAATTTTTTGATATTATTCCTTCCATGTCAATTGATGTCTGATCTGAATAAAATCATGCGATCAGATATTTTTCTGGCAAAGTTTCCCCAGAATCTGGAAGCGGAGACATCCAACGGCTGAATTTGGCCTGTCGTGCTCTTCGGGATTGTCATTAATCCAAAATTTTTCTGTTTCGGTATCACTTGTCTCACAGTGTGTTCACATTGTCCGGTCCATGAGTCTAATAGCAAAACTGCTGTTAGTCCACAATTAGGTAAAAACACATCTTGTAACCATGTTCTGAGTAATTCACTCGATGATTTCCCAGATTTGCTCGCTTCTAAATAAATATCAGGCACTTTGAATAAATTTCTTGCAACAATGGGACCAAATTCGCATTTTGCTCCTTTCAAAACTACGAAAAGAGGTGAGAGCAACCGACCTTCTGCAGATATCGTTGGTTGTATCATATAACTATGTGTAGTAGATGATATTGATTGTACGACATTTTCAACTCTCTCACTGCCTTTTTCAAACAATGTTCTGCCGCTATGCATTTCTAAATTCAATCCACTTCGATCAGGAATATATACATCACCTCCACCATGTATAGACAGTCGAGATCTCGCTTGATCAATGAAATTTTGACAAAGCTGTTGTAAGTTCTGCTCATGAGAAATAGATGCCTCTGTTACATATCTCGTTATCTTACGTGACACAAATTTATGACGCCGTTTGAATACTAATATTCACTTTGGTGAAGCTTTAAACCAATCCACATTCGATTCAAACTTCTCTGAAGATCTAAATCATGGACTGTTAACTTTGACTGTAATGCTTCTTCCAATTTTTCCAGAGTGTATTCTGAAACTTTGGACAACTGATCTTCCTTTGATCCGCCTCAAATAATTTACAACTCCCATCTTCTCAACTGCCGTTCTGAAGAAACCAGTTTATATCTGTTTTGAACTGTGCTAATAGATAACTTCTGCTTCCTCCCACTCTCCCAGTAGTCAACAGCTTTCCTCTTGTATTCGTAGTCAACTGTTGTGTCTGTCGGAGCACGGGTAGGTACCTCAGCATAATCTTCGACATGCACTTCCCTATCACCATTGTCAATCATGTGAGGATCGATATCAAAATTATCATCCAAAAAATATAAATTATCACTCATCTCCAGATCAAAATGATTATTCTTGATACTGTTGCTCAGTAAATATTCGATATGATCGTGTAGCTGGATTTCTGTATCATTTGATTTAGATACAGTTTGCACAATTGTACTGATACGGAATGTTATTAATAAACGTTGTATAACATTGTCAATGTTAATTGCCATTTTTACATAAAATGAATACTCAAGAAGCAAGACTATGTCAACCAAAGTTATATTGATAATCCACTGAAATCTAGAATGATATGCTTACATATACCCAGAATGAACAAAACATGATTGCCCAAAGAAAAAATAAATCTTTTCCGCCAGAAGTCCTTGCACTTCTACAAGATCCGCAGATACAGTTGACCAAGGAACATTCGAACATTGAATGTGAAGAAGAATTTGTGTGGAATGATACAGGAAATGAAGAATGAAAAACCTTGAAAAAAATGTCAAAAAAGAAAATGAAAACAGAATGAATAAATAAATTTAAAAAATTGAAGAAAGTGTCTTCAAAGCCCAATTTACAATCTTCACGCGGTAAAGCACGTAAGTGAATTGAAAGATCAAAACTAATGTATCATTGCCATCATATATAATTCAGCTCAAGATTTTGAAAGAAAATCTGGATCCAGATTCGTATTCAGCGGCTTCCAAAAACTGTCCGGAAACGGGTTTCAGGCAAATCGAAATCATCTTGACATTTTCGTCCGCGATATTGGATTCGCCATCTTGAATTCTGAAAATCTGACTGCAGATTCGTAATCAGCGATCCAAAAAACTCTCCTGGAATGACTTTTAGGCGAATCGGAGTGATTTTCACATTTTCGTCCGCCATATTGGATCCGCAATCTTGAATTCGGAAAATCTGACTACAGATTCGTAATCAGCGATCCCCAAAACCCCTTAGTCCAGAACAATGCATAAATCAGACAACGCTTTATAGTTTCGAGCACTTCTTGTGGATTTCGGCCCACTGTGCTGTGTTCATAACTGTTCCGGAATTGTGGTCATAATTGTTGATTGACGTTCATGTGTTCAACCGAGGTTAAATTGAGTTGAGATTAAAATCGAACATAACGACATTTGTTTTTGTTTCTTGCTTGTTAGTCATTCGGAAGTATTCATATCGTGAGGTTTTATTTATTGTTCTGAATATATACAATTTCACGGAATACATGATGAAAATTGGGAGGAATAATGATAGTTTTCAATATAGAAATTGGAAATCGGAAATTATTTTCCATCCATATTGAGTTATTAAATAGTAAACAATGGATGGTTTATAATTAATCAGAATTTCTTCTTCGCGAATGATCACATGAGAAACTGAGACAAAGAAGTGAAATCATCAATCATATGAAAATTATTATAAATTCTTGATGATTAATTTATTTTCCCCAATGACTCGTTTGATGAGCATTCTACACGGAAAGAAAAGATATGCTAAAAAGTACCACACTTTATAGTGTTCAAGCATCAGTCCCGTCCAGATCTAGTTTCACGGGAAAATACCTACAAAACGATTATACTTCTTCAGCGAAGTCCAAGCAAGTATGGTACTTTTGGAGGTATTTTCACATAATGAGTTTGTTTCAAGCAAGACTGATGCTCGAACGCTGTAAGGTATGATACTTTCCAGCTAATCGTTTTATCCGTGTATTTTGAAGATAATAAATACATGAGCCTGTATAAGAAAATAATTTTTGTTCATTACTGTACTCATAATGAAGTATGAGAAGGTTGAGGAAGAACTAATCATCCGTCACCCGATCTTTATTTTCATTGACCTTTTATGAGTACCTTTTTTAGTATTACAAACAAAATCTCAGAATTCACATTTGAGTAATTTGGAAACAGTATCATGATTGTTATGAAGTATTGTAGTAATTTGTTACAATTTGTACATGATGGCAACATCCCTCAAAAAAACTAGCACGATTGTGACCTCACCCATGATATTTTGCAATCTGAATCGTGTTAGTTTTCGTAGAATGCGTCGATATATAAGAAATTTTTGCCAACCCCATTAGTTATAATACAATATAATTTGGGAATGTATACCTGATAATGCATAAAGCCAAAGTGTTGGAGCATTGTGCCAATGTATTAGCACCTGTTAGCAAAGAAAGCAGAGAGAATGAATATGTTTATTGATGTTTTATTCAATCATTTGAATTCATATTTATTTTTCAGCATAATTGGATACAACTCAAATAACATCCCAGCAAACACGACTGCTGGTGTTTCAAAGGGCCAGTGACGGCTCTTCAACGGGATTGCCAGACCATCAGCGGCCCATTCAAACGTTTTGGAACGCCTGTTCAAAACGCCGTTAGCGACCCCTGAATCTCGTTTGAAAATTATGTAAAGAATACTGTAGCACTCATCCATGATGTACAACAAAATGAAAGGGTGGGACATACAGAAAGCTTTTTTTATTGACAACGAAAAATCAAAACACACTTCTTATATATAAAATAAGTTGCACCCTAGTATACAAACCACGCTTGACCGGCTCGGGCTCGTTTCTACATACACCGTTCCTACATCCACGTGATTCTACATGAAGTAAGAGGCCGGCTCCTTCCTACATATATCAAATCCAAGCTCGTTTCTGAATATCTCGAATCCAGGCTGGTTTCTACATATGTTGAATCCAAGTCCGTTTCCACATAAAAAGTACGTTTCTACGTTTTGACATATGTTCGTTTCAGCTGTTCAGTATTTTTATGTGGAAACGGACTTGAATTCGACACATGAAGAAACGAGCTTGGATCTGACATATGTAGGAACGAGCCTGGATTCGACATATGTAGAAACGAGCCAACCTCTCATTTTATATTGAAACGGCATATGTAGAAACGAGCCCAAGCCGCTTGAGCTCCTCTCCGCATAGTTTCGATTATTCACTTACTCAATGAAGAATACATTTTTTAATCACGGAAGCTATCTGAATCGATTCAGCGTTTCGACATCTATGAGAATATCCTAATTTCGTTCATCTCGTTCCAATAAATTGTCCAATAATCAATTTCAGGTCCATCAAGACATTCAAGTACAGTCCGCGCAGCGATGGCAGCCAGCCTCTCGCTTTTTCAACTTGTGTCATTGGATGCTCCATTCACCAGTCGTACGTGATAGGCTGATCCATGAGAAATGAACAGGAGCCTGGCATCGCTGATGCCGCGTCAGAAGTAATGCCACTCGTTCGCTAGAAGGCCTCCACCAGCTTTAGCTTCATATAAGTTAAGGCAGAACGTACCTGGCGCAGAACTGGTTTGATCATGATTCTGATCCCTGGTGCTCAACGGCAATGCTGATGGCTCTGAACCTATTTATACAAAAAATTCTCATCATCATTTTGGTAAAAAAAAATTCCTACATTTTCTATATGTTAAGAAAGCGCATTGATAGGAAAATTGGTAGTGAGAATCAATTTGAATAACAGCACTCATGACATACATATATTTTGTTGAATATCCAGAAGTGGCTCTATCGGTTGGAAATTTATTTCGTTTTCTCCATTCTCGTGGTTATCAACAACTATCTCCTTGTCTGATTCTGATTCGTTGTGGTTTGCTTGCATTTCTAGATCTTCGGGTGAAGTGATTATTTGATTCCCTTAAGGCCCTGCATTGGTCTCGTTTTCTATGTAAACAGTCATGAATGAATTCATTTTTCTCAATTATTTATGAAATATGCTGGATTGGAAAGTGATTAATATTAAAGAAAATGTACCCACGCCACTGATCTATAGCAGACACTATACGGAGAGGAATGTTACATTATATATTACTATATTGCTAGCAAGTACGGGACAGACTTTCCTTTCCTTTATGATGACATTTACACCGATACTTTCTGAAAAATCACCATATCTGATAATAGAATATGCAAGGATCCTCCTATATTATACTATCAGATTCAGTAATTCTTCAGAAGGTACCGGAGTGAATGTCATTATAAACGAAAGTCTATTCCGTACTCGCTAGCAATATAATAATTCATAATGTAGCATTCCTCTCCGCGTAGATAGCGCACAGCTCGCCAAACGTGTTTCATTCACACAGCTATATACAGGGTGTCCCAGAACTCGTGGACTGAATTCCACAGTTGTATTCTGTAGCCAAAACGCAATAATTTCCCATTTGAAAAAGTTTTTCTAGAGATTAGTTTTTGAAATATAAGCATTTTTAGATTTTTTTTCCTTCTAAATCCGAGGGATAAAAAAGCATTGTAAGCTACATACTTAAACTTCACACCGATCGCTGAGTCGGAAAACGAGGCAATCTACAGAAAAAAATTCAACTATCCTATCATCCGTCGTTTTGGAGCTACAGCAATTCGAAAGTTTTGGGCCCCCCAGCCAATCAGAATCGAGCAACTTCATAGAATAATCATAGTCCTGAAACGGAGAGTGATGGGATAGTTTGATTTTTTTCTTGGAAACCCGTCATTCTCCGGCTTAGAAAACGGTAACAAGCAGAAGTATGTAGCATATAATACCTCTGAGTAATCTGGGTTTGAGAAACAAATCTTACAATTCTCAATGCTTCATATCTCAAAAGCTAAGCCTTTGAAAAAAATTTTTTTCGAACGGGGAATCATTGCATTTTGCCTGCAGAATATACCCGTGGAATTCGGTCCGCGAGTTCCTGGACACGCGTGGCTTTTGATTAGGAAGACAGTGGAATCGCTCTTCCATGGCAGCGGCGCCCTCATGGTAACCAAGCTCGCATACGGAAAGGCTGTTCTATGCACTATCCAGTGTATATCATACATGAGTGACTCACACATACCTCACTGTGGATTTGAAACCGCGACTGGAACAGGAACGTTGTCTTTAGCCTGTTGATTAGTACCGTCATCGCCATCGTTTTCGTTTCGGGATTCGTCCAGTCGTCCCCGATCACGGTTCTCTCCGTTAATTGGTTGGGCGATTCGATCCCATCGAGGTCTACCTTGTCCCTGAACGACGGGAGGTTCTCCGTTCGCAACTACGTTCTCTTGAACTGGTTGATCACGCCGAGGTCTCCCTCTTCTGCGCACGACGACGGGAGGATCGTTATCACCTGCAATATTTCGCCGTCTACGAGATGTAGGAGAAGTCGGCATCAACTTTCAATCTCGGACTGGAAAAATAATTTATCAGTGTGAGAGATCTTTATAACTATTCTTACAAACAATAAAGAAAATGACAACGTTTTCAGATCAGTAGTAGTTGTATCCCTGTATAAAAAATCCCATTCAACCCATCGAATCCGATTATAACAAGAATGTATGGGTTGGTATCGGGTTCAATGAGATTCTTCAACCAAGGATGTGCTAACAAAACTTCGAAATTTCACTAATCAATTCTTACTAGTCTGATTTCTTCTTCGCCGCCTCACAGTTATTTCATTTCCGAATTCATTACCTGTGAAAGATGAATTGGAAAGGAAAATAACAGTAAATCAGGTTATGGATACATTCATACACGATGATACATACCAGGAGTACCAACAGGATCTGAATTTTCTATAAATATGTGAAACTATCATCATCATCTTCATCGTTATTCTCGATGACGACGTTTTCAGCATCATCTCTGTTTCCTCCGGGAGCTGGCTCGTTTTCTTCCCTTATCCTTCATCATATATGAAGACTGAGGAATGTCAAGAATAATCCTTGAATAATTTATCAACAAATTTATGCCTCGGAAAATTTTTCAATTCGAACCTTTTATATTCTAACAATGATAATAATCAAATATTAACCAACCTCTACTCAATGCAAAACGCTTCAGAGCAGCGATGTTACTTAGAAACTCCTCCACTGTGTAGTTAAGAACGGTTAATATCTTCATCAAATATATATTTTATTTACAGTCAACCCACACAGCACGAAGAGTCCGAAAATACATTTTGGAAATCAGCATGCCATGAGATATCTCATAGCATTTCAAAAGGTACCTTATGGAATGCTTCTTCTGCAAGAAAATTTGCGCCGTGTGAAAATGCACGATATGAATATTTTTGAAATTATTATGAACAGTTTTCTCATTCTTGAATGGAATCATGATAATATGGAGTATTGACTTACTTCTCCAGTCTCAACTCAGTTCCAGCTCTCTGGATTGCCAGATCCGCCTGTTGGAGTTGAACGTCTGTCCATCGAGAGTCTGAAGCGACTCTCAATCCGCCGAAAATTTGGATTCATTTTAATCATCAGTTTTTTCATTCCATCTGTAATTTTTCATGATATGAATGTCGTTGAATTTTTTCAAAATTTATTATATAAATAGGTTGAATGATTTTTTGATCACCCAACATTTTCCACAAATCGGGTCTTTTGCCCATCGTTTTGCATACATGACAATGCCAATCTTCGCAAGTGTTTTGAGTTCTCACTGACTTGTCATGAACTGGAATGATCTCAGTCTGCGAGAGCCAGAAACTCCTCAAATATGAGATGAATCCCTGCAACGCATCTCGTGCCGATTCACTCCTCCGGGGAACGTTGTCCGCCAAAGCCGTCACATGGGCCATCTCTTCGGGAGCTTTTTCTGCAGGTCAGTGCGCAATCGCATATGATTCTCCCAGGATCCACTCATATTGAATCGGGATCTACAATTTCGCCCTTCTTCCACTTGAAGCCTCAAATACAAATTGAATGTTTAGAACCTTAAGAGGCGCGTACCAGCGTAACATCCAAGTAAACATTCTGTCAGTAAGATTTCTCCGGATCGGATTGATAAAATGGTTCGACATTCCCAGGGAATGATCTTCAT
This sequence comes from Gonatopus flavifemur, assembly GCA_018340375.1. Taxonomy (NCBI): domain Eukaryota; kingdom Metazoa; phylum Arthropoda; class Insecta; order Hymenoptera; family Dryinidae; genus Gonatopus; species Gonatopus flavifemur. The sequence goes on along the minus strand of JAFFJZ010000059.1, from coordinate 535,759 downwards.
TCATTCGCAAATCGCGGTACTTCACCTGAATACCAAATCTCGGAGAAGAATTGAATTCACCGACTGAGAAATAATTTTCCTTCCGGAATTCGAAATTCTCGCGATATACCGTAATTCGCGGAGTGATCAGAATTATTCACTTGCAATTTCAAACCATCTCATGAATTCGGTTCGGAAAGATCTTGCTGGAAAAATGTTCACTCGGATGGTATGCTGGTATCTCCTTCAATAGATTGAAAATGAAATTACAAGGTATGAAATTATTGCTTGTTCGAAGTGGAATTCACATCCACTCACTATGGCATTTGGGAATTTGTTTTTTGGACTTTTTATTTGTGCTTTTTCAGAATCACTTGTCACGCAAGTAATATTATTCGCCATTTCCGGTACGAGTTCCAAAATTTTCCCGAAAATCGCGTCATACATAGCCGTGGTTCTACAACTCGTTATGCAAAGAACAGCTGGGAAGCCGGACATCAATTTTCGGAAATGCACCATGTAAATTTGTGCACATGCCAGACGTCTTTGACGCATCTACAAAAGATGTTTGATCTTGTAAATGTGTGTATTTGGAATTTTGTATATTTTATTTCCACAAAATCAGTAAGACAACCTACTCTAAAAGTCCCGTCGCAATACAATTGCGTACAGCGCGATAGCGCTTCCAACATGTTATCGTGCACGAATAAAATGGCTAATGAGCCATCCGCGCTAATGGCAGTGCCTTTGTATAGGTCTCGGAGCGGGGGATATTCCTCCAACATTCCTGCAAGTTCCTCTGAACTGTGAGGAACTGGTGGAACATTTTGCCCCCTGGCAGTCATCATTTTGTGCTCAAATATCCGGTGGTAGTCCAATTCCGGATACGCTGGCTCGTCCCTTCAATTATGAACATAGAGAATTAATTCGTTCTACATTTATATTTCCCAACATTCTTACAGGAAAGGGAATGAATGAAGGAATACTTACTTTTCCTGGAGCTTTACACGGTCATAAATCAATTTTGAGTCGTCAAAACTCGTTTTGGCTTGCAGTAGTACGTCTGTGGTAAACTGCTCCCTTAGCAGGAGTAAGTCGTCTCTTGGATCACTGTGGTTTCCGATGACGTCAAAATTTTGTTGCGTCGTCAGCTGGTTCGCACTTTGCACGTGTATCCTGGCACTGCAGGCCATCGTATTCTTGTATGCACAGCGAAGAATTGCATTCCCCCTGCGGTCCAAATACCACACGTGCCCTTGATAAAAATACCTTGCAGTATTTTTCTGTTTTCCTGGCAATTTTCCCATTTCTGTGAAGAAATTGAATCACATTATATAAGAGACTTCCAAAACTGCCAAAGGAATTTGGGTGTTTTTTCACGAACCGTTTTCGTAAATCAACGAACAAAAGTTTGTAAATATTCAAGAAACCTTGTGATTTTACAAGGATTTTCAGAAATTTACAAAACTTTTGTTTATCAATCTACAAAACAAGTTCGGAAATCATTTTTCCGAAACAAATTCGTGAATTTCCAAGCATTTTATTTATTGTCCTTTTTTTTGAATTCAAATAGTTTTTTCTACAGTGTTCATGTGACATTAAAGAATGAGAACATCCTGAGAAATTGATTTGTTCGAAATATCTGCAGAATATCAGGAAAGAGGTTCGCTGATGAGACTGAGAGAAAAAGCCAAATCTTGGAAGTGAAAAACAGAAAATGATTGGGAGACATATAAGTACAGAAAAAGGCCCTGTCTAGAGACACGCTAACTCTTCTCTGGATTTCAAATTCCAGACACGTGGAATTTCGAAATTTACCTGGACGTAGTGAATCCTTGTGGAATCATCTACAGACAGGCGTGATTTCCTGTTTAATGGATCAATAATTCGATCCAGGCGAATATTTTCGCGTGTCTCGATCTCGAAAAACTCGAGACACGGGAAATTTCGCTTGTCTGATTATCTACAGAAAAACTTTCAATGATTCCCTCTGTGCATGGGAATTTGGAATCTAACGTGTCTCGAATTCGGAAGTTAGACACAGGTCCGCGTGTTCCCAGACAAAGCCTACACTTTTTGTTCCCTTTCTTTATCAAACAAACGTTCATTGATGTTTTTCCGCTCAAGAGAATACTTGAGATATTATCCACAGACAGGCGCAATTTCCCGTGTCTCGAGTTTTTCAAGATCGAGACACGCGAAAATATTCGCCTGGATCGAATTGTTGATCCATCAGACGGGAAATCACACCTGTCTTTAGATGATTCCTCAAGGATTACCTACATCCAGGTAAATTTCAAAATTTTACGTGTCTTGAATTTGGAAGTTGAAGACGAGTTAGCGCGTCTCTAGACAGAGCCAAGAGGGTATGATTGACGGGGAGAAATGAGTGAATATCGAATTGTAGAGAAAGAGATTTGGTGAGAGAAAATGACAGGAGAAGAGAGCGTGGAGAACAGGGGGAGAGGGAGAGGAATCTAGAAGACAAAGAGAGAAGAGAGAGGGGGAGGAGGAAGAAGGAACAAGGAGAGGGGAAAAGAGAGAGAGAGAGAGAGACGAGACAGGAGCAAGGAAAGGAGAAAGAATAAGCGAACCGAAAGACGCATAGAGTGCAAGAAAATCGAGTGAAATGGAGCATGGCGAGAACTTATAATGAACTGTCTCACCTTCACAGCGTAATCAGGACGTGGTAGGAAACACAGCATCCGAAGCAGAAATTAGTACTCGAAAAATTTCAATATTCACACTCGAACACCATATTCATTCAGTTAACCCCCTTACTTATGCAATCGCGTTTGAAATCCACGACCGCGAGATCAAACCATTTCGTTATTTAAGTTGTCACCGATCGATTGTATCACGGTGTTACATCGGGGAACAAGACCGTTCGCGTCAAATTGAGTGTAATCACGACAAGAGAAAAATCCAGATCCCACGGCGGAAGATAGTATACGAAAAATTCCACTGTTTTCATTTATTCAACCCTCTTATTCATGCAATCGTGTTTAAAATTCACGACCGCGGGATCAAACCATTTCGATATGTAATTTGTCACCGATTGATGGTATCATGGTAGTACATCGAGCAACGAGACCGTTCGTATGGAATCCGCGATCAACTGGGAAGAAATCCTTCTTTTGTCTCCTTTTCTTCTTTGTTGTACTACTAGCGCCGACGGCCGCTTTGCAGCCGTCGTTGCTCCTGTGTCCTCCGATCACATTCAGTCGCAGCCCCGTTATATGCCGAATGATGAACATCCCAAATGATGATTGATCCAAAAATTCGTTCCCCGAAGCAAGATATTCCAAATGGTTATTGTTCTGTAAACTGCAGAATGGTTCGTCTTCTGGGATCTATGGGAAATGGATGATACTGTTGGATAAGAGATATTCGGAACGATTAACTGTCGGGATATAATCCTTCGGGACGGGACATAAATTTTCGGATCTATCTTTCGCAATATTTATTTTAAGGAATATAACAGGGCTACCCATTCAGTCATTGAACTCCTCATCTTACTGGAGAGCGCACTTCTCATTTCTTCTATAGTATGGTCCAGTGGGAATTCCGTAGAGAGAGATCACGCCATGAGTGGGAAGCTATCTCCCTCCAACCGTAGACGCGATTATAGTTCAGTAGTACTAACGGAAAAGAACGCTTCCCACGCATGGCAAGTTCCTCTCTTGCGCCGAACCCATCGACCATTTTTAAGAAAGTGCGATTTCCAATATATTATATAAAGTTCGATGCATTCAATCCAGTTTGGTGGAATCAATGACTAAGTTCCCACCTTATCGAAATTATCCAATCATATTCAATTCTACAACAGAAAACTTGTCACATTCTCTTCAAAGCTTCACAGGCGTTGAATAATTTCCTTTCACTTTCATTGCATTCCGGGACGGTGGGAACATAAGCTCTGTTCGTTCTCAGTCGCCCTAAGGTACTCCAGATGTTTTTGATTCGCTGTTCTGCTTATAATCATGAATCGATTGGTTTGGTGCAGATTGGGGCAACTTGGAACTATGGAATCCCCCGTGACGAAATGTTGGTGCGATTGGGTGTGCATTTATCTTTGTCTATTCCATCAGAGAGAGAGAGAGAGAGAGAGAAAGATTGAGAGAGATCTTATATCAAATTTGTATCCAGTTTGTATACAAATTTATAGAAACTTGATAAAAATTGTATATGAAATCATATTAAATTCAGATTATAGCCTCAGCCATATGTTTGAGAAAGGCGAATGATGAATTTTGGGACACCCGGTATATAATGACACGAAGGTTGTTAGGATTCATGCGGTCAAAAGGAGAATCCGAGATGCTTGGGAGAAGTTGTGGTACCATTGGATATCCATTCAATTACAGGTCTTTTCATACAATTCTTCATAAACAATATTTGCTGTTTTATTGCATTCTCTTCGATTTCCTAATGAAATTTTCAAAGCATTTTACAAACGTACTCTTGAAAATACTACGTAGACTTGCCTGTGACTGAAAACATCACGTCTCAAATTGATTCCATCATCATGAAGTAATCAGTCTTACGACTGGTTTGATGAAACCCTCCACCCCTGTCTATTGTCCGCCGAACGTTTAATTCCTACATATCTACTACATCCCTTGTCTTGTACGATTTGCTTCATATAACTTGCTCTGAGTCTACCTTTACCAGTTTTACCATTCATTTTCCCTTCCAATATTGTTTCCAATAAACTCTCATGCCGTAATGTGTGTCCTATAAGATTGCTTCTCCTTTTCACGATGTGTTTCAGAAGATTTCTTCCTTCATTTATCTGCTCGAGTACTTCTTCATTTTTGACTTTGTCTATCCATTTTATTCTGAGCATCCTCCTATAACACGACATTTCGAAAGCTTCAAGTCTTCGTTGATCAGTTTCCCCCATTGTCCAAGTTTCGCAACCATATAGTGCTGTGCTCCAAACGTAACTTTCCAAGAATTTCTTCCTTACTTCCAAGCTTGTATTTTTTGAGCATAATAACTGTTTCTTTTGGTGAAAAGCCTGTTTCCCTTGTGCTATTCTTGCTCTTATATCTCTTTCGCTTTTGCCATTTTCTATAATTATGCTTCCTAGATATTTGAATTCTTTCACCTGTTCAATTGTCTCGTTATCTATTTTGATTTTCGTTCTTCTAGCTGTTTTCGCTGCTGTACACATCATGAATTTTGTTTTGTTTCTATTGATATTCATACAATAGTTTTCGAATAATATTGTTCTCATAGTGTTGAGAATATTTTCCAACTCAGTACTACTCGTGGCAAGTATAGCTATGTCATCCGCGAATCTCAACATACTTATATTTTCTCCCTGAATCTGTAATTCCGATTGAATTCCCTCCTTCACTTCGTTCATTGCTTCTTCTATATATGAATTGGGAATCAGTGGCGATAATGAGCATCCTCGTCTCACCCCTCTCCTTATTTGTGCTTTCCCTTCCTGACCCTCCATGTCTATTATTGAACTTTGATTCTTATATAATTCGTATATTATTCTTCTATCTTCACAATTTATTCTCACCTTCTTCAGGATCGCAAGACATCTCCTCCCAGTCCACATTATCGAAAGCCTTTTGTATATCTACAAAACCTATGTACACAGATTTCTTCAGCGCTATTCTTTTCTTTATTACTGCCCTAAGTGCTAAAATTGCTTCTCGCGTTCCCCTATTTTTTCTAAAACCAAACTGATCTTCTGCCAATCTGTTCTCTATTTCATTTTCCATCCTCCTGTATATAATTTTGGTCAGTATCTTCGAAGCATGTGAAGTTGAACTGATTGTTCTGTAGTTCTCGCATTTGTCTGCCCCTTGTTTTTTCGGGATAGGGACAATTTTATTCTTTCGGAAGTCTTCCGGTACTTCGCCTTTTTCGTACATATCTCTAATCAATTCAAACAGTGCGTCACGAGTTCCTTCACTGGAGGCTTTTATAAGGTCCGCACTCATGCCATCTATGCCTGGCGCTTTATCATCTTTCAATTCTTTCAAAGCCTCGTCGAATTCTGATCTCAATATCGAGTCTCCCAATTCTTCCTTATCTACATCCTCCTCCTCCTCTAAAAGTGCTATATCATCTTTTCCTCCATACAAGTCTTCCAAATGATTGATCCACTGTTCTATTTCCTCTTCTGTCTTTATCAATTGTCGTCTTAGAGAGTTTCTAATCTTATTGCTTCTAGATTTCATTTGTCCGAAAAATCTTCTAATAATCCTATATGCTTCATCTATTTTTCTATTTCCTGACATTTCTCTTCTAACCCCTGTTCTTTTGCTTCCCTTGATTCTATTATAATTTTATTTCTCAATGATTTGTATCGTTGCTGGCCTTCTTGGCTATTATTATTCTTGTATTTTCTTCTTTCATTTATCAATTCTAAGATTCCTCCCGTTATCCATGGGTTTCCAGGTTCTACTCCATTATTCTTCAAAGTCTTATCCGCACATTCTCTTATATTCCCCTTCATCTTTGTCCATCTCCTATCTATTCCCAAGTCTTTCTCTTTTTGATCTCCCAATTTTTCATCCAACATTTTCTCGAATCCCTCATGTGTTTGTTTTTGCTTGAGGTTCTTCAAATTACATCTCTTCTGCGTTTTCCTTTTCTCCTTCAGAGATTTGAATCTCAGAGAACATTTCATCATCAACATATTATGATCACTATCTATATCTGCACTGGGATGAGTTTTACAGTTCTTTGATCCTGTATGAATTATTCTATAATCTCCACTCCAGAAATCGCCCTCTTGTGGCCATCCCATTCCAATAAACCCCATTACGTCTATATTCAACCTATTCAATTCTCATTCCAAATTTTCTAATCTTCCCACTTCCCTCAGTGATCTATCATTCCACGCTCTGACTCGAAGAATGTTGTTTCTTTTCCCTATCCTATTCTTCGGTTTTCGTTCTCCACCCGGAGATCCGAACGGGAGACTAGTTTACCTCCGGAATATTTCACCCGAGAGAGCGCCATCATATATTCATTGATTTGTTCGTTTGTTTTTGTTACATGATATTCCAGGTTATGAAAAGGTTTCATTTCCTCGGGAAGTATCGAAACATGTCAAGGAAGGTAGTCTCCCCTTGCCTTCCTTCCGTTTTTGCCGATGTTTCTGGCATTAAGATGATTTCGTTTCTCTCGGTCTGTATTCTTTCTCTTGAGTAGTTCATTCCACTCAAAAAAAGATCCAACTCTGAGATACTCCCCACCACGTATAGAAAGCAGATACTACCAGGGATGGATAAAGAGGATATCAAGGACAGGTTCCATGAATATCCCCCTGGAAGACTCACAATCATCCACGGGGAGGCATCATCCACAGGGAGGTGGATTCCAATCAGGGAAATCGATTCCAATTTTTTCAAATGTTTGACCTTGCGATTTGTTTATAGTCATTGCAAAAGCAAGTTCCATCGGAAACTGTCTCCTTTCAAATGTGAATGGATAGATATTTTCACAATACAGTGTAATGCGATTAATGAATACCTAATCTCCCCCTTTGTCACCAGCCAATATTTTTCATTGAAGAAGATTGTTTTTAATTTCTAGGATTTGTAATCGAGTCCCATTACACAGTCCTTGATGAATGCTCGAAATTCTGATCAACATGACTGTGCAGTACTTCCAAGGTTTGAGTTCATGTGGTGGAAATCCTGGCGAGTTAAGAGAATTTAGATATTCCGGTACAATAGCATCATCAATATCATCATTGTTACAATTTCCACTATCGACACTTGTGTAAATTTCCTAGGTTGATTTATCCAATAACTCCATCACTCTGTGGTTCATGTCATCAACATCAACATTTCTGGCCGATAATATTGCGTATGAGGTGATGTCATCGAAACGCCTATTCCTTATGAGGGAACCATAAACTCCATCAACAATATCAACCTCTCGTGCTACTAAACATTGTTCAGGCACAGTTCACTTATCTCCATTGCCATTTTCAGTTCCGTTTCCAACGTCTAATGAATAAGCCGCAAATGGACTTTCTTCTGGCAACGCTCTCATATTTTGAGTCAATGAGAATTCAGTATAATAATGCAATAATGAACTAAATTTGATTGATAAATCAACATCTTCATTTCGCGTTCCATTTACTCTGACTGGCAGTAATTGTCTCAAGTCTGCTCCTAAAATCATGAGTTTTCCTCCAAATGGAAAATCATTTTCCATCAAATCGCGCGAAGTGCGATCTACTACGAGGGTGGATTGATGAGTTTCCGGCCTGACCAAGAGATGGCGCCACTAGGCCTACCTTGAGGTGGCGTTCTGTAGTACCATCCTTAGATAGCTTGTAGCTATAGTTTCAGTCCGATCGCCATGTTAGTTCAGTTTTGAGAGCACGCTGACCAAGACGCCTCTGTGTTTTTCGTGAGAATGGAAAAGCTGGAAAATCGTGCTGTCATCAAATACTTCTATTTGAAGGGGTTAACGCCGAAGGAAATTGAAGAAGAGATGGACTCAACACTGGGGACATCCTCCCCATCATATTCAACCGTTACGCAGTGGGTTCCCGAGTTTAAAAAGGGTCGTGTGAGCACCTCTGATGAGCCTCGCTCAGGACGCCCCATTGAGGTCACAACTCCAGATATGATCGAAAAATCCATCAAATAGTGCTGAAAGATCGCAGATTAAAAGTTCGTGAGATAGCTGAGACCTGTGAGATGTCATATGAACGTGTACAAAATATTTTGCATCGACATTTGTATATGGAAAAGCTCTGTGCAAGATGGGTGCCGCGTTTGCTAACAGTCGACCAAAAATTGATTCGAAAGAACATTTCTACCGCCAATTTGGCGTTGTATAAGCGTAATCCAAGCGAATTTTTCCGTCGATTCGTAACCGTTGACGAAACTTGGGTCCACCACTACACTCCTGAAACCAAAGAACAGTCTAAACAGTGGATTGGACCAGGGGAACCAACTCCAAAGAAGGCAAAAACAATTTTTTCGGCGAACAAGGTTATGGCTACTGTTTTTTGGGATGCAAGAAGTATTATATACATTGATTACCTTGAAAAGGGTAAAACTATCACTGGTCAATACTACGCAGACTTATTGCAACGTTTGAGCCACGAAGTGAAAATTAAACGACCTCATCTGGCGAAGAAAAAAATCTTGTTTCATCACGATAACGCACCAGCGCACACGTCAATCGTTGCGATGGCTAAAATCAACGATCCGAAGTTTGAATTAATGCCGCACCCTCCCTACTCTCCAGACCTAGCCCCGAGTGACTATTATCTGTTTCCTAACCTCAAAAAATGGCTTGGCGGTAAGAGATTTGCGGACAATGAAGAAGTAATCGAAGCTGTAAATGGGTATTTTGAGGAGCTTGACGAATCAGTCTATAGAGATGGCATTACTAGACTAGAACACCGCTATGAGAAATGTATCAGCCTTGGAGGAGATTATATTGAGAAATAAAAAAAAAAAATTCTTCAAAACGTTGTTTTTCTTGGTCAGGCTGGAAACTCATCAATCCACCCTCGTACTTCGAGTGCATAACGTGGGGCCATCGGTGCTCCGTCCCAAATTAAAATACCAGTCTTCCTGAGATTTTCGGCTTCGTGTGATTGGAATTTGATTGATGTTGTGTAATCATGGTAAAGAGGTACTGGCAACCCGAAAGTACGATGAAAAGTTTCACCTTCTGGTAAAAGAATTGCGGCAATTCCTGTAAAAGCCATCGTACAAACTTTTTCATTGAGAGCTTTTATCAAATGATACACTGTAGTGTATACAAATGTTTTACCTGGCCCACCCGGTCAATCGATATAAAAACACGAAATCATCTCATTTTCAGTATCGTAATTGATTTTGTTCATGATAGTATCAACTACTTGTTTCTGCTGCTCATTTAATTTCAAGTATTGATCTTGACCAATTCTATTATGCTCATCGAGAGATATTCCAGAAACTCTTCCCTCTACTTCTGATATTTGTGGCATTGATGGATATTCAGACAGATTATACCCACCTCGTACCAGCATCGTGTTCATTCGAATGTAAGCTTTTTTTTGTGCTTCTTCAATTGGCAGTGTTCGGGAAAAATCTTCCGACATAGCGTCTTGGAAATCTTGCCATAATTTTTCAGGATGAATTGGCTGACAGAATATCAAAATTCTGACAAATAATTCGCGCAATTGACGTGGCATCATCCATAATTCAGCTTCGTGCATAGCTCTCATCCATTCTTGGTCATCTTCAATCAATCCACGGGCTGAACAGGCTGCTACGTATGTATCATGAGGGATTCCATCGACAGTGCGCAAATCTGACAAACTTGTTAGCCCTTTAACATGAATCAAAAGTAAACGAAGATGATATAATTCAGTTCGCGTTGGACTAACTGAATACATACGACCTAAAACGTTGAAACTTGGTTTTCGTGAATCCCAATATCCTTTATAAAAAGTAAATTGAGTTGGTATTTCTGAATAAATGTAATTTCTCGCAGATACGTCCCGCTGATTTAAAGCAAAATAATCGATGAGCATACTCTGTATGCCGACAGCATCATCGATGTCATCTCTAACATCGAAAGTTACTGTTTGCTGGTTTTCTAAGTGTACTGGTAAACGCAAAATAGAATGACTTTTTGCTTGCAATGTTTTGGAGAGAATTCTGCCAGCCGCTTCTACAGGACTGACATATCGTGCATCAATGAAATTTTCACATTCATCATGATCTTCAATTTGATCAGCATTATCAAGACTTTGAACTGTCCCAGAGAACATGTCGTGACCTTTGAAAACATATTCATATAGATACTTCACGGCTTTGATATCTGAAACAATTTCCACGTTAATGTGACAATTGGAATAAAGAAGTAAATAGGGACTATAAGGTACAACATACCGATTGTAAAAGACAAAATTCGATCGTCCACGACAGTAAGTTTGCCCTGTACTTCGTCTTTGGTAATGAGGATACCTATTTTCATCCACAGTCGTTTTCTCAACAAATGCCTTAGGGAAACGCTTTGAGCATCGTCCATCTTTCAAACACCAATCGCCACACGGACCATGGATCATATTTTCCATTACAATATCGTGCAATCTTTCGGATTCTTTCTCATCGGGAATTTCTGCCGAAATATATTCATCCACTATATCTGGTGTTGTAATTTTGGAATCCTGTTTCAGTGTAATCAATGAATGTACATGAGGTAACCCGCGTTTTTGATATTCAACAACATAAACATATGACAAAGCTTTACCAAATATGTTCTCTTGAAAATCATATTCATCAACTCGTTCTTCTTTAAATCAAAAACTCGAGCCACTAAATCTGGTCTGTCTGAAGCAGATTGGCCTGGGAGAAGATTTTCTCGAATTTCTCGCCATGTTGGGTTGCATGTCATTGTTATAAATGAATCTGGTCCTCCGTACTCACTCACAATGGCCATCGCATCTTGATAATGTTGCAACATATTCCGTGGGGATCCCACAAATGAAGATGGGAGGATAACCACTCTCCCAACAGTTGAATTTGATTCGTGAGCACGTTTTTGCAAATGATCCATCAACCCCGCATATGAATCTACACGTAATTTTTGTTGAAAACAAACTTTCTCAACTTCGACGTAACTATCAACAATCCACTGTTGGAATGAACGTCTGCCTCGTATAATGACATTATCAAGCCTATCAGTCATTCCGTATCTTACATAAGCATTGCGTGATATGCGTTTATTGGAATTGCATCGCTTCATAACCGTAGACCAAACTGGAGTACCATGAGGATGAAAGAAAGGATAAATCCAAGGTTCCACATTTGGATCTAACCTGCTGACAAACTTTAATTCTTTAGTTTGTTTATTACAAATAGTCACATATGACTCAGGAATTCCGCCGTCAGCTGTTGTGGAGAAAATAGCAGCTACTCCGTTCGATTTTTGAGAATTATACCTTCGCTGATCGGTGCCTGGTTTCAGTGAAAAAAGGAGCATCAATTCTGGTTCAACGTTGCCATTACTAACTTTCATAGATTGCATTTCTCGATTCATAAGTTCGTACGATTGAGCGAAAATATGGAGTTTTCTATTCCTTCCACGAGATCTGTTTAGTTGAGTTGTAACTTGACAACGAAAATCAGTGGCACAATTCCCATCATAAATGAAAAGTTGTCCATACCTTGGTAGTTCGCCTACATCTGGATGCAACGCTGTATTCATTTGATAATAAATTCGCCCTTGAATATTGAAACAATAAGGTCCAGGTCGCCTGTTACTGAAATTACATGAATTGGCGTTGAACGATTTGAAAGGAAATGAATTATTGTAATAACGAATGTGCTCGTAGAAATGAGTCGATTCCGGATGTGTACCGTCAAAGAGATGCCGCGAAATTGAAGGGGGTTGTGGCAATGATTCTGAATCAACTTCACCATGACTGCAGCAGTCTTGAGAAGAATTCGTTGTGTGTTCCTTCGAATGAACTCTTTCTTCTTCGAAATGTTTAGCTTGGCAGTGACAACACAGATCATACATAGCACCGATATAATGTTCTTGAACATTCTCAGTGACTGGAGAGATGAACACATTTCTATTTCGATAATCAAGTGCTTCTCCGTTAGTTTGAGTTACTTCTGGTACGACTTCGGTACTATCGAAGACAACAACACGTGGAACTTTATGAATTGGCTCGTTATATAAATTTTCTGTGGGTGAAGTGGAACTTGATTGTGAAATTGGGACTGTGCAATGGCTAAAAATTTTTGGCGATGTTTTATTCAAATTATTATCATGAATATTTACAGCTTTTGTTGATGAGATGCTAGCAGTGAGATCATCTTTCGTGCCAGTAGCAATCAACGAATCGTTCTTTGACAATTTTTTGATAACGTGTGATTTCTTCGTAGATATTGGAAGGATGGGAGCCGAATCAACGAGAGGACAAATCAACGAAACCATTGGTTGGAAAGGAAGGAATGTATAATGTATGATGTCTCATTCTTTCCAACTAACGGTTTCGTTGATTTGGTTTTTCGTTGATTTGACCCCCATCCTATTGTAACAAATTCAGGGGAGTTTGATGTTTGGATTGGGGCACTATTGGAAATTTCATCATTGTTCATAAGTATCATATCATTTTGATGCTGAGAGTTGAATATTTCTGTTCGTAGTTTCGAATTACTGCCTACTCGAAGTCGATTTCGATAATTTGTAATCATATCACTTGTCGAGTTACTTGATGTGTTCTGTGACAAAGAAATATTATTTGAAGAAGAAATTTTCAATCCATTGCTATTGCGTATAACACTTATTCTTTCAGATTTGATTTTAAAGAACGTATCAGATCTTGATGGTACACAGTTGATACTTGGCAAATTTCTGACGGTAGTTATATTTGGATGTGGACTGAAACCTTTCGATGACGAATCATTGTTTGTGAGTTTTGTGATAATATGGGAGTTTTTTTGTCGACAACGTGAGGAATTTCATAGATTTTGGTGTTTCAGAAGAAGAAGGATTGTCAACGTGTTTATTTAACTCAACCGTTTCATGATTTGTACTCTGAGATTCCGATACTACTATTGTATGTGATTTGAGATTCTTTGTGACTGAAAATTGATCTTGCTGCTGAGGAATTGCCTGCTTCGTAGAGTTTTCATTTTTTAAAAGAATATTTGTGGGAGGAGATGACAGTAGGCAAAAGAGGCCGTCTCAATTTGGCATTATCCAAAATTCCTAAACCTCTCTCCTTGGTTTTATTGCTTAATAGTCCTTCATTCGCTCTTCTCTTGGACATATTTTGTTATTTCACGTTCACAAATATAGGTATGATTGGTTAAATGAACATAAAACCCTTATTTCAACAAATTTGATAAACAATTGTATTCATGTATCTTTGAATAATATACAATCATTTATAGCATAATAAGCATATGGTATCTTCCGAACCTTATTCATCTTACAGACAATTATTAATGTTGAATCAGTTTTTACATTTTTAGTTTCTGTGTTCTAAAATTCCAATTTTTCTATAAGTTTCAAATTTTCGAATTTTCAGATTCCTTTATTATTATATCTGATTGCTCAATTCCATGTTCTTGTTCTATGTTCTTATTCTACGTACTTATCCTGTGTTCTTATTCTGTTTTATTATTCTGTTTTCTCATTCTGGGTTTTTATTCTGAGTTCCTATTCTGTGTTCTTATGCTGGGTCCTGAAATCTTATTTTATCGAAGGTTATAAGTTCGCTGAAGATTATTTTTGTCGTTCTCTGTCAAGAACAGGCATACAAATGCCTGTCGGGTCGCAATGGAACCTGAAACAAAGAATAATGAATAATGATACTGTTTTGAAACCAATCCATTCCTACTTAGAATTGTTCACAGAAAATTATTGAACAAAGGACTGGATTTCAATAAACGTTTCGGAAACAATTGCTATCAAAACATTTTACTCCTGTTCACAACCACAGAAAGCATCGGAAACTACAGATCCATACGAAATTACCGATTCAAAGCTATAGGTTATCAGCAAGTCAATTACCGATTAAAAATGTGCGTTCAAAACCATTCATATCCTAGGGTAAATCATGATTTTTCTGTAGTAACCTGTAGTTTCCTGTATCGAATTCTGAACAGAGATCCTACACACTCAATATTGATTCAAATGAAGAAATATGATTCTCACCTTGAACAGTTACACCGAGATATATTGAACACTCGTATTATGCAGTGGAATGTTTGACATAATTGTAAGTCAACTTTATATCATAGTTGAATTATGAATTCCAATTGCATCGACTGTTTTCAACCACCTGATCACATATAACGAAATGAATTTATATAATCACACTTGATGGAGCGTTTGTAAATGAGTAAATACAAAGTCGCATCAAGTCGCATAAACACAATCACAATCGTCACAACTGTGCGCAGCCCAACAAAATATGTACTGAAATGAGTAAAACAATGGAATCACGTGTATTCACAGTCGGTCAACTCAATCTGTGATGGGGTCCTTTTGATGAGTTAGGGAATTGTAGAAAATGGGCCAATGATAACGACGATCCAATGGGATTAGCCATCATTGAGTTCAATACATACTGGAGTGAGCACAAATAGAGGGAAGTTCAAACGGTGGATTTTCTGTGTCTCTCTTTTCAACGTCAAAATATGAAGACAGAAACAGTACCGTTCGAACTTCTCTCTCTCCGCGCTGACTCCAGTATGTATTGAGCTCAATGGAGAAATTCGAACCATAGGGATATTAGTTTAGAGGGGGCAAGCATGTAGATTTTATATAAGTGGAAACGTCATCCCAATAAACAGAGAGAAGAAATGAGAGTGCCAGAGTCTCACTGTCTTCCGTGTGATGACGTATTGAATGAAAGACAGTGACGCTCTGACAGCGTGACCAACTATGCATAATTCATGCACTGTTTTTGTTGGATCAACCCATCACAGTATTTTATTAAAAAGAATCGCCAATGAGAAAAGTTGAGGGATTTGAGGAAAAATCTAAAACTGCTCGTATCTCAAAAACCAAGCCTCGAAAAAAGTTTTTTCATACAGGAAATTATTGCATTCTTGTCACAGAACATGCCACAAAAATATTGATAATTTGATCTGGGACACCCTGTATAATGTTATTGTGTGCTCATTAACCCAATAGCGCCTGGACAGACACTTTTGGACACCAAAGTTCAGAGATTCATTGTACAATGGACTTGGTCGAAAAAAAATTCTTGAGCCACTGTATCTTATGTTTTGGAGGTCGCTTTTCTGAATGGTGATGTCCAGAAGTCCATGAAATGAGTTTTTTTATGTGAAAATTGCGAAAAAAGCATAGTTTTTTTTAAAAAAAATTTTCCAAAATCATATTTTTGTTTGCTTTTGCATTTTTCTACATACTTAACACCGATAAATATCGCGTCCATGGAACCTCAACTGGAAGTTTTCGGCTTGAGAATAATGAAAAAAAATGTTTATTCATACAAAAAGGTGTCCGAAACAATAAATTTTACTCCTCATCTTCAGCAATTTTTTTCTCGCTTTCTAAGGACTTGAGACAAA
This sequence comes from Gonatopus flavifemur, assembly GCA_018340375.1. Classification (NCBI taxonomy): domain Eukaryota; kingdom Metazoa; phylum Arthropoda; class Insecta; order Hymenoptera; family Dryinidae; genus Gonatopus; species Gonatopus flavifemur. The sequence goes on along the minus strand of JAFFJZ010000059.1, from coordinate 519,725 downwards.
ATTTCCTAGGAACAAAAAAGTCCCAAAATTGGTCAAAGGATACCCTCGAATTTTTTCAAACCCGTAAAAACACATTTTTGATTTCCCGGAAAATGGAAAAATTGGCATTTTTGGAAAATTGTTTAAAAAATCAAGAAAAATCTGAGTGTATTGTTTGATTGATTCTGAGACTCTTCTGTTCCCACAAAATTTCCCCGCAAGTCCATAGGTATTGAGAAAAAAATCGCTGAAGTGTTTCTAAGGTCTCTAATCATAAAGCTCTTAGGAGTATCGAAAAATATTCGCATTTAGTGAACTACGTACGTTGCTTAGCCGACAAATGTTGCCGTTTTCCGACTCTCACCACGGGGAGGTGAATTTAATTCTGAGAGCTTTATTTTCTTTGTATTTTATGATTTTTTTTCAAATTTTTTTTGTATTTCATGATTTTTTTGGAATTTTTCTCTAATTTTCTAATTTGATCATTCAATTTTTGTTATGAATTGAGGAGCATGGCGAGCATACATAAGTGTTGCAGGTTTTGCACATTTTCTGTGTTCTTGCGTGACATTTACTGGCGTATTCGTAGTACCTTTTTTCAACAACAACAATACTTTCGTGTGCTCCTTCATTTTTACGCTTGTCGAGACAGTATTTTGCAATTCCCAAAGATATTTGTTTGGTTCCAACATTGTTTCCGTGAACTGAATTTCGAATGACAGTTGCATTAGTAATTGACGATTGTACCAATCTACAAAAAATCGACCAAGTCCATTTGTTTGCGCGTATTTGAGGAAGTAAATTGCTACAATGAGCATTATGTTGATCGACGCCCCCCGTAAACATGTTCTACAGTCCACACGCCATAGAGAATGGCATTTCTTCTTTAGAGTGACTGCCTTTCGAGTATCTTCTAACGCTACTTATAGGGGTGGCTCCAGCTGCTGTTGACAAAACTGAAACGGGTTTCGAATCCATAACAGTTATGAAATTGAGTCCACTGTTTTTTTCATGTTCAACTATGTAAGTACCTCTTTCCGCTTTTTTATCCAGTAAATTTTTTTCTTTCATTCTGTCGGATCGAACAGTCCCTGTCGCGATAAGACCAACTTCCTTCAAGTGAACTAATAAGTCCGGATTGCAAAAGTAATCGTCAAAATACAAGTGATACGAACATAGTTTCTTTGGAGATACCGTTGAAAGTGATTGTTGCACCATCAGCATTACAATGCGACTACCCACAGCACATTTAACTAATTTCATTTCATTATCTGATGAATAAATGTTAGATCCTCGACCGCAATATACATCTAAATCAAATAAATATCCTTCTGGACTGCATATTCCCCACATTTTTATGTCAAACCTCTCAGGTTTATTTGGCATGAACTGTGAGACTGGAGCTCGCCCATGGAATTTGACCATCATCTCATCAATAGATAACGCCGTAGAGAAAAAACCGAATTGTAAAATATTTTTTCTAAATATGTTTGGTATATTTCTCACTCTCCAAACTTTGTCATGTTCATTTTTATCTTGCGGCCTACTCAATTCTATATTTCGTTCGATTTTCAAAAACTCATCGCGGCTCATGGCAGATGCAATCGGATTGCAGCGTAACAGCTCATCTGAAGACCAGTAATCTCTTTGAGATTTACCATTATTGAATATCGTCGTAATTATTATTCCCAAAAAAATATCCAATTCATTATTAGTTAGCTGATACCCGTTAAAATTTGTAATTTTCATAATACATTTTTTTTGATCGCTACAAGAAAATAACTCAAACAACTGACCTGAGGATAAAGTTTTTGAAAATTCTTTTATTTCATCAGGAAGTGAAGTATTATTTTTGAGTACTTCATGATATTGCCTCCCTCCCATTATCCATTCGTATTCGTGATTCGGGGATAATTTTGTCTGATTTTCCTCATAATTATTCCGTACCTGCCTATAGGACACTTTTGGAATATTTGTTATGTCACTCGAAGAATCATCTGATTCTGTGTCAGATTCAGAACTTGAATCAGAAGATCCAGAATCATTCGAACAATGTATGAAGATAGCATTCGCATTGCAATTTTCATTTTCCTCCACATCAATTAGTTCTTCTCGAACGCGTTTCTGTCTTTTCTGTTGACGTGGATGTGACATTTAGAAGAGTAAATAAGCAAATGACAGTAGTTCATTTACTTTTGATTACTTAAAAGCGTAGAATAGAAATACACACCCAAGAATTACTATGATAGGAAGCTCCTAAAATAATACGGTGCAATATCGAAGTCACGTGGTATATTGATGTAAACAATGTGAAATAATGGTATATGGTAAATATTTCTATGTGATAAATATATGATTCGATTGCATCTCAATTTGAACAGAATTTGAAATAAATAAATGGAATCACAGATTCATTGGGAAAATATATTTTGATATCCATTACAATGAAAACGTTGGATTTGTAATTGGTGATCTTAAAAACCATTCAGCAATTTTCTTTCTCAATGACTATGGACTTGCGGGGAAATTTTGTGGAAACAGAAAAGTCTCAGAATCAGTCAAACAATACCCTCAAATTTTTCCAGACTTTTTGACCAATTTTTCAAAAATGCCAATTTTTCCATTTTCCGGAAAATCAAAAATGTTTTTTTACGGGTCTGAAAATATTTGAGGGTATTTTTTGACCAATTTTGAGATGTTTTTGTCCCTTGGAAATTTGTCCTAAAGTCTTTAGAAATCGAGGAAAAAAATTTCTGAAGATGAAAAGTAAAAATTATTGTGTCGGACGCCTTTTTGTATGGATAAACTTTTTTTCCATCAATCTCAAGCCGATAACTTTTAGTTGACGATCCATGGACGCGATATGTATCGGTATTAAGTATGTAGAAAAATGCAAAAGCAAACAAAAACATGATCTTGAAAAATTTGTTCTTCAAAAAAACAGTGCTTTTTTTTAGTTTGCAATTTGCACACAAAAAAACTCATTTTAGGAACTCCCGAACATTACAAACCAGAAGAACGACCTTCAAAACACAGGATACAGTGGCTAAAAAATTTTCCTCTGACCAAATTCATTGTACAATCAATCTCTGAAATTTGGTGTCCAAAAGTGTCCGTTTAGGCGCTAATGGGTTAACAGAATTATGGTACATTACGTTTGTTGGCTCATTCTCTTGAAATCTGCAATGTAAGTACTACTCTGAGAGAATCAACCAAACAAAAAACGTCCGTGTCAGTTCCAACGGAAAGATTTTTGATTCTATGTCGTAATTTATGAAATGCTAAAATCTTTTTCCCATTGATTGAGGGGATTCAGATGCTTCGATTATGTGTTGGACGGGTTAAATTATTACGAATTGTAACAAAATGCCAAAAATTTTTCCGTTGGACGAGACACGAACTTTTTTGACCGACTGTGCATGTGAGTACCAATTTGGTAACTCTGTACTGAGCTTGGCGAGAAGAATCAGCTCCATTCTAATACTCCTGACAAAATGATAAATGTTCATAACTTTTGAAACGGAAAATTTTCCCCATTATTCAAATGCGAGAATAAACTGCAACTATCCATCGATCAACCAAAAAACTTGAAGATCTATAATCTGCGTAATTCTAAATTTCATCTCTGTTGGTTCCTGTAAATAATAAATCATTTTGATAATACAGCTGAATGCACTCATGCGAGTAATAGAAAAGAGGAAGAGAATAGTAATGAGAGTAATGAAAAAGATTTCTATATGTTTGAAAAAAAGTTTTCATCTTCCAATGCAAATATAATATTTTAATATTGATAATAATATCTGGCAACATCATAAATTTGACATGGTATCGTCAAAAAAATTATACAACAAACTTCAACTATTCAAGAATACTATGTGGTCTTTGTTGATCATATTCCTAATTTAATTTTGATAACAGTCTTGACATTCAATCTAATTTTAAAGATCAAATTAATATCACATCACATTTCAATACAGTCAAAGTACTAATTTTTATAAATCTAAATCCAAGACTTGAAAGTATGTAATAAAAATGAAATGTTATTTCTCATATTTCTTAAAGAATTTTGAACATCACATCCCAATACAGTCAAAAAACTATCTTCTCCAAATCTAAATCCAAGACTTGAAAATATGTCATGAAAATTAGATGTTATTTCCTATATTTCTTATCGAATTTTAAGGGAGAAGTCAACTTTTTCTCAACTTTTTTCCAGATATTTTTTTTCAGTTCTACAAATCATTTTTATGTAATCATCTGTTGGTCGATAAGAATACACATCTTGAGATATATAAAAAAAATCTAGCGGATACGGCCGCCAGGAAAAAGCCCCATAAAATACTGGCGACCATAATATATCCAATCATGAATGTCTTGGAGAAAAAATCAGATAGTTTCTTGAAAAGTAGAAGTTTCACCAGAGCCGGAACTTGAATCATTGATATTTATCAATATTTACGATATTTTCAAACAATTAAAGTTGTGAAAAATGTTTTTTTTTTAAGAAAGTTGTAAAAAATGGTCTGAAATATCTAAGGTCCTCTATTTGGTTTGTTTGTTTTTTTTTCCATCGAGAATGAAAGATTTTAGTTCCGGCTATAGCGACACTCCTCTTCAAGGAACTATTTGATTTTGTTTTCAGACATTCCTAAATGGATATATTATGGTTGCCGGTGTTTTACGGGGTTCTCTTCAAGCTGCCGTACCTCCACCAGATCTGATGGGGAGTGAATCAAACCAATTTTTGCACATATTTGAGAATGTATGAGTATGTAATGTATGTATGTGTATGTATGGGTAAATGTATGTATCTGTGTTGCGCATATTTGGAAATGTATGTATTTGTATTGTATGTATCTATGTTTGTGAATGTATGTGTGTTGTATATTCCTACGTACAAAAAGATGAATGAATGCAAATAACTTTGAGGCCAGATAACATGTTAGAAGAAAGTTCGCAAAAAGTAAACTCCCCTTGAATTGACTTTGTACGTAAGATTATTTCACTGTTTGTTACTGAAAAATGCAACATGGATCAAATCGGAGTTAGCGCAAGTTTGAAAAAAAATATCGCAATTATTCAACGATCATAAACTTAGACAAAGATCAATAACCTAAGAGTACTTTTCATCGACATTCTGTGCCATAAGCGAATCATAATTTCCTTGTTCACATTCAACAATCGTAGTTCCAATGAAGAGAAAACCTCAAAATGTCATTAGAACGTGAATGGGAAGGTGAGTTTCGAGCATTACAGTGGAATTTATGATTCGTCTGAAGTAGACATCGTTTTTTCAATAGTAGTTATTATATTAATGATAATAGGAGCACGATATCGATATATCACTGGGTCAAGTAAGATATATCTTACAATCAAAGCAAAATGAACGGACAGCATAAAAAAAACTCGTGACTATTCCACGGCCATGAATATGGACGAAAGTTGATGACGTAAAAGCACTTTTCATCAACGTTGTGTCTAATCACAACAAATTTCAATTCTATTGTGCATATCTTGGACCCTCAATTTCGATAATTTCTGCATATTCCACAATCCTGTATATTTATTCCGTAGAGAGACCGCTTCGATATATCGTATTCACACGTGAACAGGATGGAAAGTTTTCAGAAAATGAGAGTGCAATTATTATTTCCCGTAATAAGACCTAATGTAGATGGAAGAGACCCAACCTATGAAGCAAAAAAAGGAACGGTGCCTTGTTCAAAATATCTAACTGAGAATATGAATATATTTTACAATCAAATTGATGAAGTGAACGTGCAGCGTAAAAAAACCTCGTAACTATTCCACGGTCAGAAATATGGACAAAGTGTGATAACATAAAATCACGTTTCACCAATATTGTATCTAATTCAGTAGATTATAAGACTATGAATTGAAGAAAGGAACCGGCGCGTAGGAATGATAATAACATTATCAACATTCGAATATAGATTTGAAATCAAAACTGAAAAACCTTTGTGCCAAAACAATGAGAGCGAAAAAGTAATGAAAAACATTATTGTCTTGATACGTTACGAAATCCTCTTCTTAATCTGCCACGCTGCATAACTTCTGTGTCCACCACTGCTACGTTGGTGAATGAATCCAGCTGAAAATGTAGGCTGTTCGGTCCCAAGGACTCTAAGTGCCCCACGAGAGACACTTGTGCACCAACCTGCGGAGCCTGATCAACTTGGAAATTTGTGACACGTACTTCAATTTTATAATTCCCATCCGTTAGCACTCCAAGTCTATGGAAGACGTTGCCTTTAGGAACATTGATGAAAGTTGACTTCACGTAACCAACGATTTCCACAGAAATTAATATTATTGAATCATAAATCAAGATCAATATAATGAATTTCTTTTCCCATAAATGGAACTTACCAATAGTTTGATTCAAACTGGCCGCACCCAAGTTTTCAATTTGGAAAGTTTCATGCCTGACCGTGGAAGGTTGCTGCTGTCGTATGCCAAGCAAATCAACCAGGGAATGAGACTGGATTGGAATTTCTATCCCCACAAGCCCTCCGCTGGCATCAAAATACTGCATGTCTACTGTGTTCACCCGGGCAGAGAAGATTTTGATGACCTGGAAAGAAAGAAACATTTTGATAACCTAACCTGTGAAACGATTTTTTTATATCTCACAGAAACTTATCAACTCACCTGTGGGTGCAAAGTATTTTGTAGGTTTCGTGCCTGATCCTCCCAAAGAAGGACTCGTAACTTCCTTCCGTCACAGTTGCTGCATATGCAGCGCAGCAAATAAGGCTTGGAATTTCCAACCGATAAACGCTTGGAACATGGTGGTTCGACGAATTCTACGTATAGCGTGACTTCTCTGGAAGTTCATAAAATCATATCCATTATTCAGGAATTAACCTCAAAAAAATTACCATCAGTGGCAAAATGAATTCAATAATGAGGCGAAATGAATTGAATAATAATAAATTGAATTGGTGATTACAGAGTTGGAAAAATGAAAATTGAAATGAAAATAGAAATGGAACGAAAAATACAAAATACTCACACTGTATTATCGCCCGGTGATAGAGAGTCGAGCTCCTCCGTTGAGGTTAATTCTATCAAGTCTGCCATATTTTTTATGTTAATTATATTAATGGAGAGGATGCCGATGATTGTGCTGATGCTCCAACAACTGCAACATAAGAATCAATTAGAACATAACCACGTGCTCAAGTTTCAGATTGGATATCAGATTATAAAAAGCTAAAATTCAAAGATCTTATCATTATTTCGGAGAAAATATACTCACTTTTAATATTTTTATATTGAGTTGAACAAAGTAGTTTCCGATGAAAAATACCAAGGTCGACGTTGGATGCAGGTGGATGTAGACGGATACTAATGACGATGCGAGACCAAGACTGAGTCACTCTCCACGTTGTTCCCACGATGCAAGTCAGAATGAAATGGCAGTTCCGGTGACGCCAGAATTGAGATCACCTCAACGCGCATGCGCATCAAGTCTACTCTCAACGATCACTCCTTGTTGATCGATACCACTCAAATCGATATCTCTCATCTCGAAATGCGATCATTTTCATCTCGAAAATCGTGCATTTTTTTAGTAAAGAGGACCATGATACCATCAACCGGTGACAAATTACATATCGAAATAGTTCGATCTCGCGGTCGTGAATTTTAAACGCGATTGCATGAATAAGAGGGTTGAATAAATGAAAACAGTGAAATTTTTCGTATACTATCTTTCGCCGTGAAATCTGGATTTTTCTCTTGTCGTGATTACGCTCAATTTGACGCGAACGGTCTTGTTTTTCGATGTAACACCGTGATACAATCGATCATTGACAAATTAAATATCGAAATAGTTCGATCGCGCGGTCGTGGATTTTAAACGCGATTGCATAAGTAAGGGGGTTAACCGAATGAATATGGCGTTCGAGTGTAAATATTGAAATTTTTTCAAGTACTCATTTTTGCTTCGAATGCTGTGTTCCCTACCACGTCCTGATTACGCTGTGAAGGTAAGACAGTTCATTATAAGTTCTCGCCGCGCTTCATTTCACTCGGTTTTCTTGCATTCTATGCGTCTTTAGGTTCGCTTATTCTTCCTTCTTTTCTTGCTCCTCTCTCGTCTCTCCCTCTCTCTTTTTCTCTCTTCTTGTTCCTTCTTCCCTCTCCCCCTCTCTCTTTTCTCTTCGTCTTCTAGATTCCTCTCCCTCTCCCCCTGTTCTCCACGATCTCTTCTCCTGTCATTTTCTTTCGCCACTCATTTCTCCCCATCAGTCATACCCTTTTGGCTCTGTCTAGAGACACGCTAACTCGTCTTCAACTTTCAAATTCGAGACACGTGAAATTTTAAAATTCACCTGGATGTAGGTAATCCTTGAGGAATCATTCACAGACAGGTGTGATTTCCCGTTTATTGGATCAATAATTCGATCCAGGTGAATATTTTCGCGTGTCTCGATCTTGAAAAACTCGAGACACGGGAAATTGCGCCTGTCTGTAGATGATCTCTCAAGTATTCTCTGTGTGCATGGGAATTTGAAATTTGAAGGGTCTCGGATGTAGAAGTTGGACATAGGTTAGCGTGTCTCCAGGCAGAGCCAAAAAACCAATAAAAGTTCGATTGGTAGAAAGAAGGAACAAAAAGTGTAAGCTCTGTCTGGAGACACGCTAACCTGTGTCAGACTTTCGAATTCGAGACACGTTAGATTTCAAATCCCCATGCACAGAGGGAATCATTGAAAGATTATCTGTAGATAATCAGACAGGCGAAATTTCCCGTGTCTCAAGTTTTTCAAGATCGAGAAACGCGAAAATATTCGCCTGAGTCGGATTATTGATCCAATGAACGGGAAATCACGCCTGTCTGCAGATAATTCCTTGAGGATTCACTACGTCCAGGTAAATTTCGAAATTCCACGTGTCTGGAATTTGAAATCCAGAGGAGAGTTAGCGTGTGTCTAGACAGGGCCTTTTTCAGTACTTATATGTCTCCCAATCATTTTCTGTTTTTCACTCCCAAGATTTGGCTTTTTCTCTCAGTCTCATCACCGAAACTCTTCCCTGATATTCTGCAGATATCTCGAACAGATCAATCTCTCATGATGTTCTCATTCTTCGATGTTACATGAACACTGTAGAAAAAACTATTTGAATTAAAAAAAAAAGAAGTAAATAAAATGCTTGGAAATTCACGAATTTGTTTCGGAAAAATGATTTCCGAACTTGTTCTGTAGATTGATGAACAAAAGTTTGTAAATTTTCGAAAATCTTTGTGATGTCACAAGGTTTCTTGGATATTTACAAACTTTTGTTCGTTAATTTACAAAAACGGTTTGTCAAATTCCTTTGGCAGTTTTGGCAGTCTTTTATATAATGTGATTGAACTTTTCAACAGAAATGGAAAAATTGCCAGGAAAACAGAAAAATACTCCAAGGTATTTTTATCAAGGGCACGTGTATTATTTGGACAGCAGGGGAAATGCAATTCTTCGCTGTGCATACAAGAGTACGATGGCCTGCAGTGCCAGGATATACGTGGAAAGTGCAAACGATCTGACGACGCAACAAAATTTTGACGTCATCGGAAACCACAGTGATCCGAGAGACGACTCACATCTGCTGAGGGGGCAGTTTACCACAGAAGTACTACTGCAAGCCAAAACGACTTTTGACGACTCGGAGTTGATTTATGCCCGAGTGAAGCTCCAGGAAAAGTGAGTATTCCTCTATTTATTTCCTTCCCTGTAAGAATATTGAAAATATAAACGTAAAACAAATTAATTCTTCATGTTTATAATTGAAGGTATGAGCCATCGTATCCGGAATTGGACTACCATCGGATATTGAAGCAAAGTATGATTACTGCCAGAAGGCAAAATGTTCCACCAAATGTTCCCCCATAGTTCAGAGGAACTTGCAAAACTGTTGAAGGAATATGCCCCGATGCGAGACCTATACAAAGGCACTGCCATTGGCACGGATGGCTCATTGGCCATTTTATTCGTGCCTGATAACATGTTGGAAGCGCTATCGCGCTGTACGCAATTGAATGGCGACGGGAGTTTCAAAGTGGGTTGTCTCGCTGATTTTATGAGAATGAAATATCAAAAATTCCAAATACACACATTTACAAGATTAAACATTTTTTGTAGGTGCGTCAAAGACGTCCGGCATGTGCACAAATTCACATGGTGCATTTTCGAAAATTGATGTTCGGCTTCCCAGCTGTTTTTTGCATGAGGAGTTGCAGAACCACGGCTATGTATGACGCGGTTTTCGGAAAAATTTTTGAACTCGTACCGGAAATGGTGAATAATAAATCCCTTGTGTGACAAGTGATTCCGGAAAAGGACAAATGAAAAGTTTAAGAAACAAATTCCCAAATATCAGAGTAAGTGGATGTGAATTCCACTCCAAACAGGTGATAATTTTATACCTTGTCATCTTATTTCCAATCTATCGAAGGAGATACCAGCATACCATCCGAGTAAACATTTTTTCAGCGAGATCTCTCCGAATTGAATTCATGAAATGGTTTGAAATTGCAAGTGAATAATCTTTGACACTTCGTGAATCACGGTACATCGCCAGAATTTCGAAAGGAAAATTTTTTGTCAGTCGGTAAATTCAATTTTTTTCCGAGATTTGGAATTCGGGCGATGTATCGCAATTTGCAAATTATTCAAGATTATTCCCTGAGAATGTCAAATCATTTCATCGATTTGATTCGGAGAATTCTCACTGACAAAATGTTCATTCGGATGTTACGCTGGTACGCACCTCTTAAGGTTCTAAACATTCAATTTGTATTCTAGGCTTCGATTGAAAAATGGGCGAAATTGAAGATCCCGAATGAATATGAGTGGATCCTGGGAAAATCATATGCGATTGCGCACTTACCAGCAGAAAAATTTTCCGAAGGGATGGCCCATGTGACGGCGTGGCGGACAACGTCTCCCGGAGGAGAGAACCGGCACGGGATGCGTTGCAGGGATTTATCTCATATTTGAGGAGTTTCTGGCTCCCGCAGACTGAGATTATTTCAGCTTATGACAAGCCAGTGAGAACTAGAAACACTTGCGAAGATTGGCATTGTCATGCATCCGAAACGATGGGCAACGTACGCAATGTGTGGAAAATGTTGGGTTATCAAAAAATCATTCAACTCATTTATATAATGAACTTCGAACAAATTCAACGACATTCATATCATTGAAAATTACAGATGAATTGAAAAAACTGATGATTAAAATAAATTCAAATTTTCGGCGGGTTGAGAGTGGCTTTAGACTTTCAATGGACAGACCAGTTCAACTCCAACAAGCGGATCTGGCAATTCAGAGAGCTGGAACTGAGTTGAGACTGGGGAAGTGAGTCAATACTTTATATTATCATAGTTTTATTCAAGAATGAGGAAACTGTTTATAATAATTCCAAAAATATTCATATCGTGCATTTTCACACAGCGCAAATGTTCTTGCAGAAGGAGCATTCTATAAGGTATCTTTCGGAACGCTCCGACGTATTTTAGAACTCTCCGTGCTGTGTGGGTTAACTGTAAATAAAATATATATTTAATGAAGATATAACCCGTTTTTAGCCACACAGTGGAGGAGTTTCTGAATAACATCGCTGCTCTGAAGCGTTTTGCATTGAGTAGAGGTTGGTTAATATTTGATTTTTATAATTGTTAGAATATGGAAGGTTCAAATTGAAAAATTTTCCAAGGCATACATTTGTTGATAAATTATTCAATGATTATTCTTGACATTCCTCAGTCTTCATATATAATGAAGGATAAGGGAAGAAAACGAGCCAGCCCCCGGAGAAAACGGAGATGATGCTTACAACGTCGTCATCGAGAATAACGATGAAGATGATGATGATGATTTCACATTTTTTATGGAAAATTCAGAACCAGTTGGTACTCCTGGTATGTCTTATCGTGTATGTGTGTATTTATAACGTGATTCATTGTTATTTTATTTTCAATTCATCTCTTACAGGTAATGAATTCGAAAATGAAGTAACTGTAAGGAGGCGAAGAAGAAATCAGACGAGTAAGAATTGATTAGTGAAGTTTTGAAGTTCTGTTAGCACATCCCTGGTTGAAGAATCCCATTGGATCCGATACAAACCCATATGGTCCTGTTATAATCGGATTTGATGGGTTGAATGGGATTTTTCATCCACGGATACAACTACTACTGATCTGAAAATATTCAGTCATTTTTTCTTCGTTGTTCGTGAAAATAGTTATAAAGAAGATCGATCACACCGATAAATTTTTTCTTCAGTCCGAGATGAGGAGTTGATGCCGATTTCTCCTACATCTCGTAGAAGGCGGAATATTGCAGGTGATAACGATCCTCCCGTCGTCGTGGGCAGAAGAGGTAGACCTCGGCGTGATCAACCAGTTCAAGAGAACGTAGTTGCGAAAGGGAAACCTCCCGTCGTTCGGGAACGAGGTAGACCTCGACGGGATCGGATCGCTCAACCAGTTAACGGAGAGAACCGTGATCGGGGACTCCTGGACGAATCTTGAAACGAAAACGATGGCGATGACGGTACCAATGAACAGGCTGAAGACGGCGTTCCTATTCCAGTCGCGGTTTCAGATTCACAGCGAGGTATGTGTGGGTCACTCATCTATAATATACACTGGATAGTGCATAGAACAGCCTCTCCGTATGCGAGCTTGGTTCCCATGAGGGCGCCGCTGCCATGAAAGGGCGATTCCACCGTCTTTCTAATCAAAAGCCACGCGTGTCCAGGAACTCGCGGACCGAATTTCACAGGTATATTCTGCGGTCAAAATGCAATAATTTCCCGTTTGAGAAAAATTTTTTCCGAGACTTAGCTTTTGAGATATGAAGCAGTGAGAATTGTAAGATTTTCTTTTTCAAATCCAGATTACTCAGAGGTATCATATGCTACATACTTCTGCTTGTTACCGGTTTCTCAGCCGGAAAACGACGGTTTCCTAAGAAAAAATCGAACTATCCCATCACTCTCCGTTTCGGGACTATAATGATTTGAAGTTGCTCGATTCTGATTGGCTGGGGGCCCGAAACTTTCAAATTGCTGTAGCTCCAAAACGACGAATGATAGGATAGTTGAATTCTTTTCTGCAGATTGCCTCGTTTTCCGACTTAGCGATCGGTGTTAAGCTTGAGTATGTAGCTTACAATGCTCTTCGATAATTTGGATTTGGAAGAAAAAAAATCTAAAAATGCTTATATTTCAAAAACTAATCTCTAGAAAAACTTTTCCAAATGGGAAATTATTGCGTGTCGGCTACAGAATACAACTGTGAAATCCGGTTCGCGAGTTCTGGGACACCCTGTACATATATAGCTGTCTAAATGAAACACGTTTGGCGAGCTGTGCGCTATCTACACGGAGAGAAATGTTACATTATGAATTATTATATTGCTACCAAGTACGGAATGGACTTCCCTTTATAATGACATTCACTCCTGTACTTCCTGAAAAATTACTGAATCTGATAGTATAATATAGAAGGATCCTTGCATATTCTATTATCAGATATGGTGATTTTCCAGAAAGTATCGGAGTGAATGTCAGCATAAAGGAAAGGAAAGTCTGGCCCGTACTTGCTAGCAATATAGTAATTCATAATGTAACATTTCTCTCCGTATAGTGTCTGCTATAGATCAGTGGCGTGGGTACATTTGCTTGATTATTGATTACTCTTCAATACAGCATATTCCATAATTGAGAAAAATGAATTTATCCATAACTGTTTACATAGAAAACGGGACCAATGCAGGGCCTCAAGAAAATCAAATGATGACTTTACCCGAAGATCTAGAAATGCAAGCAAACCACAACGAATCGGAATCAGACAACAAGATAGTTGTTGATAACCACGGAAATGGAGGAAACGAAATGAATTTCCAACCGATAGAGCCACTCTTGGATATCCAACAAAATATATGTATGTCATGAGTACTGTTATTGAAATTGATCCTCACTATCAATTTTCCTATCAATGCGCTTCCTTAAAATATAGTAAATGTGGGAATTTTTTTTTACCAAAATGATGATGAGAATTTTTTGTATAAATAGGTTCAGAGCCATCAGCATTGCCGTTGAGCACCAGAGATCAGAATCATGATCAACCCAGTTCTGCGCCAGGTACGTTCTGCCTCAACTTATATGAAACTAAAGCTGGTGGAGGACTTCTAGCGAACGAGTGGCATCACTTCTGACGCGGCATCAGCGTTGCCAGGCTTCTGTTTATTTCTCATGGATCAGCCTATCACGTACGACTGTTGAATAGAGCATCCAATGACACAAGTTGAAAAAGCGAGAGGCTGGCTGCCATCGCTGCGCGGACTGTACTTGAATGTCTTGATGGACCTGAAATTGATTATTGAACAATTTATTGGGAAGAGATGAACGAAATTAGGATATTCTCATAGATGTTGAGTCGCTGAATCGATTTAGATAGCTCTCGAGATTAAAAAATGTATTCTTCATTGAGTAAGTGAATAATCGAAACTATGCGGAGGGGAGCTCAAGCGGCTTGGGCTCGTTTCTACATATGCCGTTTCCATATAAAATGAGAGGTTGGCTCGTTTCTACATATGTCGAATCCAGGCTCGTTCCTACATATGTCAGATCCAAGCTCGTTTCTTCATGTGTCGAATCCAAGTCCGTTTTTACATAAAAATACTGAACAGCTGAAACGAACATATGTAAAAACGTGCTGTTCAATATTTTTATGTAGAAACGAGCCAGGATTCGACATACGTAGAAACCAGCCTGGATTCGACATATTCAGAAACGAGCTTGGATTAGACATATGTAGAAAGGGTTTAACTTCATGTAGAAACACGTGGATGTAGAAACGGTGTATGGAGAAACGAGCCCGAGCCGGACAAGCGTGGTTTGTATACTAGGGTGGCACTTATTTTATATATAAAAAGTGTGTTTTGATTTTCCGTTATCAATAAAAAAAGCTTTCTGTATGTCTCACCCTTCCATTTTGTTGTACATCATGGATAAGTGCTACAGTATTTTTACATGATTCTCAAACGAGTTTTGGGGTCACTCACGGCGTTTTAAACAGGCGTCTCAAAACGCCGTGAGCGACCCCCAAATCCCGTTTGAAAATTATGTGTGAATACTGTAGCACTCATCTATGATATCCAACAAAATGGAAGGGTGAGACATACAGAAAGCTCCTTTTATTGACAGCGAAAAATGAAAACACACTTTTTATGTATAAAATGAGTGCCATCCTATTGTATACCCATAGAGACTCTTCTGTCTGAATTATTTTATATTTTCCCAAAGTCTACCCACACAGCACATCAGTTCAGAAGCAATGAAGAATGAATTCATTTGGAACTATGAGAATTCAAAATGAATGCATTAAGAATTCTTTCTGAACAGTGGTGCTGTGTGGGTAAAGCCTGGGGAGGAGCGATAACAGTGCAATCGTTCAACGCGGTCATCCAATTGGTATTTGAGGGGTAGATAAGCGTAACAACGATGGATTCGGACGATAATTGAAGTTTTTGAGATTGTACATACCCGTGGAACTTTCTTGATCTCGATATTTTGACAGTCTTTGGAAGACTAAAAACTGGAAGAAGAGTGATAGCAGCGTTATCAATTCAAGCGTTGATCTAATCGAAATTTCGTCAGTGTTCATGCGTAAGAACGATGGGTTACAACGAGATATACAATTTTCCAGATGTCACATATCCGTTGAATCTGTTCAGTCCAAATTCTTTGACATTTTTCGAAAAGCTAGAGTTGGTGGAAAGACTGATAGCAACGTACCCAATTCACGCGGGCATGGAAAACGATAGATTCCAACGAAAATTACAATTCTCTCACTTGAAAAATGTAAAAAAAACTTTGACTCAACAGGTTCTACGAGTATGTAAAATCAGAAAAACCGTGGTTTTCGTCGGAATACATCGTTCTAACGCATATATACCCCTCAAATTTCAATCAGATCACCGCATGAATCAATAAAACTGGCATCTCCCGTTCTCCAGTTTCTGTGCTCCCGAAAAATGTCAAAAATTCGTGATTGAAAAGGTTTCACGGGTATGTCAAATTTGAATAACTGCAAGTTTGCGTCGGAGTCCATCGTCGTTACGCATATCTACCCTTCGAATATCGATCAGATTACCACGTGAATTGATTGAATGTCAAGAAATCTGGATTCAATAGATTCCACGGATACGTGAAATCATGAAAACTTCAATTCTTGTCGAAATCCATCGTCATCACGTATAAGTACCCCTCAAATACCAATCAGATGATCGCATAAATCAATGTCACTGCTATTACTCCTCTCCCACACTCTAGACTTCCGGAAGGTGTCGAAAAATTTAGAGTGAACAGGTTCCACGTGTAGGTGAATCAATAACAACTGTATCTTCCTTCGAAAATCAATGTTTCCCATGTGTCACTACCAATGAGATTCAATAGAGATGACCGCTTTAATTGATTGCACTGTTATCATTCCTCCATCAGACCCTAAACTTCCGAGAGATATAAGAAAAATCCAGACTCAAGAGGTTCTACGGGTATGTAAACGACGTTTGACCTCCTCTTCACATAGTCCCGATTATTCGTTAATCAGTTCAACTCGTCAAAACTCAACAACGGATTTTTTTTTTTTTCTCATGTCGAAACCCATCTGAATCGATTCAGCGACTCGAAATCTATAAGAATATCCTACTTTTGTCCATCTTGTCCGAACAAATTGTTCAATAATCAACTTCAAATCCATCAAAGCATTCAAGTACAGTTCACGTCAAAAGTAATGCTACTCGCTCGCTAGACGTCGTTCGCTCACTTCAGCTTCATTCAACTTATAACAATTTATAATCAATGTTGACTAATAATTTTTTATTTATAACGATTTCACTCATAGTTTTTATATTCGCTATTTTAGGACCAATAAGGAGAAAGGAGAGACCTCGTGGAGGCACATGTAATAATTTTATTATGAAGTGTGGCTGACATGCACCCTTATATCACTCAATGAGCATTAAATGATCACTGTTCTCTTTCACTCATAAAAAGTTGAAATCATTATCGTGAGAATCTATTTTATTGGTAATTTTCCACATCAGAGCAATTTGTATATTAGAATGTGTTTATATATTTCATTTTTGACTTGGATGATGGAAAATCTATAATACAACTTGCTCAATTGATCATTCGAAATTTTTCCTGATTTTTTCCAATAAATGCGTTATTCTATCACTAAATTTTGACTCAATGAAGAACGCGAATATTTTCTAATTTATTGTATCATTTGAAAAATTTTATAAAGTATTATCATTGAATGGATACCAGCGCATAGGTGACTACATCTGGTGGTATTTTTGTTTTGACCAAAATACTCGGAACTGGACTCATAAAAAGGTCTGAAATTTTTAGGGATGAATCTTCGAAGGGTGAAGAAGTCTGTGAAGCGCCAGAATTTCGAATCTTGTGATAAAATTTTTTTCCTCATTCGGTCAAAAGAATATTTTTTCCGCAATTCAAAATTCTGGCTCTTTACAGACTTGAATTAACCCTCGAAGATTCATCCCTGAAAATTTCAGACCTTTTTATAAGTCCAGTTCCGGGTATTTCGATCAAAACAAAAATGGCACCAGAAAGACCCGATCATGCGATGGTACCCACTCAATGAAGAGTAAATCATAATGAAATGAAGAGTAATATGAAGAGAGTTGACTTAAAATTATAGCCAAATCCGGGAAATTTGTTAATGGGGGCACAACTCAATCACGACGCCCCCCCCCCCACCGAGCGGGAAAATTCAAAAGATTATATACATATATATATATATAAATATATATATTTTGTGGTTCTAGGAAATTTGTTCGAAAGACTTTTTACCGAACACATTCGTTCGAATTGACACTTGTTCCAAACAATGTCTCTCGAACAAGTCGTTTCCGAACAAATTTCCGGGAACCATATTTTATACAGCGAAGTGTGGAATAATCCATGGACCGGATTCCATAGGTGTATTCTGTACTCAAAATGCGATAACTCCCTGTTCAGACGATTTTTTTGGGCGTTGTTATATAATGAGGTTTTCAATATAGAAAAGGGAATTTCATTATATACAAAAATTTGAACTTCCCCGATCGGAGTGGCTCGATCGAGGGAGTATGGTGGGTTCCGCCCTTGCTTTCAAGCTTGGATACGAGGATCCTCGTATCATGCACCCCCAGATTAATGCATTATACAGGTAAGTTTCAGAGAAATGATAAAAAAGTGTATTTTTTTAATTAATATTCCGACAGTTTATTTAGATTCGAGAAATGGTATGCATTTGAATTACAAAAGAATAACACGAAATGGATGCGAGTTTGGGATAGCCAAACACAGAATCTTTACAAAATTATAGTGTGAGTGTAATATCTAATGAATTTATATGTATGCTGGGGAAAGAACTCGAGAGGAAAATGGAATTTAGATTTCAACTCACCGTAGTGGGGAACAGAAGTGCACTTTAGGCCTCCTTGTCCGTAATATAATGTGACAGACCCTTGCTATCTCCCTCTCTCTCTCTCTCTCTCTCTTTCTCTCTTTCTCTCCTTCTCTCTGATTCTGGAATTTTTGCTGAGACTCCGACGTTGGTGTTGATCCAACGCGAGTCACTCGGTTTGTTTTCGACCGGAAAGAAAATTGAAACACTCAAAATTTCTTGGAAAAAACACTGAAGTTGATTCACTTGATTTTGTGACTTGAAACCTACAAGGTCTTATTGGAAGCAATTCCAATAAGACTTAGGCAAAACTTTGAAATAATAAAAGGATCAAAGAAAAACGATTGAATTTGCTCGCAACAAACCGTAGATACCGCAAAGGCTTTCTCTATAACGAAATTATTCTCGCCCGATCGCGACGCGAAAAACGGACTCAGAAGTCAGACGTTTCATCGGTTATCCTCCTCTTAGCGGGGAGGTTTCAAGACTCGAAACTATTGAACGCGAATTTACTTAGACAACTTCCCGGACATGAATCTCCCGTTTCTCTGTTTTTTCGGGTATTAATGTGTGATATGATTTATAGATTTATAGATTGAGTGGACGAGAGGAACCGTCATTACGTAACAGTGGCTCAATTTTTGAGATGCGAACGTTTTTGAATTTTTTGTTTTTTATCCGAACCACTTAGAAGGATCGTGTATCATACACTGAGAGAAACATTTTTGGATAAATTATCATTTTTGTTCGTAAGCCCACAGTGGTCGTTTTTCCCAATCTAGCTGGACAAAAGTCCAAAAATCAAAGTCTTCCAATGGATTAAATGAACATTCGTATGTCATTTAGGATAGTTGTGAACACGATAAAATTGATGATCAACAGTCAGAAGTTTGCTAATCATGTCCAAATGTGCATGTTTCAATCACTCATTTTTGCGTTTGTTCGTTCTCGGTTTTTCAATGAAAAAAGTCTACATTGTGTTTTACCTAATACGCGTCGAAGAACGATTCAAGTGGTATGCTATCATGTTGAGTAGTGAAAATACATTGTCTTTAACATCATTTTCATGGTGGAAGTGAGGAAAATAAGTTTGATTCTTTCCTCGTTCGTCATATAGTGAACCCATTTACACCTTTACTGAAATAACATAATTTCAACTTTAATGGACTATAACTTTTCCTATCCGGCCTTATCCGACAAACGGGAAAAAGGAGTCGAAAGTGTGAACAGTTCTGAATCGTTTCGCTCGAATTCCAAGTGCGTCTAAGTGCGTCTCAGGATTTGGTGAATGTTTTTCCAAATTCTCTCTGTCCTCGCTTGTCCTTTCGCCAATTCGTTTGATTTCATTAGCCACATTTTATTCTGTATGCAATACATTTTTTTTCTTTTATTGGAATTTCTTACAGACAAATGATTTTCAATGATATTTGAGTGATAAAATTGATTAGGTATCACTTTCTTTTAGAATACTGACGTTTTGTCTCTTGGTTTGGCTCCGGTATCGCTCTGTCAATGTGTTTTTCCTTATAATTCCTATATGTTTATTATGGTGGACCTCATATAATGAAAATGCATGGATTTCATAATGATTTGGAGTTTGTCAAGCATTCGGCGTGAAGTTAGCAACAAACGACGACTGGACGAGATTACACTTTTGTTTTATTTGTTAGTGACGCGACTGTCCTATCTTAAGAAGTTGTAATTTCTGAACTTTTGGTATAATCACTGTAATGTCAATCCTGGTAAGGTGTAATTCGCAAGCAATAATCTGTTCATTGTTTTTTTCAATATTTTAGTATATATTCTCATTCCGTTCTATCAGAATAATGTCTATCACCAGGAGAGAGCTGTTTGATGTGTGGTATTCCGAAAGAGAGGCGTCCAAGAAATTTGATGCGGTGTTGCGATATGTAAAAGGAAAAACGTCAGTGTCGGGAAACCCAACCCATGTTTCTGAATGTGTACTGCAAATTATAAACAACTTTCTGAGCCATTTGCGGGACAAATGGAAAAAGTGCTATCGGTCGAAACAAAAATTCGAACAACGTTTTTCTGAATGGCTAGATTCAACGATCAATTTGTTTCCTGAACCAAGTGGTCAACAGAGCTCTATAGGGAGACCGTCCAAAGAATTCCAGAATTTGAGTGAGAAATCGAAAAAAAGAAGAATTCAAAACTTGCTGGATAATCAGACTACAGAAAAATTGACGTTTGCAACTTGCTCGAATTTGTATACTACTGGTAAAAGAGACGCATCTTCAGTTTTAAAAAAGATTACAGAAAGCTCTCCCACCAGAGCAACGAAAATCAAACATGCATTCGAGATCCCAAATGTGAAACCAGAAACTTATTCACCCGAAGAAGGTCTTGCTTTGTATATAGATGGACGTTTCTCCAAAAATAGCTACTTCCTGATGCAACAAGGAGCTAAAAATCGGAGAGCCAATATATATCCAAGTTATGAAAACATCTTGGTGGCAAAAAAAGAATGTTATCCACCGAACAACAGTATAAGTATCACAGAATTTTCAGCAGAAATTCGACTTCAAGCCATAGTGGATCATACGTCATCAAGATTATGCCTCGCTCTGAAAGATATTTCAGAAAGCGTATGTGGAAATTCACAATCAGATCTTGTTTTATTGTATAAATGGGGAGCTGATGGAAGTGGGGGACAATCTATGTATAAAATTCGTATTCAAAATGAGGAAGACCGTGAAAACACAGACGGGAATCTATATGTAGTTTGCATTGTGCCTCTTCGATTACAAACGAAAGATGGAAATACCATAATCTGGAATAATCGTCGGGCTTTGTCTACAAGATTTTGCCGACCAGTGAAACTCATTTTTGAAAAGGAAACCCCTGATTTAATTCGAAAAGAAATTTCGGGAATAGAAAGTCAGATCGAAGGGCTTTCTCCGACTATAGTTACCCTAGACAACATCACAGCAAAAATTGACCATCAGTTAATGCTAACTATGATCGATGGCAAAACCTTCAGCACAATCACAGAGACATCGGTTCAAACATGTAGTATTTGCAAAGTCACTCCTAAACTGATGAACAATCTCTCTTCCGTTTATGAGAGAGAGTGTGATGAGACTAGATACAATCTGGGCCTTTCATCTCTCCATGCATACATAAGATGCCTCGACTGTATGCTTCACATTGCATATCGCATTAATATAAAGAAGTACCGGATAACAGAAAAACAGGACAAGCAAATTTTAGAGGATAATAAAAAACGTATCACTAAGGCGATTCGGCAGGAAATGGGATTGTTAGTTGACGTTGTGAAACAAGGTTACGGAACAACTAATGACGGAAATACCGCAGCTCGATTCTTTGAGAATTTTTCAACGGCTGCTCAAATAACAGGACTTGACGAAAATTTATTGAAGAGGTTCAACGTAATATTGAAAACCATATCAAGTGGATTTGACATTGAGGTTGAGAGATTTTCTCTGTACGCCAAAGAAACAGCGGATTTATACGTGAAGTTGTATTCGTGGTACCATATGCCTTCTAGTGTGCATAGGTTACTGATTCATGGTGGGGAGATAATAAGTTCTTGTGCATTGCCTATAGGTATGATGTCAGAAGAAGCTTTAGAGGCCAGGAACAAAGATATCAGAAGATACCGAGAATCCAACACGAGAAAAATGTCTCGACATCAGAACATGGAAGATTTGTTACACACTTTGCTGTATTCCTCTGATCCCCACATTTCTATCTTGTCTAATCGTGATAATAGGATATCTCAATTCAAAACCTGCAAACCGTTACCTGTGGAAGTGTTGAATTGACTGCGTGGACCTGATATTGGACAATCACATGCTTCTCCAACATCTGAATGAGGAATAAATAAGAGTTGATTTTTAAGGCATTTGGAAATTTCACCAGTTTTTTGTAAGTTGCTGCTTCATCTTCAAGATTGATGTTCAATAAAATACATTTCATCTTATTCGGAAGTGAATTAAAAATTCCATTTCGTTTTCTTTCTGTTCATCATTTCTATTTATCGCTGTAAGGATTGATAATGAGTGAATATTTGTTTTTTTGAGAGTTTCCACGCAAAGTTGGAAAAAAAACAAATGTTTCAACGATGAAAATTGGGATAATAACAGTGATTCGAACAATGAGGTATGTAGAACCCTAGTGTGGCGCTTTTGTTTCATTTAGATAGTGTGGTATCCTGAAGTT
Source organism: Gonatopus flavifemur (assembly GCA_018340375.1). Taxonomy (NCBI): domain Eukaryota; kingdom Metazoa; phylum Arthropoda; class Insecta; order Hymenoptera; family Dryinidae; genus Gonatopus; species Gonatopus flavifemur. The sequence continues at coordinate 497,038 of JAFFJZ010000059.1, read as the reverse complement.
GCAAAATTCTGAGTCCAGATTGAATTCATGCGACCCCGAAACCCCCTGATAGTGAGTTTCAAGCGGATATCAACCGTTTTTGAATTTGTGTCCGCCATATTGGAACCGCCATGTTGAATTTCGAATTTCTGACTCCACATTTGGATTCTGCGACCCCAAGAACCTTGCCATTAGTGAGTTTCAAACGGATATCAACGATTTTCGAATTTTTGTCCGCCATATTGAATCTGCCATTTTGAATTTTGGATTTCACACTCCAGATTCGAATTCTGCGACCCCAAAAACTCCTTGAAAGTGAGTTTCAAGCGGATATCAACCATTTTTTTCCATTTTTGTCCGCCATATTGAATCCGCCATTTTGAATTCCGGAATTCTGAGTCCATATTTGGATTCTGTGACCCCGAAAACCCCCAGGTACTAAGTTTCAAGCAGATATCAACCATTTTTGAACTTTTGTCCGCCATATTCAATCCGCCTTTTTGAATTTCGGAATTCTGAGTCCAGATTTGGATTCTGTGACCCCAAAAACCCCCAAGTACTGAGTTTCAAGTAGATATCAACCATTTTTTATTCTTTGTCCGCCATATTGAATCCGCCATCTTGAATTCCGGAATTCTGAGTCCAGATTTGGATTCTGTGACCCCAAAAACCCCCAGGTACTAAGTTTCAAGCAGATATCAACCATTTTTGAATCTTTGTCCGCCATATTGAATCCGCCATTTTGAATTTCGAAGTTCTGACTCCAGATTCGGATTCTGCGACCCCAAAAACCCCCTAATTCCGAGTTTCAAGCGAATATGATAGAGTTTAGAATTTTGTCCACCTAGATTGGGAAAAACGACCACTGTGAGCCAGGGACATTCAAAAATGTTCACAATCGAGCGGCCGGATGCAACAACCGGCCGCGCGCTCGAAAATACGTGAAACTATTGTCCACGCTGTAACATTCAACGTCAAAATGAAAAATTTGAATTTCGAAAAACAAGAAACACCAGACGATAGGTCTTGGAAAATCAATCTTAGTCATCGTTCACGATTTCTCCCTGTGATCAATAATTCCTTAGTAAAACAATTGAAACTGCAATTATTTTTGGTCTGAAAATCAATGTCTTTCAATGTTGAACCTGCTCTAACTTTTGTATTTTCCAACATTCCGGAATGAATCTTATTAATTCTTGTCTGTGAAACTGGGTGGAAGACGATGATGTTGAAAAACGTTGTGAGAAATTATTGTAAATCATCAATTTCTTAATCCAAAGTGGAAATCATGTTTTTCAAGCTTCGTATTGAAAAAGTGTCGAGGGGAGTATGGGCTACAAAAAACTCCTAGCGACAAAATTGCTCGCTAGTGTATGGACTAACTCTCTGGAAAATTTCAGATCGATTACCCTATTGGTTTGGAAAATACAGCTATCTATTTATGAGTGCGCAACTCATATTCTCCATTATTTCTACGTAGTTCCCGGGTTAAACGTACGAGGCTGCACGAAACAAAAGTCCACTCAATTTCTCAAGGTACTTTCATGTTTTCTGTATCAGAGAATCCAAATCCAAATATTGAATTATTTCTGCAAGATTCATGATAGATTGTTGATTATAAACAACTTGTTTGAGACTATATTATAAAGAAACGTTTCGTATTTGAGGAAAATTGGGTAGACAAACAAGTTTCCTTGTTTCACTTGAAGAATAAATTATGTATCGAGCATGTTTACAATACTAACATCATTTATCCATGTAAACAATTAAAATCATATCCAGAAGATGGCATTCGTTTTTTTTTCTTAATATGATGTTCCATGTCAATGTCGAATACTCCAAGTCCGTTATGAGGGAACATTGAGTACAACATCATTCATACAAGATCTATTCATTATTCTTCTAATGTATCATCAAGGATAACATGTCCCATCAATGAACAACGGCGAACATTTTTGAAAAAATACTTTGTCAACGATTGGACATCGTTCAATTTCCGGTGACTCATTCCGACCAAATCAGGTAACGGTGTATTCAACAAATCATCGAAAACAGTATCTAATTGTACAATATGACTTTTGGGTTTTTCACTATAGTCATAAAACAACTCAATTTGTTCATTTGGGAAATATATCACTTTTACCGCATCTCTGATGTGCAAATTTGTAGGTTTCTCAATTCTGTTTAACACAGTCGCAAAAGCTTCCGTAACGGCCGTAACAGGTTTAAAAGCGAGAGGTTGTTTATGTACGAGAAAACCGTACAATATGCATACGTATTGTTTTTCGGCTTTCTTTTTTTAACAGACGAATGTAAGCTGTGACGTGGGCTGATCAGTCAAAATATTCCCCAGGGAGCATGAATTCGATAATTCAATTTTTAAGACCATGTTCAGCGGCATTGTACGGGTGACCACCAAAGTATTTTTCATGTATTCGCCAACGAAATGTAAAATACTTTGATGGTCACCCGTACGGCAGCGTTGAACATAGTCTTGAAAATTTCATTGTCTGTTTGATGCTCCCTGGAAAATATTTTGACTGATCAGCTAACGTCACAGCTTACATTCATCTGTCAACAAAAGAAAGGCGAAAAACAATACGTATGTATATTGTATGGTTTTTTCGTACATAAGTAACCTCTTGCTTTTAATCCTGTAAATTTTCCGCTACGGAAGCCTCGACCACAAGAAGAAAAAGAACTAGAAGTGAGAGTTATTGGAAACGAGATGAAAAAAAATTGCGAGAAACAAGGTAAGTTATATTAATGTGAAAGCAAGATTTCTTTCAGGATTGATATTTTTAAAACATAGATATTCCTTCCCCAGGAATCCTTGCAATAAAAACTTGTTTATAATCATAGGGGAATGAGTATGTTCCCCGTTCCAACAAAACTGTCGCTGCAAAAGCATTTGAAAGCGTCACATCCTGCTGCAGTCAAGAATGTTATATAAAAATTGAGATCTCGCAACAAAAAGACTTGTTTCAAGAATTCTGGAAATCAACTGGCGAATATACAGCCCACAATTGTTTACTGCGTGGAATGATGTTGACGAACACTGAAGAATCTTGCGAAGGGAGAAATAACAAAATTATCTGTTGGGAATATTTTTTTCATCATCAAACAACTCATCTGTCAGTGTGTCGGGGCCTTTTAGGTTTTTTGTTGAAGATTCGTAAACCTAGACTTGCCACAATCCGAAACAAAATGAAAAATAATGAGTCTCTGGGAGATAACCGAGGTAAAGGAAGCAAGGAGAGTTCAATTCGATTGACTATTGACGTGAGAAAAATGATTCTAGAGCATTGTTTATCTATACCACACTCTGAGTCCCATTATAAGCGTGAAGATTCCTCATTGCACTATTTTGACAAGCCTGATTGAACATTAACTGAATTGTACAATTTGTTTTTGGAATATTATGCCAGTGAAACCGGCGATTCCAGCTCCCTTGAGTGAGCCAACGTACATGAAATATTTGAATCACAATTTGAATTCCACATTTTCAAAGCCACGTACTGATGTCTGTAACTTTCGTTTCGAACATGAAAATGATGCTAATAATGAAGATTTATTAAAACATAAAGAACTCGTAGAAAAACACAAAGTATTGAAAAAGTCTATGCTCAAAGAGGAACAGGTTGTATGTCTGGAATTTGATTTTGGCCAGAATTTACCTCTTCCGAAAATTCCGGTCTCAGATCAGTCTTATCAGAGACTGATATGGTTGAACGTTTTTAATGTGAATACTTCTGGAAACAACAAATATAGTTACATGTATTTTTTCATTGAAGGCAAGTACAAGAAAGGAGCGAATACGGTATGAGATGAAGAATACTATGAAATAATTCAAAATGCGAGAAAACCCTCATTCAAAAGAATAAAAGATTCTGCGTGTACCGTTGAAGATTTAGAAACCGTCTCAGATGGAATTAAGAAACCTACAAATTTGCACATCAGAGATGCGGTGAAAATGATATATTTCCCAAATAAGCAAATTGAGATTTTTTATGACTATAGTGGAAAACCCGAAAGTCATATTGTACAATCAGATATTGTTTTTGATGATTTGTTGAATACACCATTACCTGATTCGGTCGGAATGAGTCAACAAAAATTGAACGATGTCCAATTGTTGACAAGGTATTTAAGTGTTAATGGGCAAGAGTATTTGAATGATTTATTCAACAAATCATCGATAGAGACTGTAAACAAAGCTGGCATAATCCACAAATCAAAAGTAAATGTTCCGGAAGAGTGACGAAGCAAGTCAATATAAGTTCCAAATATACGATGATATATTGTTCTATTGAGAAGCTATAAAAAGCTATATGAGGTTATATATTTTGTTCGAAAAGTTTATGATTTATATCTTGAAATAAAGTGGTTGGGAAAAATTTCAATACCTAATATTCATTGAATCCTGTGAATAAGAATATGACTTTTCCAAAAATGTTCGCCGTTGTTCATTGATAGGACATTTTATCCTTGATGATACATCGGGGAAATAATGAATACATCTTATGAGAATGATATTTTACTCAATGTTCCCTCATGAGGAAATTGGAGTATTCGACATTAGCATGAAATATCATATTAAAACGAAAAACGAATTCCATCTTCTGGATATAATTTCAATTGTTTACATGAATAAATAAGGTTAGTATTGTAAACATGCTTGATACATAATTAATTCTTCAAGTGAAACAAGGAAACTTGTTTGTCTACCCAATTTTCCTCAAATACGAAACGTTTCTTTATAATATAGTCTCAAACAAGTTGTTTATAATAAACAATCTATCATGAATCTTGAAAAAATGATTCGATATTTGGATTCTCTGATACAGAAGACATAAAAGTACCTTGAGAAATTGAGTGGACTTTTGTTTCGTGCAGCCTCGTACATTTAACCCGAGAACTACGTGGAAATAACGGAGAATATGAGTTGCGCGCTCATAAATAGATCGCTGTATTTTCCAAACCGATAGGTCAATCGATCTGAAATTTTCCAGAGAGTTAGTCCATACACTAGCGAACAATTTTGTCGCTAGAAGTTTTTTGTAGCTCATACTTCCCTCGACACTTTTTTAATACGAAGCTTGAAAAACATGATTTTCACTTTGGATTAAAAAATTAATGATTTACAATGATTTTTTACCAAGTTTCCCAACATCGTCTTTTACCCAGTTTCACAGACAAGAATTGATGAGATTCATTCCGAAATGTTGAAAAATATAAAAGTTAGAGCAGGTTTAACATTGAAAAACATTCAACGTCAAAATGAAAAATTTGAATTTTGAGAAACCAAAAATACCAGACGATAGGTTCTGATTTTTGGTCTGAAAATATTTGCAGTGTTTATTTTTTCACTAAGAAATTATTGATCGCAGAAAAAAATCGTAAACGAAGACTAAGATTGCTTTTCCAAGACATATCGTCTGGTATTTTTTGTTTCTCAAAATTCGAATTCTTCATTTTGACGTTGAATGTTACAGCTTGGACAATAGTTGTACGTCTTTTCGAGCGCGCGACCGCTTGTTGCATCCGGCCGCTCAATCAGTATTCTCAATTCTCATGAATTTTTACCATCAGTGATGGTGAAAGCTGCTAGATTTCGTGTTCTCGTCGCGTACTATCACTGATGGTAAAAATTTATTGCGAATCAAGAGTACTTACAGTTGACATTCTTTAATGTCCCCTGGCTTACGAACAAAAATATCAATTTATGCAAAAAAATTTCTCTCAGTGTATACTTGAGCTTGACACCATTCTATAAGTTGGTAAACGACGGATTTCTTGAACAAAATTGAACTATCCCGTCATTCTTTGTTCCGGAGCTACAGCGATTTGAAATTTTTGACCTCCAAGCCAATCAGAATTCAGCAACTTTAAATCCTTACAGGTCCAAAACGAACAATGATATACGGGAAAAAAAATGTTTGATAGAATTGACCAACGACGATGGTAAAATACGGCACTTGTAAAATTTCTGTTAATATCCACTACAACCCCAGTAAAATTCACTATCGCTGTAGTTATATCAACTGCGGCCATCGTGAATTCTACTAGAACTCTTATACATACTACAAGAAATCTTAATAGTGCCGTATTTCACTGAACGTATTAGTAAATTTTAGGAAACATTTTTTTTCCGTGTAGAATGTTTCAATTTTTGTTCAGAAATCTGTCGGTTTCTAACTGAAATAATTGTGTCAAGCTCAAGTATGTAGGACACGATGCTTCTGAATGATTTCGGTTGCAAAGAAAGAAATCTAAAAAAGCTCATCTCAAACACTAAGGCTCCAAGATTAATTGTCCAAGCGGAAATGATTGCATTCTGGTTACAGAACACCTGTGAAATCCGGTCCACGAATTCTGATACACACTGAACCCTTTATACGGTTCTGTATGAGTTACGAATGGAGTATATCAAATTGTATACAAATTATATATAATCTTGAAAACTTTTTCACTCGAGCTCTCTAATAAATTGTCAAAATGACATGGAAGAACCCTCCTCTCTGAATGGATTGTTGCTTGATATAATATAATCCAAAGTAAAATGCAGCCATATCTTGTTATCAAATATCCAACCATCATTTGTGCAATAAATAAGGTTTCAGTTTATCACAATGTAAATGTCTGATTTCGCAGACTGTAGCGAAAGCGCCCCCTTCTCCTCAGCACCCGGGGCACGTGTCCCTTTCGGCCCCCTCTTAGATCCGCTTGAAATGACAAAAAATGTAATATTATAAGTGTGCATGTCAGCGCTTTATATATACGAGGTGTGTTCAAAAAGTAACGAGAATTTTTTAATTTCGCGGGTTTGGAGAGTCCGCCTGTATAAAATTTTTCTTTATTATGTTGGTACACATGCCCCTGAAGTACGATAAAATTTTCAGCAATATTCATTGCTCACTTTTTGAGTGGGAGCCGTTAGCGTTAGACGTGTTTTTCGGACTCGGCGATTTTCGTTTGTGAGAAAAAAATGGATCAAAGAATTTGTATTCAATTTTGCGTGAAAAATGAAATAAAGTGAACTGAAGTTTGTAAAATGTTAACAAAGGCATATGGTGAGTCTGCTATGAGTGAAGCAAGGATTGACGAGTGGTATAAGCGTTTCCAAAATGGCCGCGGAAACGTTGAAGACGACGAACGACCCGGACGCCCAAGCACGTCAACAACCGATGAAAACGTGGAAAAAGTGAAAGAAATGGTTATGAACGATCGCCGAATCACAATCAGAGAAGTCGCTGATGATGTTGGCATATCAGTCGAAAAGCGATCCGAAAAAAACGCCCGGATTTGTGGCAAAACAATTCATGGCTTTTGCACGACGATAATGCACCTGCTCACACTTCATTGCTTGTTCGTGAATTTTTGGCCAAAAACAAAACTGTAACGATGCCTCAGCCTCCATATTCGCCAGATATAGCTCCATGTGACTTTTTTCTATTTCCAAAAATAAAGAGAGCATTAAAAGGCTGTCGTTTTACAAGCATAGACGACATTAAAAGCGAATCGCTGGAAGAGCCAAAAGCTATTACAAAGATCGAGTTTCAAAAGTGTTTCGAGAATTGGAAAAAGCGTTGGCACAAGTGTATTATATCCAAGGGGGATTATTCTGAAGGGGACAAAATAGATATTGATGAATAAATAAATATTTTTCTCATAAAACGAAAATTCTCGTTATTTTTTGAACACACCTCGTATATTATCATTACTGCAGTGGTACTGTATGAATATTGAATTACGTTGGCGGGACTCAAACATGGAGAAGTGAGGGAGGGAAATAGTCAAATTTTGCGTTAACTTTTTCCAAAAGGTACGCGATTAATACAAATTCCAATTGAATAATAATAAGTGACATACTTGGGATTGCGCATTGCCGTAAATTTGAGATGCCCGAATGATTTCTGAAGGGTGAGAAATAAAATTGTGAAATTTCCACCTCCAAACGTCAACAAACTAACGTCAAAAGCACTGTGTGCTACAAACTTGAGCTTGAAGCGATTCGGTAAGTTGGAAAACAGCGGGTCTCTGGAGACGAATTGAGCTGTCCTGTTATTCTTCAATGCGAAGTCATAGCAATTTGAAATGTTTAAGCTCCCAACCAATCATAATTCAGCAATTTTGGATTCTTATAGCTCAAAAACAAAGGATGACAAGATGGTTCCATTTTTTTTCCAGAGATCCACCGTTTTCCAATTTAGCGAATGGTTCCAACCTCAGGTTTGTAGCATACAATGCTTTGAAGTGGTTTGGTTTTGAAAAGGAAAAAAGGAGAAATGCTCATATCTCAAAAACTAGGTGTGAACAAAAATTTCTGAACGGAAAACTATTGCATTTTGACAGCAGAATGGAGGCGGTGAAGTTCTTTCAATGAATTATGAAACACCCATTATATAAATTGATGAAAATCAATGGTTACAGTGAGCATCTTTGTCTCCCCCCTCTTCGGATTTGTGCTTTACCTTCCTGAAGTTCTATGTCCACTATTGTGGTTTGCTTCTAGTACAGGATGTTTCAGAATTCATCATTTGGATTTCTGGGGCATATTTCGCAGGCCAAACACGAGATTTCCCTGTCTGGACGAATTTTTTAGGGGCTTGGTTTTTGAGATATGAGCACTTTTAGATTTTTTTTACAAATCCAATGTACTCAAAACCGCTGTGTGCTGCATACTTGAGCTTGAGACCATTCTCTGAGTTGGAAAACGGCTGATCCCTAGAATTGCAATCAAATTATCCTGTTATTTTTCGTTTCGGAGCTATAGTGATTTGAAATTGTCGGGGCTCTAGTCAACCAGGGTCAAGCAACTTCAAATCGTTACAGCTCCGAAACTAAGAATGATACGATAGTTTAATCGTACCCCAAGAGATCTGCCGTTTTCCAATTTAGAGAATGATGTCAAGCTTCAGTGTGTAGCACGCAATGCTTTTGAGTGAATGGGATTTGAAAAAAAATCTAAAAATGCTCTTATCTCAAAAACTAAAATTTGTCCGAAGGGGAATATATTGCGTTTGGTCTGTGGAATGTGCCACAGAAATTACTGTGAAATTCAGGTCTCGTCCATATGAGGAGTTTGACAAACAATTGCTTACCTACGCACATTGCTTTTTGATTAAATTTCTAACGTTCAAACTTCAATTGCAAGAATATGTCATGATTAATTGATAATATGAATTATAAATTGCCATTGCGATCATCATAAGATGCACTTCTTTTCATCAGTCATCAAATCTCAATCAATCAATTAAACATACCTGATATATCCTTTTCTGGGTTCGCGTGGACATCAGAATGAATAGATATGGGGATTGAATAGTCTTGGGCACGATAAAATATTCTTCACGTTTGGAAAGATTGATTTCTTTGTGTAAAGTAATTTCACTTGCAGTTTATTGATCACCGAATGTTGAATATGTTCGACACTATCATTTGATCAGGTATGAATTGTTATATGTATCTATTAGGGTGCACAGTAAAAACTTTTTCGTCTTTGTGTAAAGTGTTAAAACTTGTGTGTAGAATATTTAACATCCGAGAGTGTCGATTCAACACAATCGTTGTGTTAACACAAAGAAAAAAATACGATCGTGTCGAATCAACACTCTAAAATGTTGAATATTTTACACATAAATTTTAACACTTTACACAATGACGAAAAATTTGTTACTGTGTGGCGCAAAAATCGACTTTTCTTGGTTTTCGTCTCTCATTTGAAAATATGTAAGTTTTTCATGTATTAAGAGTCCTCTACAAAGATCAGCTCGGGAAAAGATTTTTTGAAAGTCGCTCAAGATTTTTAACAATTCAAAGAATACTAAAACTCATCAAAACCCATTTTTTTGTACTGTACAATTTTTCTCCTCGTTCAACTTCCTGAAAATTACAGCTCGAAATATGTGTTCCCAATGGTCGCTCAGAATTTATGGACATTTCTAAATTCATTGCTTTCGATGTTTTCGACCGACCTTCAGAAATTTGTATTGAGGTTCAGTACATTCGATTACTTCCAATTAGCACCTCAACCCATTAACTTCATTTGAACATACGCACGTTCAACGCGATAAAAAAGTATGAATCAGTCGAAGAAAGATCATGCGTATCACCATTTCTTGCAGCTTATTTCAAGATTTTTCGAAATTCGGAGTGCGGAAGTCGGAAAAATGCATCCTCGATTATGATTTTTGTGATTTTTTTTGGAAAAAATCGAGCGATTCTTGGGACCTCTTTTTCAGAAGCCTGGATTCTGACTGTGATCCCGGTCAGCAGTTGATCTAAAACCTATGTGGCTCGTGTAAAAAATGTTTTTTCTTGAAACTCATACAGTGATGAATATTCAAATTCAAGATGGCGGATCCAATATGGCGAACGAAAGTCATGAAAATATTTGAATTGCAATTGATTAGGGATAATTTCTCCCTTTTGCGATCCTTTCATCTTCTCTCTGATAAGTTAGAAGTCAGTTGGATATGAGGAAATATTTCCGGATGATTGAATGCGGAACAGGTGGTGGGCACACTGAGAAAAAGGTTTCCTTCTGACAAATCAACGCATTTGGTTGAACATTTTTCAGAGGTTATGTTTGATACAAATGAAACTCATTCATTATAACCAAACATTGCGTTGAATCAAGAAATTCATATTTATTAACTATAACCAAGTTATTTATTTGATTCAAGCTGATCGGAGTTGATTTGGATGAATATGACTTGTGATCAAATTCAGATTTCTTGTATTATAATCAGTATGAAGTTGACCGAAAGAAATATGTGCTGTGTTCATCAACTACATGATAAAATAAATATCAATAAATATTTCTTTTGCCGTATCCAACCATACGATTTATTTACTATAAACAAATCTTATTTGATTCAACGAATCCTTCTTTTCAATGCAATAAAATGGTGCACACAAGACCCTGAAAAATGATAGAATTTCGATGTTTTCTGTTATTCTAATATGTCTTGAATCCACTGAAGAATACTCTGGATGGTCTTTATGGGTGCTAATTGAGGATGAATTGTTTGATTTTCCAAATCCAGCATGGAGGATCCAATGAATCAAATCGGAATCCCGAAATTGGAAATTTTTCGAAAATGATGAATTTTTCCTAATTCTATTCGAAAACCTGAGTAAAAAAACAAATTGGTTGTTGTGATTTCTTGTTCCCACACATTCCTATCCCCCCCCCCCCATCACCTCACCCCATTGAACCCGCGGGCGGATTCGATAGCGCGTCAATTCTCCCGTGGTTTGGGACTCTGCACCGCTGTGTGGCTGCACCCATCCATGTGGAAAAAATGCCCGGAGTTTTATACAATTTGTTGATAATCGTATGAAACTGATATACAGGGTGTACCAAGAGTCCGGATACACCCTCATACCTTTCGAAAGGAGCTTGTGTATCCGGACTTGTGGTGCTTCCTGTATAAATTGTATTCAATTATCAACAAATTGTTCACAATTTCGGTCATTTTTCCCACATGGGGTGGGGGGGCTGGTGTAACCATGCGGAGGTTTGGAGGCACAAACTACGGGGAAAATGACGCGCGCTCGGATCCGCTCGGGGGTTCAATGGGATGAGGAGATTGGAGGCAAGGGTGAGAATTCATGGAAACCAAAAATCCTGAGAATCATTTTTTTTCTCAGGTTTTCGAGTAGAATCAGGAAAAATTCATCATTTCCAAAAAATTTTCATTTTTGAGATTCTGGTCCGAACCATTGAATCGTCCAACTTGGATTTCGAAAATCGGACAATGTGTTTTCAATCAGTGCCCATAGGATCATCCAATACAGTTTTCATCGGTTCCGAGGAACATTGGAATACCAGAAAACATCGAAATTCTACCATTTGTCAAGGTTTTGTGTGCACCATTTTACTGCTCACTACCTTTTTCGCATTCAATCGTTCGGGGATGTTTTCTCATATCCTACTCTCACTCCTACTTCATTAGTGAGGAGGTAAAAGGATCGCAAACGGGAGAAATAATCCTTAATCAATTGCAATTTGAATATCTTCATGACTTTTGTTCGCCATATTGGATCCGGCATCTTGAATTTGAATACTTATCACTGTATGAGTTTCAAGAAAAAACATTTCTTACACGAGCCACATAGGTTTCAGATCAACTGCTGACCGGGATCAAAGTCAGAATCCAGGCTTCTGAAAAAAAGTTCCGAAGAATTGCTCGGTTTTTCCCAAAAAAATCACAACAATCATAATCGAGGATGCATTTTTTCGACTTCTGCACTCTGGATTTCGAAAGATTTTGGAAGAATGTACAAGAGATGGTGATTCACATGAAGTTTCTCCGACTGGTTCATACTTCGCTATAGCGTTGAATGTGCGTATGTTAAAAGGTGCATCTTTGAGGGTAATGGGTTAAGGTGGTAATTGAAAGCAAGCGAACATACTGAAGGTCGCTCGGAAACATCAAAAGCAATGAATTTAGAACTGGCCATAAATTTTGACCGTTCATTGGAAATAAATATTTTGAGCTGTAACTTCCAGGATGTTAATATGTTTTCAGGCAACAAACTTTACCGCGACGAGAAGAGAATTTGTACAATACAATACAAAACAAAAAAAAGGACTTTTAGTATTTTTAGAATTTTTTAAAATCTTGAGAAACCCCTAACAAATCTCCTTCCGAGGATTCTGATCTTTGTAGAGGACTTTTAATATATGCAAAACTAACGTATCTTGATACGAAAGAATTCGATTCTTTGCGCCACCTTACTAACTATGGTACATCAAATTCAAACAAAAAAGTTTTCATTTCCCACACCTGCACGGAAAGTGAATGTTTTCTGACCTATTTTCAGGGGAAAAGGTACTCAATTCCAAGCGAATGTGCCTGAGCGGGAGAAAACTACTTTCCTCTCGCTACAGCGGGAGGAATATTACTTTTTCACACACCTGCACGGAAAGCAGCTCTTTGTAGACTGTTGTTTGGGGCCAAAAAGGATCAATTCCAGGCCAATGTTGTGACACTGGCGCATAAGACCGTTGGCGGCGGGAAAATCCAATTCCACACTCGTCCGAAATTACGTACTTTGCCCCTTGATTGAGGGGGGGGGGGGAGGGCAGAAATCAGGGTTTTAAAGTTTATTTCTCTTGATTTTTTCAAAATTTCAAAAGCACTACATTTCAACAGTATTGCAGGGGAATTTCAAGTCAATACGAAAAAATCTGACGGAGATGGAGCTTTTTTACTTTGTGTTCAAAACTACGCTTCAAAACGAAAAAAGGCCGGATTTTAGCCGTAGAGAAGAGCAACAACGTGCTCTGGACATGCAAGTTGACAGCTTTGTGATGTATTGACCCAATGTGAACAAAGAAAAACGTGCTTGTTCATCCATGGTGAATTTTTCAATTTCTCAGTGTAAAGCTTTAAATCGATCTTTCCACAAGTCGCGTTTTCAAAATCGGTGGAAACTGTCACTCGAAAAATACTGAACCGATTCCTTCCAAACTTCGCACACTCTTTCTGCACATAATTATCGAAGTCACAACGTTGAGTTTTTTTTTTATTTTCCTCATTTTGAGTATATTTTATAACGACGTGATTGTTGATTTTTTTCGTGAAAAATCGATATTTTGGGTTGTAAGTGTCATAAAAAATCCAAAAATTGAAAAACAAAAAATATCTCGAAGTTGTTACCTAAAAAAACTTATGAACTAATAGAAAATATTTGGTTTGTTCGTTTTGGATGATCCAGTCAGAAGTTCTGATGTCCACCGCGAAACACTTTTTTTCTGAGGCGCTGATTAAGAGTCGCTGCCAACGGCTCATATCTTTATATTTTTTCATGAAAATTATCCACAATATTCTTGAAATGTTACTTGATGATACCTCCCTAAAATGAATTCATTTACATCAACCGTTTGCCCTACGAAAATTCGTAAAAACATGCTGTTTGTTGATCGAACTACCCCCCCCCCTCCCCTTAACAATACACTGAGAAAAATAAAAGAAAGAAATTATTACATTCGCAATGTAACTTTTGGCTCCATAACAACTTTTTGACAAATGAAACAATGGAGAATGTAATGTTTTAAACATAAGATGTAATAACGACATATTATGTAAGTATTACATTTTATGTTTAAAACATTACAGTTCCCACTATTTCATTTGCCAAAAAGTTGTTATGGAGCCAAAAGTTACATTGCGAATGTAATTTCTCTCTTTTATTGTTCACAGTGTATACTATTCTCCCCGCTAAAGCGGGAAGAAAATTACTTCCTGCCCGCTATAGCGGGAGTAAAATTACTTTCCGCTCGCTCACAGTGGGGGGAAAACACGGAATATGCTTTCGCTCTGAAATATACATATGAAGGTCCTGTATACAATTATACGGACAATTTGCACTTCCCTTGCAGTCGCCTCCGGCTTGGAGGCACATACTTCACACTCGTCGGAAATGTCCCACTTTCGCACGAGAAATTTTCATTACATCCCCTGTGGAAGAATGTACAGGGTTATATATAATTTATATATAACTTATGTATCAACTACGTAGAAGGTAATTCGGGATGAGATGATGCGCTCTCCCGCTCCTCTACAGCAGAAAATAATACATCAAATCTCGTTTACTCAAGAAAAATGTAAAGATTAGATTAGAATCTTGGAATCCACTTTGAACAAATGAAATTTTATGTATCATTTCATACTGTAGAGAAGCAAGAAAGTACGTCATCTCACCCTGAATTACTCTATGTGCGGATTACGTTTCATTTTGAAAATGTTTGAACTTGAGAATTTCGGTGTGAGGGGGGGCATTAATTTGCCGGATAAGCGTTTGCCGGAATTGAGAAAGCCTATTTGTATATAGGTTTTGCAGATATACAAAAATCATCCGGCAACGTTGATTGGGGAAAGATGTTTGAGATTTTGAAGAAGGTAGGAATCAATCTTGGAGATGAAAGAATAATATATGAATTATATCAGAAGCATAAAGTACAATAATAGACATAGGGAGTCAAGGAGATGAAGCGAGAAACAAAATGCTCACTATGATCATTGATTTTCAATTTATACACTGGGTGTTTCATAAGTCACAGGAAGAACTTGACGAATGCTATTCTGTTGTCGAAATACGATAGTTATCGGTTCAGAAAATTTTTGTTCGTCACCTAGTTTTTGAGATATGAGCATTTGAGATTTTTTTTTCTCTACCGAATCGCTCGAAAGCACTGTGTGCTACAAACCCGAGGTTGAAACCATTCGCTGAGTAGGAAAATGGTGAATCTGTTGGAAACAAATTGGGCTGACCTGTCATTTTTTGTTTCGGAGCTGTGATGATTCAGAGTTCCTGAATTCTGTTTGACTAAAAGCCCAAAATTTCCGAATTGCTACAACTCCGAATGTTGGACACCGCGAATTTCTTGAGTAATTTGCTGCGCGGATGTGCATATAATATACTTATAAAATTCCAAATCCCTGAATTCTGGGCCGCTGGAGGTTTTGAAAGTTGTGCTATCAACATGACGACCAATATAGTGTGCATAGATGTGCGCGCATTGCTTCTTGTAATATTGGAAGCTCAAACGTGAATTTTCTGAGTAATTTTTTGCGCGGATGTGCATATAATATACTCACAAAATTCCAAGTCTCTGAATTCTGCGCCGCTGAAGGTTTTGAAAGTTGTGCTATCAAAATGACGATGAATATAGTGTACATGGATGTGCGCGCATTGTTTCTTGTAATATTGGGAGCATAATCATGAATTTTCTGAGTGATTTGTTGCGCGGATGTGCATATGATATACTCACAAAATTCCAAGTCGCCGAATTCTGCGCCGCTGAAGTTTTCGAGAGTTACGCTATCAATATTGCGATGAATATAGTGTGCACGGATGTGGGCGCATTGTTTCTCGTAGTATAGAGAGCATAAACCATGTGGAAATAATGTCCAAAACTGTATACAATTGTCCACAATTTGTATACAATTATATGAAATTTACATACAATTTTTGTAGAATTGTACACAGTTCTGAACATCTTTTCCACATGGGAATGGCAAATTTTTTGAGTAATTTGTTGCGCGGATATGCGTATGGGTCATTCTATGTGAATTTTACAATCAAATTTTCAATTCACGTGGAATATTTTTTTGTGTGTTCTTAATGGATAAATATGAGACACGTATCTTTCTCTCTCAACATATTATTCGAAATTCCCAACTTATGAATTTTTAAAATTTCAGAATCTGAGAAATCCACTTTTGTTTGGCGTCATACAATTCAAAAACCTAATGAACGTATAGAAATGTTGTGCGACATAAAAGTTACCATTTGTTCTCAACTTGCTCGCTATACATTCGAAAAAAATATTCATCTTGTGTAATTGCATAAATTGACCGATTTTAATGAAAACCCAATCTTTTCCAAATTCGGACACGATTTTCTTCGAATTTTTTATTCTATAAATCAACATCCAAGTCCCAAGAAAATACTGTAAAAATTTCAGAATGGACCTTTGGATATACTTTCCGAGTTGTCAATAAATGAACTCTTTCGCATGCTCGACGTATATATATTTTTAAACATTTATATATATTTTGAGCATGTGAAGGATTTCATTTATTGATAACTCGGAAATTATTCAACGGTCCATTCTAGAATTTTTTACAGTATCTCCTTGGGACTTGAATGTTGATTTCTAAAATAGAAAATACGAAAAAAATCATGTCCAAATTTGGGAAAAAAATTGCTTTTCATAAAAATTGGTCAATTCATGCACTTACAAAAGATGAATATCTTTTACGAATATATAGCGAGAAAGTTGAGGGAAAATGCTCACTTTGATGTCGAATAACATTTCCATACGTTCATAAGGTTTTTGAATTGTATAACACCAAACAAAAGTGGATTTCTCAGATTCTAAAATTTAAAAAATTCATAAGTTGGGAATTCCGAATGACATGTCGAGATAAAAGAATACGTCTCTAATATTCATCCATTGGGAACACAGAAAGAAATATTTCACGTGAATTGAGAATTTGATTGTAAGTTTCACATAGAATGACCCACATGCCAAACTCATAAAATTGCAAGTCGCTGAATTCTGGGCCGCTGAAGGTTTTGAAAGTTGTGCTATCAACATGACGATCAATATAGTATGCATGGATGTGCGCGCATTGTTTCTTGTGATATTGAAAGCATAATCGCGAATTTTTTGAGTAATTTGTTGCGTGGATGTGCATATAATATACTCATAAAATTCCAAGTCTCTGAATTCTGCGCCGCTGATGTTTTTGAAAGTTATGCCATCAATATTATGATAAATATATTGTGCATGGATCTGCGCGCATTGTTTTTTGTAATATTGGAAGCTCAAACGTGAATTTTCTGAGTAATTTGTTGCGCGCATGTTCATATAATGGATGGGGGCCAAATCAACGAAAAACCAAATCAACGAAACCGTTAGTTGGAAAGAATAAGATATCTCATCATACATCTCACATCTCTCCCTTTTCAACCAATGGTTTCGTCATTTGTCCTTTCGTTGATTCGGCCCCTACCCCATATAATATTATTCACTCATAAAATTCCAACTCGCTGAATTCTGCGCCGCTGAAGTTTTCGAAAGTTATGCTATCAATATTACGATGAATATAGTGTGCATGGATCTGCGCGCATTGTTTCTTGTAGTATAGAGAGCATTAACCATGTGGAAATAATGTCCAAAAATGTATACAATTGTACAAAATGTGTATACAATTATATAAAATTTATATACAATTTTTGTAAAATTGTATACAGTTTTGAACATCTTTCCCACATAGGAATGGCGAATTTTTTCAGTAAGTTGTTGCGCGGATGTGCATATAATATACTCATTGTTTCGGCTATCCTCCACCCACAGTGTCTGAAAAGAAATTGAACTGCGCGGTCCTAGGAAAACTCTCATTATACGAATACGCATGCGATAGTCAGATCTCAGTCTCCATCCCGTTCTTCCCTTCTGGATCACCTGGATCACATACGGAGGCTAAGTCAGATCGATCAACTATACGGATCGATCATTAATCAGTTCCACACGGAAGTCAGTCGAGCACGAGACCCTGGTCATATTATACATACGTATATCCCAGTTCGTGAAGTGGTGATGCTGACCCACGTGTAACCGATCAAGACGATCCATTCAAAGGAGGCTGAAAGACGGGGACTGGATCCACTATTCTCAAGGAAAATCCTAGCCGATGAAAGGAGAAGCCGCTCGACTACACATGGCCATTTCCTTACTCCTTTTTCCCGCATCGATGCGCATCGAGACAGACCGATAAGTCGAAAAGTTTATTATTTCATATATGCGAAATCCATGAATTCAATACTCATTTCGAATATTTACATATTAGTTCTCAATATAACAAAATTCATATCACATTCTGCGAACTTGTCTTCTTTTTCAATGTAACTTGCTTCTGTAATCCTTTAACGTTGTTTCAATTATACATTTCATTCAAAATCAATTCTTGTGTGATTCATGGCTAATTTACATGACTCATTCTACCAAACTTTATTGTTGTTCCAGTATTTCTCCATTCTATCACATTTCACTTTTCCTCTTATTCAAATACCACACACACGAGCAGCCGGCAAAATTTATATAGTTTTAGCAACGGCTGAAACAACTGGTCCTTCGAGCCGGATGGCTTGTTTGTGTGGTATTCTTTCATACTTTTATCCTTTAATGGATCCTGTAAAATCGTTACATTCTTTATTCACAAGAGTTGATTTTGAGTCATTACGTGATGAGATCGCTGAAATACATTAACGATTTGTGTACATTTATGGACTCGCTGGATGTGAACGATACAAATACGAGAGTTCCATGCGTGGTCCACTGTATTGGTGCAACTAACTCACGATTAGCATATGTTTAGATTTTTTTTAGACGTTATACACATTATTTCTATTGAAATAAGATTTGGGAGAAGCGTTCAATACAATTATTTGATGATTTTATGTTCTAATTTTGCGGCAATTCATATGTGATATGATATGAAAATGTGCATTGAATGTTACCATTTTCACATGAATTTTCAAATTAATTGAGGTTTTCTAAACGAGATAATATTTGTTCGTTACATTTGAATGACTTGTTCGCTACGTGATTTTCGTCAAGGTAAAATATGAAGCGTGAATAATATCTGTTATCAAAATTGAAACGATTTGAATTAATGATCGTATTATATTCATGTTTGCTTCTTTCCATTTCGATATTGCGTGTGATTATCAATAACTCTCAATACATGAGAATTAAAATTCGACTGGAATCCAATAGTGACTATTGTTTGATTTATTCTCACCGTTACGTTATTGATATCAGAGCAAAGGAATTATATTATTCTCGTCTCGCATTGAAAGTTAGAGAATATCGAATAGCGTTATTCATTGTAAAATTACTGCATATCGCCGTTTCAGTGATTATTTGATTATAATCTTTCCTCAATTCAATAATTAATTATAAATTCATATTTCTTTGATTTCGAGTGAAACAAAAAAAAACTAGTTGCTTCAGTGAAGTTTTCATTCATTATTATAAATACTTATTCACGAGCACCATGGAAAAAACGCAAGAATATAATTATCGTGTCAAAAAACGCGAACGAATCTACCGGTGGTTTACAAGGCACGTACGAGTTAATCCAAGGGCTGCCTGATAAGGCAGATGTTTTCATTGCTCGTGGGAGACGACTAGAGGCTCATCGATCTGACTTTGAGGAGATTCAGGATCAACTGGTATTATTACAATATCAACTTGAAGACGACAGTGTCCCCATTGAGAGCGTCTCTACGGCATTCGACGATTCATACTATCCTGCATTGGCTGAATACAATGCTTTGATCCGAGCCAGGAATGCCACTCAACCGCCGGTCAATCCTGAAATTCCTCAACGGGATCCAAAGTCACGGCCAAACTACCTCCAATCCAAATTCCCCGATTTCAGGGTGATTTACAAAAGTTTCCTGCGTTCCTTTCGTTGTACAATAGTCTCGTTCATCACACCGATCTCCCTCGTGTGGAGAAATTCTTATTTTTGAAATCTCATTTGGAACACCCTGCGTTGAGTGTTCTGGACGGATTCGAATTGCGAGAGGAGAACTACGGAACCGCGTATAAGAAGTTGGTAGACAGATATACTGATCAACGAATGGTCGGTGCCCATTATTTCAATAAATTGATGCAATTTGAACCATTACCTACCGCTTCTCCTCAAAATCTACGACAATTTCTAGACGTTTTTCGCGCTCAATATGAGCCCCTCAAAACCATAGGAATTCCAGATCTCTTAGATTTTTTTATCTCCAGCTCAGCCATGCGGGTGTTGGATGGTGATACCAAACAACTGTTCGAGGCGAAATACTCCCAAGAAGCCTTACCCACGTTCGAGATGCTGGTCGCATTTGTTAATGATCAATTCCGAATTGCTTCGCTTTCGCAGACCCCTGGATCTAAAGGGGTAAAACCTTCCACCTCAGCAAAAGATTCTCGATCCTCCAAACCTGGTAATCCCACCACAAAGTCTTCCATTTCTGAAGTACAATCCCATTCTAACAATATAGGTGCTTCGACTAGCCCAGTATTAAACACTACCATCCAACTTCCTATGTGCACGCGCGAACATAAATTTATGCAGTGCCCGGAGTTTGGTTCACTATCGGTTCCTGAACGAATCGAAAGAGTACAGTCTTTCCGAATATGTTTCGCCTGCTTCGGGAAACACCATATAGCACAATGTCGAAGCAGTTATAGATGTAGAAGGTGCCATGAAGCTGACCATCATACTATGCTCCATAGTGAGCCCAAATCATCGTCTAGTGCGATAACCACTGGCACTTCATCCATATCTCCGCACTCGAGCAACTCTATTCCATCTGAAACTACCAATGCGTTGAGCTGTTGCGTACAATCTCAAACCAATATGAAGAGCGCGACATCCGGATTATTGGGAACCGCTCAAGCCCGTATTCAAGCTTATACCGGGGGATGGATTTCGTGCTGGTTGATTATAGACACAGCGAGCGAAGCGTTATTCATCACCGAATCGATGGCCCAAACTCTGAGATTACCTCGTAAAAAATGTTCTGTCGATATCGTGGGAGTCGGCTCCTCAAGATTCTCCAACCAAAAGGGATCCATTTCATGTATTATATTTCCAACTCATACTTCAAACCCTATTCTAGAAGTGGAGGCCATAGTATTGGCTTCCATTCCATCTTAGTTACCTCGAATGCCCCTCGATCCTTCGATCAAACAAAAGTTTCAACATTTGTCGTTGGCTGATCCAACCTCCGACAGAGCAGGAACGGTTGATCTGCTACGTGATGTTCAACACTATTCTAATATTTTATCTGAATCTTGTATTCATATCAAAGGCGAACCATCAGCTCTTAATACGGTGTTTGGGTTCGTCATTTTCCGAAAATTGCCCTGTTCACAAGCCTATACCAATTCAGTATCTATGTTCACATGCACTCCCTCGATCGATACTACGCTCCGTCAATTCTGGGAAACTGAAGAGGTTACATGCGATCCCAAAGAAGACCCCGATGATATTGCTTGTGAACAACATTTTGTAAATAATACCACTAGAGATGACCAAGGTCGATATCAAGTATCTTTTCCATTTCGTTCCGACCCAGGTCCTGATAAACTAGGATCCACGCGGTCTATTGCTTTCAAAAGATTAGCGTCCTTGGAACATCGTCTGGCTAAGAAACCCGATCTCGAGGAATAATATAATGCTAACTTGCAGGATTACGTTGATCAAAACCACATGGAATTAGCCACTCTTCCCGGTGATTATCTTCTGACCCATCGTGCGGTCATGAAGGAGAGTACCACTAGTCACGTGAGAGTGGTATTCAATGCAAGTGAGAGAAGCTCCACTTCCTATTCTCTTAACGATTGCTTACTCCCCGGGCCCAAGCTACAAACTGATACAGGTTGGTTGAAAAGTTCCTGCGCTCACCAAGAGATAGCACTGCTAGCTCAAAACTTTTTTTTCCTCAAGTTGGTATATCTGTCCTGAGAACACATGCAAAGTTACAAGTCATTCTGTCAATTCATTCTTTGTTTACAAGCCATTTGAAGTTGACGTGTCATTGATTTTTCTTAAGGGATAATATCACCTTGTAACCAGACAAACTCAGCTTCATTTCAAAGGCCTACTGTGGAGTCAAAAAAATTTTTTTTAGTATGAGGTTTTGTACTAATGAAAGTACTAGTCTTTAGATATGAAAAACATATTTTATTTGATTTTTCAAACAAAAAATAGAGGCTTGGAAGTAGACTGAAAAGGAGCCCCCATCCTTAAAATGGGGTCAACATCATTTTGTTGAACGGGAACCCCCACTTTTTATTGCATATCTTGATTCTACGCAAAAAACTGGGTAACTTTTGCTTCAAACGTTTTTCTAAATTTTTGAAGATGGCGTCACAATTGATGAAAAATAAAGTCCATGAAACAATATGCGGATATCTTGAGGAATACATGCAAGAGCCGAAATATTTCATTTGAATGTTGTGGTTGAGAGAGGGGACGACACAATGGTGATATCAGTTACATAGTAGATGGCGCTGTGGTTGGTAGAAATGAGGTCATCTTCAATTTTTCAAACGGAAACTTTTACTTTTTATCGTATATCATGATTCTACGCGAAAAGATGAGGAAGTTTTGTTTGAAACATTTTTCCTGAATTCTTGGAGATGGAAACGGTGAGAAATGAGGTTGATGAGAAAGTTCTACTGCGTTATGTGTAAAGCAACGCTCAACTCTTGAAGGGTTTGTTTTCATCTTCCGAAGATTGCGGTGTAACAAATTCCCATATTACCCCCTCCCCCTCCTCTCCCGCTCATCAGTAGGCCGTCGACATTAGCGTTACCCAATATGCACCTCGAGGAGGTTGCGCGATCGGGTTTGTTGAGTGTTGCTTCACACATAATGCAGTAGAACTTTTCCATCAACCTCATTTTCCACCGTTTCCATCTTCAAGAATTCAGGAAAAATGTTTCAAACAAAAATTCCTCATTTTTTCGCATAGAATCATGATATGCGATAAAAAGTAAGAGTTTCCATTTGAAAAATTGAAGTTCACCTTATTTTTACCGACCACAGCGCCATCTACTATGGAACTGATATCGCCAACGTCCCGACTGTGTCGTCCCCTCTCTTAACAACAACATTCGAATGAGATATTCCGGCTCTTGGATGCATTCCTCAAGATATCCGCATATTGTTTCATGGACTTTATTTTTCATCAATTGTGACGCCATCTTCAAAAATTCAGAGAAACGTTTCGAGCAAAAGTTACCCAGTTTTTCGCGTAGAATCAAGATATGCAATGAAGAGTGGGGGTTCCCGTTCAACAAAATGATGTTGACCCCATCCCAGGTAGCACAAGCACGTTCTGAGAATGTTCTAAGAATATACGTTGAGGATATTCGAATATTCTAAGGAGATTCTTATTACGTGCGAATATATTCTACGCACATTCTCAGAATGTTTGAATGAGACTGTTTCAAATATTCTCAGAATATTATGCCACGAATATTGTGGGAATATTATGAAAAAAACCTGTTAAAATAGAAATTCCTGCCAATATAACTTTTGCATGTAACCGAAAACTAATTCACAATCAATTCTTCCAATCAATAAACATATCTGTCATCATGGATTCTTAGCAATATCATGGATTCACATGGATGGGTGAGATACTTATGATCACAACAAGCCATCATAATATATACGATATCTCTTCAAATTTTATTACACTTTTGAAGATTATTTTTCACGCATGACGCTCTCAAACATTCGGGATATTAAAATGCACATTTATGAATTTCTCATTCCCCAAATACAAATTAAAATAATATATTATCCAAGGATCTGGAGCCTGTCAACAACATTATCCGCCATTACTAAATTCATGTCATTAAGATGCTTGCGCATGCGCTGTTTATTAATCTCCCTACAAACTTTGTACGCATATTGTACGAACGTTCCTAGAATATTCGAAACAGTCCCATTCAAATGTTCTCAGAATCTTCTATGAATATTTACGAAGCTTCTACGCTTTTTTTAAGAATATTCGATACAGTACGTTTTACGGATGTTGTGAGAATATTCTCAGAATATTCTGTGTCACATGGGATTTCAATGGATCATAACGTCATCTATGATGAAACTGATATCGTAGTTTTGTGGCCCCCTCTTTGTATAACAACTTTGGTATGAAGTACTTCTGGTTTAAGATGCATGTTTTTGAGATATTTGCATTCAAAGATTGAAGTGGGACACCCTATATATATAGATATATGCAGGGTGTCTCAGAAAACACTCCGAACCTTTCGGAGGGAGATTCCTGAGACAAAAGTGAACAATTTCCTGTTTGAAATTTTTCGATCCGACGCTTAGTTTTTGAGTTATAAATAAAATGATTCGACCATTCAGGTGGCGAGTACATCGGCTACTCCAATAATCGAAGAGTATACTTATGTAGCATCCATTTGATTGGACAAAGTCAACTCTGAAACTAAGCTTCAGATTAAAAAATGGTGAAGGAAAAAGTGTTTATTTTCGTCCCAGGAATCTTCTTTCGAAAGGTTCGGAGTGTTCTCTAGGACACACTGTATATACATATATATATATATATATATATATATATATATATATATATATATATGTATACGGGATGTTTCAGAATTCACTGAAAGAACTACACAGGCGTCATTCTGCAGCCAAAATGCAATAATTTCCCGTTTGAAAAAAGAATTTCCGACGCTCAGTTCTCGAGATATGAGCATTTTGAGGTTTTTTTTCAAACCCAAATCATTCAACAGCATTACATGCTACGTACTGAAGCTTGATACCACTCGCTAAGTTGGAAAACGGCGGATGTCTGGAAAGAAAAATTGAACTATCCTATCATTTTTTGTTCCAGAGCTACAGCAATTCGAAGTCACTGAGTTCTGATTGGCTGAGAGCTCAAAAATTTCGAATCGCTGTAGCTCTGGAACAAAGAATGATAGGATAGTTCAATTTTTTCTCCAGAGATCCGCCGTTTCCCAACTTGGCGAATGGTGTCAAGCTCCAGTACGTAGCACATAATGCTGTTGAGTGATTTGGATTTGAAAAAAAATCCAAAAATGCTCATATCTCGAGAACTCAGCGTCGGAAAAATTTTTTTCAAACGGCAAATTATTGCATTTTGGCTGCAGAATGACGCCTGTGAAGTTTCTTCAATGAATTCTGAAACACCCAGTATATATTAGTTTCATACAAAAATTGGCACCCACTACATGTGTTGATTCTTTCAGGGGGGTGCGTCGTTTGTGGGTCACACAAAAAAAATTGTTATTGAGGCCTTGTGGACATTGAGTATGCGGATTATGTATACCTCAGCTACACACTCCAAAGTGCCCTTACTGTCGGCAAGATATCATCTCTTGCTTACCGCTGGAGTTACCAAATATCCTTCCTGCAATCCCAATTGTAGAAGATGTTATCATCATTGATTAAATTGTCCTCCATTAACCAGGGCATATTTTATGGGTCAGTTCTAACCAACAAGTTACTCGTACAAGGAAACGGTTACTTCTAAAACTCAAAACGGTTAGTATAATGGCACGTTTCCAATACAACTTATATATAAACTGTATTTAATTATATAAGAAATGTATATAATTGTCAAAATTCTACTCTTCCCACTGTTTTTTTTTGTTTTAGATCCTGAGTATTTAGTGGTTCAGTTCATTGTACATTTTACTTAGAATATGCCCTGCCATTCACAAACGAAGTTCTTCGTCTAACGATTAATCAGGATGACACTTCCCAAAAAGTGTTTTGATATTTTATGATTATTTAGATATCAAACGTGTGATGCAAGTGGTTGATGAGGTTCGCCATTGGGAAAAAAATGGGTCACCATTGAAGAAACAAGTATGAAAATTTATAAATGGGTACCGATTTCAATCCTCGATCAGAAAAAGAAAGGAAAATCATCCGATAAAGAAAATGGTCTATCAAGAAAATCGACAATGGATTCCAATACGAATTTTGGTCTCATGGAAGACTCCAATACATGTTTCTCCACAGTTAGCGATTCTCAAGGATGAACAGACTTCTCTGCACATTTAGGTTTTCCTGAAGATTCGAATTCTCAGAATAGTGAACCTACTTCTAAGAGATTGAAGATTGATTGAAATAATATCCTTATTCATCCGAATCAAGTGTCATTTGATGAAAATTCCATGATATCATGAAATTTGGTATTTCATATTACGTACTGATATTCAATTTTTGTTTGAAACCTCAACCAATTCTTATAAATTAATTTGAAGTCATAGAGTCCGCGCGAGTTTCACACCGAGCGTATTGAATCCTACGTACTTCAGGGCTACCAGGTGTACATTCCGTGCGACTTCTTAATTTCACATTGGTCCTCTAATCGCATGATCGAGGACAACCAATCATTATTGCGAAATTCAGATCACCTCATCCCCACATGATCTAACGTATGAATCGATGCGATGAGCTGCGTGTGAAAGACTTCTCACTTATCGTGAATACTTGCTCCGTGCATTTTCCTTACTCGCATCCACCGTCGAGTAATTCCGCGTTATACTCTATACGACACGAGGAATTCATTTTAGTACTATATTTTTCGCGTTATTTCACGGAATTGATGTACACGTGTGCAGTGGTGGTGTTTTTATTCAGTATAGGCAATTTATACCCTTATTGCCTGTTTATATTTATTTCTATCATACCACTTCTGTCCTATGTCCTCGAACTCGATCCACCGGATATATTTCAATTTCAATAATTGAGATGGATTCGTCTTATTCGAAGGGGCGAATTCATCTCAATTTTTCATTGGTTTATAATAAGATTTCAGACAAAGTGAGAGAGAACACGATTTCTCGTGATAATTTAGTGAATTCAAATTCTATGAATTTACAATCATTTGGAAAAGCAATCTTTGTTCAAATTTAGAATGAATTTATGACATCTGTCAAATCTAACGATGAATTGTATACAGGGTGAGGCATTTATCTTGAAACAACGAAATATCTCGTCGGGATCACCTTTTATTGAAAAATTTTCCGCACAAAAGTTGTAGGGTATCAAAGGAGCTATCCAACAGTGATCTTGATCTCGATCTCCAAGGTCATTTGAAGGTCAAGTTCAAAATTTCAAATGGAACCCCCCCCCCCTATTTGACCCCGGGAATGAAAAGAGCGGAAAATTTTACGTCGAGATATGACCTTGACCTCAAGGTTGGGGCAATACCAAGATGATTCCAAGGTCAAAAGGGAAGAAATTTTGTCATACGAGGGGTGTTGTGCAACACGGAGGCTGAAACAGGCAGGACCTTGAAATGACCTCGACCTTCAAGGTCGTTTGGAGGTCACCTTGGAAATCAGACGAGTTCGTTATTAAACGAGTTTGTTTTTGTCTTGGTACCGTGGGTCGGGGTGCTTGTTCTCGGTGAGTCCTCTTGCCTCTTACAATTTTGAATGCTTGTTTTATTTGAAATCAAGTTATTTCAACAAATGTTCAAATTGGTGACCTTCAACTTCAATGCACTTATTGATCCGTACTTCAAAAGATCGTACACAACTTCGGAGCATATTGGGTGGTATTTTGGCATAAGCATCCTTAATCCGCTGTATCATGTTTCCTTGAGATGTTGGCACTTGTTCGTGAACTTCGCTCTTCAAGTAACCCCATGAAAAGGAGTCTAGCGAGGTGAGGTCTGGTGATCTTGCTGGCCAATTCACTGAACCACTCCTACCGATCCAGCGTCCATTGAACTCGCGATCCAAAACTTGACGAGCAACTTGAGAATAATGCGCTGGACATCCATCGTGTTGGAACCACATTTGTTGTCTCACAGCTAACGTTACGTCTTCAAGTGAAAGCGGAAGTTGGTTTTCCAAAAAATCACGGTATTTTCCGCCGTTCAAGTGACCCTCAATGAAGTGTGGACCCACAACCTGGTCATCAATTATCCCACACCAAACGTCCACATACCATCGAAGTTGATGTTCGACTTGACGTAACCAATGTGGATTTTCATCACTCCAGTAGTGCATGTTATGCCTTTCAACCGTGCCATGGTTGGTAAAAGAAGACTCGTCCGAAAATAGCACTTTAGCAAAGAAATCAGGATCTAATTGGATTTGTTGACATGCTCATTGGCAAAAAATAATTCGGTTTTGAAAACCATTACCATGGAGTTCTTGATGCAATTGAATGTGGTGAGGGTGATTCTTTCGGTTTTTCAATATCCTGCATACACTACGTTGCGGAATTCGAGAATCATGTTCGATTTCTCGAGTACTGACATGAGGATCAGCATTCACTGCAGCTAATACAACAATTTAATTGTCGAATCCAATAACTGTGTTGCGACGGACTCCTTTTCTGTTTCCAAAACTTGCCTCTCCCATGAATCGTTTAACGACCTGATAAAAAGATGCTCGAGATCGCACGTTGTTCGGAAAACGTTCAGCATAAATTGTAACAGCGGCATGAACATTCCTGGCACATTCACCATGAATGAGGATCATTTCTATTCTCTCTTTCACAGGAATGGTCTCCATTATTGGAAGAAAGTTTCACAGAGAAAGTTTCACATTCAGAAAGAAATGAGCAGTCAACAAAAGAAAATTAGAGAAATCAGAATACACAAATTACGATATTCGTTGACGTGCCGAGTTATTAACCCAAAATATCGAGAGACAGAACGCAATTACACACACCGGTTCGATGTGGTATGTTCTATTTTCATGCGATACTTTGAATTCAACGACCGTGTACGCCTGTGTTTATGCCCGTGTTCGTGTACATTTGGTGTGGAAAAATTGATCACAAGGTTGTGAGTGCCCACTTCATTGAAGGTAACTCAAACCATGGAAAATATCGTGATCTTTTGGAAAACCAACTTCCGCTTTTGCTTCTGGACGTAATGTTAGCTGTAAACCAATAAATGTCGTTCCAAGGCAACAAATGTGTGGCTTAAATTGACACTTATTCAGGCTTTTCCAAAATTTCAATGAGTGCGCTGCCTGAATGCATTTCAAAAACATAAAAAAAATCCTTGCAAGAGCACTTTACTTTCTCTCAATAAAAACAGGTGCCACATGGCACCTACTTCTCCCCATTTGCTTCCACCTCCATCATTATGTAACTATGGAGACCAACTATCAGAAAATCAGAAACGTATGATTTTCATACGTTTTCAATCAGTTATCCATGTACTTTGTGGAAAAATTTCCAATTTCAGGAATTCCAAGATGGCAGCTTTGATAATTCGATCAGTTATGATCTCTTGAAGTGCCATACTGAAACCTCCATCTTGAAATTTCCAAAACTGAGAATTTCTCGCAAGAAGTACATGGAGAACTGGATGAAACCGTATTAGAATGATAGTTTCATGATAGATCGCTGGCGGAAAAATTTTGTTGAATTTTGTTCACTTTTGGCACAGCGGGGCTTCGATGGAATTCAACAAAATTCCGTGAACTTGAACGAACTTACGGATTAATAAATGCATTGGAGTTGAAGGTGACCAATTTGAGCATTTGTTGGAATGAGTTCATTCCAAACGAAAAAACATTCAAAACGGTGAGAGGCGAGGGGACTCACCGAAAACAAGCACCCCGACCCACGGTAACAAGACAAAAACAAACTCCTTCAATAACGAACTCGTTTGATTCCTGAGGTGACCTTCAAAAGACCTCGAAGGTCAAGGGCATTTCAAGGTCCTGCCTGTTCCAGCCTCCGTGTTGCACAACACCTCTCGTATGACAAAATTTCTCTTCTTTGAACGTTGGAATCACCTTGGTATTGTCCTGACCTTGAGGTCAAGGTCATATCTCGACGTAAAATTTCCCGCCCTCTCCATTCCCGGGGTCAAATAGGGGTGGGTCCCTTTTGAAATTTTGACCTTGACCTTCGAATGACCTTGGAGATCGAGATCAAGGACATTTCCAAGGTCACTGTTAGATAGCTCCTTTGACACCCTACAACTTTTGTATGAAACACTTTTCAATAAAAGATGATCCCACCAAGATATTGCGTTGTCTCAAGATAAATGCCTCACCCTGTATAATGTAGCACTTTCAATCGAATATTATTTATTCTTCAATCACAGACATTTGGAATGCGAGCATGAACAATAATATTAATTCACATGTGAATTGCTGTTGTTTTCTTTCGAATTCAGGTTGATGTCTGTATTCCTGTAACAATCAAAACTGATAACACTAAAGATGTCGAGCAGAATCTCTTCATTCCGTTGGAACGTGTGAAAGAATTCTGAAGATAACATGAAATGAAATTTATATTCTTCAATTGGAAGATTTCAATCGATGCTGCTTGTGTTAATAATTCAGTATTAGGGATTATGGAAAAGTTTATATACGAGGGTGGATTGATAAGTTTCCGGCCTGACCAAGAAAAACAACGTTGTTAAGAATTTTTTTCTTTTATTTCTCAACATAATCTCCTCCAAGGCTGATACATTTCTCATAGCGGTGTTCTAGTCTAGTAATGCCATCTCTATAGACTGATTCGTCAAGCTCCTCAAAATACCCATTTACAGCTTCGATTACTTCTTCATTGTCCGCAAATCTCTTACCGCCAAGCCATTTTTTGAGGTTAGGAAACAGATAATAGTCACTCGGGGCTAGGTCTGGAGAGTAGGGAGGGTGCGGCATTAATTCAAACTTCAGATCGTTGATTTTAGCCATCGCAACGATTGACGTGTGCGCTGGTGCGTTATCGTGATGGAACAAGATTTTTTTCTTCGCCAGATGAGGTCGTTTAATTTTCACTTCGTGGCTCAAACGTTGCAATAAGTCTGCGTAGTATTGACCAGTGATAGTTTTACCCTTTTCAAGGTAGTCAATGTATATAATACCTCTTGCATCCCAAAAAACAGTAGCCATAACCTTGTTCGCCGAAAAAATTGTTTTTGCCTTCTTTGGAGTTGGTTCCCCTGGTCCAATCCACTGTTTAGACTGTTCTTTGATTTCAGGAGTGTAGAGGTGGACCCAAGTTTCGTCAACGGTTACGAATCGACGCAAAAATTCGCTTGGATTACGCTTATACAACGTCAAATTGGCGGTAGAAATGTTCTTTCGAATCAATTTTTGGTCGACTGTTAGCAAACGCGGCACCCATCTTGCACAGAGCTTTTCCATATACAAATGTTGGTGCAAAATATTTTGTACACGTTCATATGACATCTTACAGGTCTCAGCTATCTCACGAACTTTTAATCTGCGATCTTTCAGCACTATTCGATGGATTTTTTCGATCATATCTGGAGTTGTGGCCTCAATGGGGCGTCCTGAGCGAGGCTCATCAGAGGTGCTCACACAACCCTTTTCAAACTCGGAAACCCACTGCTTAACGGTTGAATATGATGGGGAGGATGTCCCCAGTGTTGAGTCCATCTCTTCTTTGATTTCCTTCGGCGTTAACCCCTTCAAATAAGAGTATTTGATGACAGCACGATTTTCCAGCTTTTCCATTTTTACGAAAAACACGGAGGCGTCTTGGTCAGCGTGCTCTCAGAACTAAACTAACATGGCGATCGGACTGAAACTATAGCTCCAAGCTATCTAAGGATGGTACTATAGAACGCCACCTCAAGGTAGGCCTAGTGGCGCCATCTCTTGGTCAGGCCGGAACCTTATCAATCCACCCTCGTAGAACGATGAAATATTCTAACAATATAAGTACGCTGCTAAAAATACCAGACAGATTCTCAATAAATTCTGATCGGTATTTGATCAGATTCATATGGTTTCGTATGGTTTGCACATCAATGTTTGTAAATCAAATATGTCCGCCTCCGTGTTTGACATATCAAAACAAAAACAAACATAAACGCAACATGTGCTGTCACAAACTGTTCGATTGACGTAATATAATCAATGTTCCCTTAAAAACTAAATATTCCGGTAAGTCATAAAAACTACTTATATCTTGAACCTATAAAACATGTATGCATATGTACAATTTCTTCCAGGTTGAATTTGGCAAAACATGACTGTCACGCATCAATTTAAAAGGAAGAACGAAAACTCAGCGGATAATTGAAAGGAAAATGAAAATTTAGTGCGAAGAAAAAATGAAAATACGAACAAATGAATTACTACGGAACAAAAAGTATACTAGGTAAGAAGTCGAAAGTAATAATAAGGTACTAACTAATTTAATTTGATTTAATTTACAGGACAACTAAAAACCGAATGCGCCATCAAGCCGGTTCAACGTGAAGGAACGTGCCTTGAGAAAGAAGGAAAGGATGATGAGTAAGCAGTAGAGCAAAACTGACGTCAGATGAATCTTCTTAACCAAACAACCTTTTTAAAGTGAAGCACACGACACTTTGTTGAAGAATGCTCATTATCGTTTCAGGACAATTTACAGCAGCACGTAAACCATAGGCAAACAGAATGCAATCCCCAACCCCTCGCCGTTCGAACTTGATACTATGAAAACGGACCGTGGAAAAACAAAATATAATGGCAGGAGAAAAAAGAGAAAGAATATACCAGAAACTATGTCAATAATTAATTGTCAATATCGTGTAGGTAGTGTAACAAATTATATTTCAGATCTGAAAATCGCACGAATTCATCGAAACCAGGTATTACATGGTGCAGCTTGTTGAACAACGTGGGAATGAAAGTTGCATTTCTGTTCTTTCCATAATACATGAAATAACGAGCAACCACATACGTCACGCTGGATTCGCGCAAACTATGCTCATTAACGTTGAGTTGTCTGTATTCCATGCAAAAGTAGTACTTCACCGTAATCACGTAAGTACAAAGCTGTTCGAAATTGAAGAGCTTCATCTCTTGTCTCTGGGAGACTGTGAATAATGTTTTTTGAATGCGTTCGACAATATTTCTCACTCTTTTCCTCAAATAATCAGGTGCTCTGCAATAAACATTCAGCGCGTACCTAATGTGCGATTCAACGAGCGAATAGTAAACGAGTTTTTTTGCACGCTGAGAAAGATATGGCTTTACGTGGTATATTTGGAACAATATTGCCTTCAGTCTCTTCACGAGAAAGTCAAGGTGTAAGTTCTATTTCAAATTCTCAAGTAGGAGTAGTAGTAGTAGTAGTAGTAGTGGTAGTGGTAGTAGTAGTAGTAGTAGTAGTTGTTGTTGTTGTTGTTGTGAATATTCATTCAAAGTATATTTTCTACAAAAAATCAATTACAATAGTAGCCAGAAGAAGTAAAACCCACCAAGCTGTAAAGCTTATTAGCAGGTAACGCACATAGAGTTCAATCAATCAATCACACCACATTCAATGGGGAATAGAATATATGAATAATAGAATATATAATAAGAAAAATATTGTATGAAACATATAATAGAGTGTAGAACAAGGGATATAGAGGAAGATGTTATATGAAAAAGGAACCTAATAAACAAAATACATAAGAATTCTACTGGAAGAGCGAGATCAATGCAAAAGCAGCAAAGATACACTATCATGCCTAGTAACAAGAAGGCCACCACACACACGGTGCACTCACAAAACCACGGCCAACGGCGTGCTTTGAAAATTCACACTTATTTATTCGCATGAACAAGGAACGTGGATTTTGCGACAACGATGAAATCAAACATGTCGGCCTCCCTGTTTTGACAGCTCATAACAATAACAAAAGCAGCACCGGTAAGTTACACTACACTTTCATTATCAAAATTTTGCTAGCTATAACAACGGAAGAGAAAAAAAAAGACAATAATTAACGTAAATCACATAGCACCCGGGAAAAAATAATTCATATATGGTCGTATATGAGCGTATATGAATCATATATGGATGCATCAGGCAAACTGATTGAGTTCGTCGTCTTCGAGGAACATCAGGGGGTCCGACTTGGAACACGGTCCGAGTTAGCCCACTCCCCCCTACATATCTACTTTCTGTCTATTTCTACACACTTTCGATATACTTCTGATAAAAAACAACTTATTTCCCTCAAAATCAATATCACACATGGAATTTCATGTATATATAGTAGAACACGACAAAATATGACCTCGAAATAAGTATTCCATCGCTCAAAATAGTTCAAGTCTGAAAGGGTTGAATGAGATATGTGTAACCTGAGAGACAAACCATTTCATCTTAAGGGAGTAGTCTAGTGAAAAAGAAATTTTCTCGATTTTTGTTTTTTTGCTCAAATCCACTTCTAAACATCTCAAGAATGATCTCTGAAAATTTTAGAGCAAAATCTCAGGTCGTTTTGAAGATATGGAGGATTGAAAAATTTTGAAGACATAGGAATGTATACATTTGAACGCGTTTATCTGGAAACGACATCTTTCCATACGGCGTTGATGATATCTGAAAAACTGCTGTTCCGATTGGCTTGAAATTTTTACTGTATATTCCGTATATATATATTATATATAGTATATACTGTATATCAAATGTGTCGCTATGGCCCTTACTAGGATCATCAAGATTCATTCTTATTTAACGATATTATGAACAATTCAAGTTGCAAAAAAGTGTTGAAAAAATTCGAATTGCCGCCATTTTGTTGTTTTTGAAGAAAAATCATTGATTCCAGTACGGGCCATAGCCACAACAATGAAGATTAAGAAATCGTTTGGTTCGTTCATTTCAGATTACCCGTTCCTGAGTTATCCCCAAAGCCAGCGGAGGAAAGCATTTTCTTGAATCCGCCAGTTTGGACACCAGATTAATGAAAAAAAAAAAAATTATTTTTTGTATGGTTGAATACTTATATTTTCTTGTACCAAAATTCTCAATCACAATATATTTCCTACTTTGGAAGAAAAAAATCATTGAAGAAAACCCTGTTCCTCACCAGACTACCCCCTTAAAAAGATATGTACTTGATGTATCAAGATTTTTTTTGACATTACTCTATACAATTTCAAACAGAACATGCTTAGGAAGTTTCCTCGAATCGGAAGAATATCAGATTGGACTCGATCAATCCAATATTTTCTCGGTTTAGGATTTTTCCTCTCGCTGTGAAATCAAATGTTCCATATTAGTTGAAACTATGTAATTTTATTTGATTTCTTTCATGAGGTTCTTGAGATATAAATTTTCTAAGATAAGATGAGAAGATGTCCTTTATTGAAAAAATTCATTTACTGTTCGTTGTATTCACTCGATAAAAATTACTGATC
This sequence comes from Gonatopus flavifemur, assembly GCA_018340375.1. Taxonomy (NCBI): domain Eukaryota; kingdom Metazoa; phylum Arthropoda; class Insecta; order Hymenoptera; family Dryinidae; genus Gonatopus; species Gonatopus flavifemur. The sequence continues at coordinate 461,817 of JAFFJZ010000059.1, read as the reverse complement.
CTGATTTGGAATTCACGTTTTCCATTTATTCATTCTTCTCACCATTATAGGGGAGAGGAGGCTACGTTGAGACAGATGCAGGTTGAGACAGTGGGAATTATTCAAGAATGCTTATTGTGAAAATTCTGAAAAAAATGTCTCACGAAATGAATTATCGTGTTGTATTGATGGCTAAGTTTTCGTATTGTACAGTTCATTGTTTCCCGAATTAGAAATGAAAGTCACTTTTGCGGTAACTGAAGTGAAATTCAACGACTTCTTTGTCAGTTAATTGATTGGATTTTACTTTCTCATCTTCAGAATGAAATAAATATCATTTTATACCTCATTTGATGCTGAAAAAAGATTCATGAACAAAAAATTGAATTTATTCACGTACGGAATAGAAAAAGTTGATTTTCATTTTGTAAATAGTGCGTCTACGTTGAGTCAGTCGCATAATTCTTGCACATAGTCATATAGAAAAAGTTTTTCAGCATCCCAGGTGTTCAAATTATGAATAGATGGAACTGTTGCACGATTGAAAATAAATTTCAACAACGAACCAGAGTTCTCCTTGTTTTTTTGATATTTCACCTCATATAACTTGATATTCTTTTTTTTATTCCACGCACGGAATGGGAGGTTATTTGGGCTATCAAATTTGTTCAATAAATCATAGCAATTCGAATTTTTGAGTTTTACAAATGTTCCCAATGTAAACTCGCCACTGTCTCAACCTGTAATACTATGGTCTGGGTTAAGACACTTTCGATACACAGATAAAATTTGCTGGCATTCAAAACTTTCAGAAATCATGATCATTATTAGAATACCATTTTATAGCTTTAGTGTTGAACCTAGTGATTGCAAGAAGAAAAAATTGCCTTTTTCTTAAAGTTTGTATTCTGTACGCGAACAAACGAAAAGTGCCTCAACGTAGGCACTCTCCCCTACCAGTGGTAGACTAACACCGTTGAAAGGGCGGTGGAACTGACATGGCAAGGGCGCCTGGTTATTATTAGGTGTACAAATAAGTTTCCGCGGTTTGTCAAAAGATGGCCCCACCAGAAGGTTATGGAGAAATTGTCAGATGTAAAACGTAATATCCCAAGTTTAGTCATCTGGCAACACCATAACCTTAAAGTACTAGTGATTCCGTATCAGCATCACGTAATTTTTTTCGTGCAAAAATGTCAAGTTTTATTCCGAATAAGCATCATTTGCGGGAACTTTTGATTTACTTCTTTAATGTGAAAAAATCTGCAGCTGAGGCGCATCGATTGCTTCTAGAAGCATATGGTGAAGCTGCTTTAAGTGAGAGAAGTTGTCAGGAATGGTTTCAAAAGTTTAAGAACGGTGAGTTTGACGTTAAAGACAAAGAATGCAGTGGAAGGCCGAAAGTGTACGAAGACATGGAATTAGAAGTACTAATGGAGGAAGATTCGTCCCAAACGCAAAAAGAACTTGCACTTACTCTACAAGTGACTCAACAAGCAATTTCACATCGTTTAAAATCGTTAGGAATGATTCAAAAACAAGGAAATTGGGTTCCATATGAACTAAAGCCGAGAGACGTTGAACGCCGATTATGCATGAGTGAAATGCTGCTTGCCAGGAATAAAAAAGAGTTTTTGCATCGTATAGTCACTGGTGACGAAAAATGGATTCACTACGATAATCCAAAGAAGAGAAAGTCATGGGTTAAGCCCGGCGAACCATCAACATCGACAGCTAAGCCGAATATTCATGGAAAAAAACTCATGCTGTGTATTTGGTGGGATCAGCTTGGTGTCGTGTATTATGAATTGCTGAAACCAAGCGAAACCATTACTGGAGCTCTCTACCGAACACAATTGATGAGATTGAGTCGGGCACTTAAGGAAAAACGCGCCCATTACTACTCCAGACACGACAAAATTATTCTTTTACACGATAATGCTCGTCCACATGTTGCGGCGCCGGTAAAAACATACTTGGAAACACTCAACTGGGAAGTTTTACCCCACCCGCCGTATTCACCAGACTTAGCCCCTTCTGATTATCACCTGTTCCGGTCGATGGCACATGGTCTGTCTGAGCAGCGCTTCACATTATATGAAGACACCAAAAATTGGGTAGATTTGTGGATAGCGTCAAAAGATGAAGAGTTTTTTCGACGGGGTATCCGAATGTTGCCAGAAAGATGGGGAAAAGTAGTGGCAAATGATGGAAAATACTTTGAATAAAACGTAATGTACTTTTCCTTTACAATAAATTCCTAATTTTTTATAAAAAACCGCGGAAACTTATTTGTACACCTAATATATAAATAATAATTGCCTATGTGGAAAAATTTTGAGCATTATATATAAATGGTATACAATTCAATTTAATCTATGTGTAATTTTCATATGATTGTTTATTAATCATTAACTATTGAAATATACAAAAAAGGCTTTTAGTCGGAACCATTCAAAACCGTCTATTTGATACATCGCGCACCTTAACAATCTAAACAAATGTGTAATATGTGTATCGATGGTGGGAACTGTGGTACTTCGAGAAATTACCTGAAAGCAAATTTTCAGAAACACGTATAAAATATATGATATTTGTTAGAGCCTATACTGAATTTTGCAATAAATAGTCGGGAATTAACAGAATGGCGGATATGGGAACTCGAAATACTGATATTCCAGCGTTTCTTTGCTCTCCAAAGTTGGATGAGAAAAACAGCAGGATTCATCCCAATGTAGATATAAGCTCCACTGAATTCCATTAACTTTGGATTAAAAAAAAAAAACAATAGGCTCCATCGATTAGTTTTTGTTCTATGCTTCCCACCAGTTTCAAAAACATAGTTTTGAGAAAAACGCGTTTGAAATTTTGGTATACGAATTTCTTGATTGAGAAGGTTTCTCTTTCATGTACTTTAAGGCTCATTCAGTAAGTATGACAAAATTCAAGTTCTCAATTTCTACTGGCTAGGAAAAAAAAGATTGATATCTGTTGAAACCGCGTACGGCAAATTTGCTTATTCTCCCTATCGGTATTTGTATTGTCTATGGCTGTGCTTGATGTTTTGTGTATGATTTTCTTCATTCCCATGAGTGCACAATTTTTCGTGCACAACTTTGATTAGAAATTTGCAAATAGTGTGCGATAAGTTTCTGATGTGCAGAATATTGCAAAATAATTTTTGTGAATAAAAATTTCGTGCATGATTACTGGCGTATAAGAAACAATATTGAATATCCCCGAAGGTGCAAAATGTGAGGTGCACAATCTTACATTTCATATTTTTCATTTTATTTTCATGTGTACAATTCACTGTGCACGACTATTAGTGCACGGTTATCAAACGTATCAGGAACAACTGAGATTATTATGTGAACAAATTTAATTCAATTTTCTTATGTACATAATAAATAAGTGCACAATTCTTATGTGCATGATCCATCCCATGTCCCAAAAAGAAATTTATTTCTTCTATGTTGAACATGAGACTTCTACAATGAAAATTTATCTGTTCTATGCTGAACGTAGTACATCAACAAAAAAACTGTGATTTTCCAATTCAAATATGAGTAATTCCAAACAGAGATTTTTCACAGTGTAGCGCCTGGATGCTAGCCATTTCATACTGGTCAGTTGATTTGAAATCTACTGTATGAATTCGGACGGAGTTTCTAAAAATTTTTCATGACTTACTGAACCTTTAGAAATTACTTTGAACGAATTTAATCCATAATTACGCGATCCTCAAATCCCTATGGAAAAGAATATGTTTGTTTTATTTTCAACGTATACTGAGAATAGAAATTTGTGAGAATACAAATATTTAGGATTAATCATATTCATGAATAGACTTATTTGAGAACAGAAATAATTAGGAATAGAAATATTTGAGAGGAGGGATAATTACGAATAGAGATATTTGAACACAGACTGAATGGAGGATAGAGGAATATCTCTCTTCTCAAATATTTTTATTCCTATGCCTCAATAACTGTATTTCTGAATATTTTCACACTCGATAAGTCTATTCTTGAGGGTATCCCATTGGCCCCACAGTTACTAAATCTCTCTGCTCAAAATACTCAGAAATAATTCGATGAAATAGAAAAAATCAACCAACCAGACGCTTTATTGGTACGTAACAAGGTCTGGCTGGTTGATTTGTTCCATTTTATTGAATTGTCATAGAGTATTTTGGGTTGAGAGATTTAGTGACTCTAGGGCTTATGAAATGTTCAAAATGTATTCAAAGCGATTCATGGTTATTAAAAAGCAATATTGTATCGAATATCCAAACCATTTGATATTCATGATATTGAGGAATTGAATCATTTCAAAACCAAGATAAGTAAAAATAAAAATGTAGGTTCGTAAGAACACAAATATAATACAGCTTGAATGGAACTACTGAAAAGATGGAACTTTGGGAGAAAACATTCAGAATGAATTGTCACATCCAGTCACATCAGTCAAGTTGACTTGTAGTTGTTCTGTAGCAATTTCTATAATCAGAATATTGTATCTGCTGAATTTTCGTTGAGTTGATCTTAAACAGTCTCTCTAATCATTCGTCAATTGGGCAGTGGAATGCACCCGATCGAAGATTTGTGGTATATCCACTGCGCTCCTATCTTTTCTGCATTTTCCTTCAACGCTACCTAATGATCATGGTAGGATTCAACGTACAGATGTATGGTACATCTACATCCTTCTTGCTTTTCCTTCATCCACCGATGATTCTGTTGGAAGAATCTATAGTGGTATTATTTAACGCAAGGACTTGTATATCCACTGCCCTTCTGCCTTTTCTTCATTTTCCTATGACGCTACCTAATGGCATAAAACATTGTGGTACATAACATAAAGATATATGGTACATAGGCATCCTTCTTGCTTTTTCTCCATCTACCTGTGATTCTATTGGAAGAATCTGATAATAGTGTACCCAACGCAAGGACCTGTGGTATATACACTGCACTCCTGCCTTTTCTTCATCTTCCTTCTACGCTACCTGCTGATATTGATCGTGATGATACGTAACATACAGATGTATAGTATACCTGCATCCTCTCTACTTTGGCTTGATCCACCTGTAATTTTACTCAAAGAATCTACGGAAACCATTTTGTACATAGTTCATAGCTTTGATTCGAATGTCATATTTTAGTATACTCAAGTGCTCGGTGACTAACCTCATTTTCGAATGTTTTCCAAACTTGCTCTAATTGAATTTCCATTCATCATCTTTTCACTATTCTGTTTCATTATTTGTCCACGATTCTGATCGCAGAATAGTGGATACTAGCAGACTGTCCATTAGAGATTATGGTACATCAATTATACTCTTGTCTGTAAAAAAATAGCAAATAAACCTCAATAATAACCTTTGACCAGACTTGCTATGACCCATGTAATCTGCCCCTTTTAACTCTAGTTGCATAGATAGAATCAGACGGTAGCAGTTTATCCGTCAAGGGGTTATCGTACATCCAGTACGCTCATACCTAAGAAGTAACGTATAACTTTGAATCATTTTCCTTCACTAGATCTTGCATGATTTGTTCCATGATTCACCTTTAAATCTGGTTGCAGAAACCAATATCAACAAACCATCTGTCATCTGTCATGGATGATCCCTCATCAAATTTTTCTCGTTTTTTTTCCTCACAAATAACGTTAGTCATCAATTAAACTCTGATGAATTTCTCTGTCATAGCATAATTACTGTCAAATCAACAATAATAAAAACCTGTACCGTGAAAACCTGTAATGCATCCATTTTATAATATGATGATAATTTTTTGAATATTATCATCATAACCTGTCAATCGCTTCGTTGACAAACTATTTGTTTACGTTTCTACCGTTCCATATACATACGTGCTACGAATGGAGACTAGTCTCTGATTGGATGTTGGAAAAAAGAAAGAGATGGATTACATCTAACCATTAAGAAGAAAGGGACAGACTGTATGATCAAATCTATAGTTGAGAAGGAATCGCTGATGAATCAAACGAGTGGTATTGAAGATGTTTTGACGCATGAAAATTCGAAAACGTTTGTATTTCGGGATCGCGTGAACGGATCAACGTCGTAGTGTGCTCAATCGAAAGTGTATATTCGAATTATATAATGAAAGTGTCATTCTTTTTCCAATAAACATATGAGTTATTGTGCATGAAAGTTTCTCTTTGTGGGTTGAAACTCGGTTTACGGGTATAGATACATCGTAGCGCACGACTTCTACTTTTTTTTTTCATTTATATGTTTTCACAGTTTTTTTCATGTCCTTGGCGTCGAGACGCTACCGCGTCTCTTGATTAGCACTGCCTGGTATCATCAATATTACCTTTGTTAATTTTCCTGAAGAAATTTTGGAATTTTCGACAAAGTGAAGTTTACCATCGTCATAACTTTATTTCCGAGCCATTCCCAATAGTTTCAGTTTACCAATTTTGATAATGATATTACCTACGTATTTTACCACTTTCAACCATCAAATTTCTCTCCGTGTAGATGCAGAGGGAACGTACATCACTTGAGAATATTATATTATGAAAATAATGAAAACTTTTTTTTTCACTTTTTTTGTGTGTTGCGAGACTTTCTCACCAACCTCATATCTCCATCATTCAGAAAGGTTCTAGATCAGCAATGAAGAGCGAAGACAACAAGGGACTCAATATGTCCTCTTGCAGTAGTTCTTTTGTAATTTTTACTCTGTCTGTTATGTCTTGTGAGGATTTGATTGCCATTGTTGCATCAGTGTATATGCAACTCAATATATTATTGATTTTTTTGCTTATCCCTAGATTACTCAATTTGTACCATGACAAGTCGTGATTCACCGAATCGAAGGCACTCTTGAAATCTACAAAGAACGCAAACATCCTCTCTTTATTTTCATTCAATCGTATTTGTATGATTGAATTCAGTATGAAGACGTTATCTATGTAACCCCTCCCAGTTTGAAATCCAGATTGAACTTCTGGTATGAGCATTCTTTCCTCTACCAACGAGTTCAGTCTCGTGTTAATTATTGAAGTATGAATTTTTAGACAACAATTTACAAGGGCGATAGTTCTATAATCATCTGGGCTATTTTTCATTCCCTTATTCCTGTATATCATTTTCGTGATTATATTGGTCCACTCGTTGAGAACCATTTCTTCATGAAATATTCTATTGAATAATGCGAGCAAGGATGTTTTACCAGAGTTCAACATTCCTTCATAGAATTAATTTGATAATTCATCTATCCCTGGTGCTTTCCCTGACTTACATTTTTTCAAACTGTGAGTTAATTCACTCATTGATATATGCGTATCAAGTAGCGGATCAGATATTTTTAATGTAAGATTTAATGTGTATCGATTTGTCGGATACATTGCTCGCAAGTGTTCATACCAAATTTCCAAACCTATAGAATCACTTCGAAGATAAAAAATTTGGGGGGAGTGCCCCGGTGTAACTGATTCAGATTGAATAGTCTAGCATTGAAGTCTCCTCCGATTAAAGTGATGTCATCTGGAAATTTCAGTGAAAGTTCACTCATGACTTCATTTAAATCCATCAGTAATCGATCAAAATCATCATTCGGGCCGCAATAAATGTGACCAATTATTATATAATTTGTCAATTTTTTCCATCTCAAGAGAATGGAATTTCTTTTTCTGAGTAGCACTGTATAGTTCTTGGTGTTTATAGGAACAATCAATCCCCCCTTGCCCTCCTCACTCGAGTACTTTTGTTTGCAGGACTGGTTATCACTTTCTTGAGATCGAATAACTTCATTGAGTTTTGAATCCATGTTCCGCTCAAACATAAAATGTCATTCAGCGATATTTCATTCGCTATATCATAAACATTTCCAAATCCATGTACTCTCTAAATCTGAATCAGTGGAATTCGACTGATTCCGCAGTTATAAGTATACCACTAATTTCAATCAGTTGAATTCCACTGCATAATCAGTGAATAGTCGCTGATTCTGCAGTTGGATGTTCTTTTCACTGATTACAATTAGTCGTATTTCATTGTGAAAATCAGTGAATACTCACTGATTCGCAGTGTATATGCACTGGTTCACAGTGGTATACTTATCACTGCAATCCAGTGAAATTCCACTGATTCAGATTTAGAGAGTACATTCCAGAAAAAAATATGACATGAGTTTTCTTTTCAATGAGGTTAAGAGGGGTGGATGATGGCTATATACGAGGTGTGTTCAAAAAATAACGAGAATTTTCGTTTTATGAAAAAAATATTCATTTATTCATCAATATTTATTTTGTCCCCTTCAGAGTAATCCCCCTTGGATATAATATGCTACTGAATGGAACTCGTGTTATTGTGAGTTGGAAATCTTTGTCGGATATCAATACAATAACAAGACACCGCTGACGTGATGTGTCGGTAACTGCATCGACATCTAGCGCCACCTATGGGCAAATTCCGATTTCATACTTACACACCTGGTGATTATCCATCAGCAAAAAATCATAATGTTCAGTCATAGCTCCCTGATCAAGTGAACGAGTTTTACTTTTTGAAAAATTTGATCTGAAAATTCACGTTTCATAGATGAATTACCTATGATGATTCACAACAAATTTTAGGTAGATACGATCGAATGTGGAAGGTGGCAAATCAGAAATAATTTTTTGAACCGAACAAAACGCAAGCCTGAATGCCGAATGAATCCAGATCATGTTAGTGTCAAAAGGATTCATAATGGGTTCTTGACGGTTTTTGAGAATTTTTTTTATGTACCAGGAATTCATAAAAAAAAATCACACTCTTCCACAGTGAAAGATTCCCTCTAGAATTGAAGTGGCTGTGAGTTTCTAACCTCAAACCTTACACTATATCACTATATCAGAAAATTCAAATTTCTTCTCCGAATTTTTTTGATTGGTTGAAAATTGCTCTTGCTCTGCTCGGAGCAGTTATCGGAAACACCCATCATAGGGTGCTTACGAAGTAGCTGACCAAGTGGCCGCGGTCAGTTTCTCAACCAATCAAAGCGTTTGAAAAGTTTTTTCAAACGCTTTGATTGGTTGAGAAATTGACCGCGGTCACTTGATCAGCTACGTCGTAAGCGTCCATAGACTAAGGGATGTTAGCTGAAATGCATGAATTTTTGAACTATTTTGAGCGCCATCATACGAGTAAAACCTCAAATTGTTTCCATGCTTGTATACTGAGGCCGGCGTCCTATGGAGCGGAAAAGCGTAACGCGGAACGCATGAGATTGGTTGATTCTCAGTTTTATTCGAAAATACCAAGGAATCTACCAATCTAACAGAAGTACTAAACTGATCGAAAAAATTTCAAAAGTAGTGTTGGTATGTACATGAGGAAAAGTTCAAGCCTCCGCTCGCGCGGCGGCACTTGAGACAGTTTGGAAATCCATTTATTAAAGTTTATGCCCTATGGTATAGACTGATATAGATTTGAATTTCTCAATTTAAGGAACTCTCAATTTTTTTATACATTCACTCCATCTTGATACATCCGAGGATATATTTTTGTGTGAACAACTTCTAAGTACAAAATTATACAATTCAAGTACTTCGAAGAAGTTTTATAATTGTGGATGTGCGTTCAGGATATATTTGTTTTTGAAAAATAAAATTGAAACCTTGTTTTGATATTGCAAAATATTCATTGTCGAATCAATACACGACAATATTCTCTTGAATGTTTGAATTAATTCAATATAATCATGTCAAATTGGTTCATTTTTCTGATAGACACCGTTGATATCAATATCATAATTCATTGCTATCAAGTGACGCATGCTATATAGTCTGGTTAGAGTAACCTATTTATTCATATCAAAAATGCGGAAACCGGATTTAGATCCGATTCAACCCGATCAAATTTCAATCTGGATTCTGCATTTCTGATAGGAATTAATAGAATTTGTTAACTAGGGTACGGCCGTGTGAATTGGTGGTGAGATATGCATGCAAGCAATATTTATAGATTTCAGGTTAGGTTAATGAAAAATTTGGATTTTTCCTACCCCTCACGAATGTTTGACGAAATCATGTGATAATAATATTCCTATTATCATTTGTCCAGATCATCAGATAACAATGGATGATGAGATATGAAAAGAATATTTGATTCAATATCTTCATTCCAGAAATTATTTCCCAATGAAACAGGGCACATGAATACTATATCCCTAGTAAAAAAACGACCATATATGACCCATACATAATCCATACATAATACATATGAAATTCATATATGATTCATATATGAAAATGCATAAAATCATATACAATCCATATTTAATCCATATGTGATCCATATATGATCATATATGACTCATATATAATCCATATAAAATCCATATACGAAAAATATTTCATATGAGACAGAATTTTTTCACATGTATGGGAAAGTCTTGCATCGAAAGGTCATATATGGATTCTGTATGGGCCATATATGATCATATACGGATTCAATATGGGTTGCGTATGAATTATTTATGGTCATATATGACCATATATGGTTTCTGTATGCTTTATGTATGTTCTTATATGATTCATTTTTACTAGGGATGCAGCAATATTTTGTCCGTTATTTCAATATTGAATAATGATAGTTTATTTTCAAGTAATGAAATACTTGTGTTAGCGAAAAATATATCAGAAAAGAATTATATTTTCCAATTGAGTATTTTTGAGAATCGATAAACTTTCTTTCAGGGGTAACAAACGATGAAAGAGTTGGAAACATCAAAATTTTCAGTCTTAACCTGATATCTATACACTGTAAAAAAATTTCCTGTGAATCCTGTAATTCCTGTGAGGAAAGCACTACGTTCAGGGTAGGAGAAATACTTCTCCTATTGTAAAAGTCCTACGCTCAGCGTCGTAATATCGCAGGATCTTGTGGATTGTTCATGCTCAGCGTTGGTAACCTAGCCAGCACGAATGATCAATTTGAATTTATAAAGACTTCTCAAAGACCTCTTGAATAGTCCCCGTTATGCGACCAATAATGAATTCAATATGAATTCAATGGATTCAAAATGAAAAATTTTTGAGCGCCCGGAGGATTCATTATGAAATCTCGATATGAGTTTTCTCTGAAAATTTAGTTGTCCATCATGAGTTCAGTTTGAATTCATTGGACTCATATTGAACTCATTCTTAGTCGCATAACGGCAGCTCTTTGTGGAGACTCTTGTGCTGTATGGGAATGAAGTTATCTATTCTGAGCATGGAGATATTACAGGGATTGGTGAAATCATAAAGGTTCGTTGTAAAAGTTCCACGTTCAGCGTACGGAATTTACAAGTTTTCTAGTGAATATTTTACGCTAAAGGTAGCTAATTTCCTCACCTACGCTGAATGTGGTGAAAATACAGGTATTTTTTTCTAGTGTATGCAATATTTGTCCAGGTATCTAACCAATTTACTTACACCTAAGCACATAGCATGCGTTATATGATGATGAATCATGTTAATATAAACGGTATCCTTGGGAATATGAATCAACTTTCTTACAGTATGAATACCGTGTGATAATATTGTATCAAAATATTGAGATGTATTCAATTGAATGTTAACGATTGAAACAACCAATTGATGGAACACAAAATGTGACTGTTACTTTTTTTTACAGACTGGGTTGTACCTCAAAATTTGTTTTGAATCATTTTTCTGAAAATGCCGAAATTTTATATTGTACTTTTTGAAGATGGCCTGCAGTTAGTGCCATCCAGTTGGCTTTCAGATGATGAAAAGTATTGTTTTTGGCCGAATGAAAGTGATAAAATGAAAGTCCAGTCAATGGTTGGAAACATGATTTCTCCGGAGGTATTCGGGGATAATCCATGGTCATTTTACAACATAGAACGTGTTTTTGGTTCAGCAGGTATATATCATTCTTGTTACTGTAAATAATTTTTCTACATTTCATATGATACCAATATTGATGATAATCCTTCTCAATGAACTCAATTTCTTTCATAGACACGTATGAGCAAGGAATGGCGAAAGTAAAAATGGCTGAAAAATTTTCTGATATCGAAAGTGCAAAATCGGATGACGATGATAACAAGAGAAAGAGCAGGCATTCCCGGCATGAGAAACAAAATGATTCAGACGAATCGAATGATTCAAAAAATCAACGAAGAAAAACGAATAATAAAAATGAAATCCCAGAATGTCCAAATTTACCCCTATTACTGAGACAAAAGAATGCACCGTGCAGCAATAATGAGAATAGTGTATCTAATCCCGGTTGTTCAAACGAGCAGTTGAAGTCTATCTACAAAGAGAACATCGATCCTCTTGTGGGAAATCAATCATTGAAGAAATCTGTTGTTCATTCAAAACCATCAGTAGACACGGGTGAGTAATTTTTTCCGCTGTAATATACAGGATGTATTTTAATATTTCCATTCGAATAACTCGGAAACCAAGAAGAGTAAAGGAAAATGTTTCGGACAGAAGTTGAAGGATTCCCAGGGGACTTCCGATGGCGAACTCAGAATGACCTTGAAGCTGAAGTTCGAGGTCATTCTGAGTTCGCCATCGGAAGTCCCCTGGGAATCCTTCAACTTCTGTCCGAAACATTTTCCTCCATACTTCTTGGTTTCCGAGTTATTTGAATGGAAATATTAAAATGGGACACCCTGTATACAAGATGACGTTTTATTCTATTTTATATCCAATCAAGTACACTGATAATATTTCAATTTCATAGATTCATTATGTGCATTTTCATTTCAGATTTCCAAAAAGAGATTTTACGCAAATTAAATCGAATGAACAGCGAAATCATACAAGTAAGAGATATAATGGAAGATTTCATATCAAAACTTCCAAATTTAATCAAGAAAACAGCATTTGAAGATGATAGAACTTTTGAAGTTGCACTGCCTATGAAAACTGAACCAGGAATTAGAGATTTAGAAAAGTCCTTGGAAGACCGACAGTTCTTAGAGAACTTGGTACGTATACTTTTTCTAGATTTATTTTCCAGTTTGGATATTGGCCTTTTTCAAGATCCATAATCAAATATGAAAATGAATGAATTATGCAATACAATTATATTGCTCAGGTACATGTATTAAGTCATATCGGTGGAAAAGGTTATCATGATATTACTGTGAACGTAATGAAAAGATTGATGACAAATGAGTTAGCAGGAGATTATAGCTGTGCGGGTGCCAAAAAGGAGACAGCCTTCAGAGATTTCAAGCTGATGAATTTTGTAATACGTACGTGTTAGTCAATAATTTATATAGGATTCTCTGTGCAAACTGTTCTGTTCCATTGGTTTTTTCATATACTTATTATCTTTAATAGAGAGTGTTCGTCATCACGACAAAGATGTGACTGAAAAAAATATCGTGGAATCTATATCCAAATGGCTTGTGCAAGCTAAGTTAAGGAGAGGCAGAGAACTGTACGTATATCAGAATGCCTACTTCTATATGTAAAATTTCTTGCATTCCAGTATTCAAATTTTCGTAGAATAATCCTCAATTCATTGTGATAATGTGGGAATATAGATGATGGTTCAATGTACAACATTTATAACGTGTTCTCTTTGTATTGTTCCAGAGAGAAATCGAAGAAAACTCAACCAAATTTAGAATAACATCATTCAGTGTAGTCTTCAGAAGATTCTCATGGAAAGAAACAGGAAACAATATGTTCCTGATGTTTTATAGCAATATTCTCATAAGAATTGTAATATCTCTCATAATATTCCAAGAGCACATAAGAATTTGGGGTTGAACTGAACTAGCATAGTTCCAGGTAAAAGATTCACTAGTTTTCATATCTAGTCAAGAGAATTTGAATAACTCGTGCGATTCGGTAATAACATTTTATTTATTTATGTACCAAAGTTGATTAAATTTTCGGTTTTTTTTATGCTTCATCATATTATAATATGATAATATTATATAGACTGTAGACAATAAGAATACTTGAACAAAAACGGGAATAGAGAAAATTTAATGCGTTACAATTGAATTCTTCCGACAAAAAAAAGAATTCGAATTATGAATATTATAATTTGGTTCAATTAAACGTTGCTCACATGTTTCTCACATACTCAATGATCCAAAGTTTTCTGAAAAATAAGGCGTTTTCAAGCATTATGATTTTCATCGTTACAGTATAATTTTTATCCATTCCTGAAATCCAATGCTCTCGATTTTTATTTCTTCCAACAAGAAACATATCTATATTAGTCATTTTTTGTGCATCTTTTCAACCGATTCATGTATACATACTATACATAGTTATATTTTTTTATGTACAGTTTTCTCTCATATGTTTATAAAGAACACAGATTATATTAAGTTTTTTTTCGGTGGATATAAAAATTTGTTGCTAAAGAACCGTGCTTTTTCACTTTCCTGATTCCTTAACACTTTTTTCAACTCTCAACCAACTGTCATTGTGATTCTGTATATTTTTTAAATAACACGTCAATTATTCTCGAATTGCCCTCAGAGGTTTCTAAAACGTTCTCAGAACTTCTACAGGTTATAACCTTCTCCAATATTCATCATGCTATTAGGGTTAGTATAAAAGGTGTGAAATGTCATCAATAATTGAGAACAACATATTCAATAATCAATTGTCTATGATATTCACAAAAAACAGGTACATTTTATGGATGTGTTATCCAATCGACAAAATCTGATATTAGTTCGAAGATATTGAGGTGGAGTAGAAGTTGATAGCATTTTTAAATAGATCGTCGCGAAATGTACAAGGTTATTTCTTACACGAGTGGAACTTTCCACTGTAATGGACAAGAATTGAGAAGACTAGCTTCCCAAAAATGCCATGTGCAGCGCTCCCATAAATTGGCGTGTGTGTTCTTTCACTTTGGGTGAAAAGATTTTCTAAGATTGGAGAATAGCGGACCCAAACGTTTGAATGTTTAGCTGTCTTACATGCTGTTCTCTTATCTTGAGGAGTTTGTTCACCCGATTGGACGGACCCAATTTGGAATGGGGAAACCCAGACATCAATTTGCGGGAGAACTGCACACGGCCCTCTTGGAAAGCTGATTCTCCCAATTTTTTTCCAATCAGTATGCATAACGCAAAGTGAAGTTTAGATATATCTCCTCATGGTCAAATAAATTTCTATATGAACGCTACGTCATTTAATTCAACGTAAAAAACGCTATGATCTTTTGTTTCAACCCAATCGTATTTTTACCATACGGAATTTTATATTTAATCTAACCGCATGTCAGAAACAATGACAAAATTCATCCATTCCAGTGCACTGAGAAAAATTCGCATAAGTCAAATTAATAAACTCAAGGCAACTGTAACGATACATGGTCATTTCAGTTGGAATAAACGAAAAATTAGTTATTGCAATTGAAGAAAAGTGAAATCAGCTACACAAAGCGTGCATCCTGTTCTTTGATCAACCTAATCCAGTTGAAATGACTGAACATGTTCAGAAAAATGCATTTTTCTGAATGTGATTTCATATCAAAAAGCGTTTGCTATGATGTCTCATCAAAAATTGAATTGCTTCAGAGCTCTTCATGAGCTCATCAGAACTAGTTCTGTAGTTTGATATAAGTTCTCAAGGATTTTTACTATTTTTCTTGAAAAATACCTCTCTGAGTGCTATATATGGGACATGATGTGTGTAATTCATATATGAATCATAATTTATACGGATTCATATATAAATCATTTTCACTACGGATAAAACATTTATATATATGCATCTCAAGTTGCAGTTCTTGCCGTAGGAAGTCTTACAGAATGCTAGCAGTAATGCGTAAATCACATTCCTGAAATGTGCACAAATAAGTTCCATGGTATATTCCAGAAACGTCACATTTCATGATTTTTGTTATCTTGCAGAGACTATTGTTATGTTAGCGGACATTTTAACATTATAGCAAGATTATTGAAACATCTCAGGAATATTTTGGGACATTACTGGAAGGTACACAAATTTCAGTTTTTATGTCTCTGAAATCTCATTGAGACTTTGTGTGCTATGTGGGATTAGTTTATTAGAGATAAACATGTGGAGGTTTATGTCAAAAAATTACGATTTGCGGACAGCACTACTTTTCTGTTTTCATCTGAAGAAAACCGCGGCCGAATCGCATCGAATGCTTGTGGAGGCGTTTGGTGAGCATGCTCTCGGTAGAACGCGGTATTTCGAGTGGTTCAAACGATCTGAAAGTGGCGATTTTGACGTCAGGAACGGAGAACGTGGAAGACCACCGAAAAAGTTTGAAGACGCTGACCTGCAAGTCTTGTTGGACAAACACGACGCTCAAACACAACAACAACTGGCGTATCAGTTAAAGGTGACCCGAGAAGTCATCTCCCTTCGGTTGAAAGCCATGGGAAAGATACAAAAGGCGAGGAAATGGGTTCCACATGAACTCAACGAAAGACAGCAGGAACACTGCAAAACATCATGTGAAATGCTGCTCGCTAGGTTCCAAAGAAAGTAATTCCTCCATCGAATTGTGACTGGCGATGAAGAATGGATATATTTCGAGAATCCTAGGCGCGAAAAGTCATGGGTTACTCCGGGTGAACCATCAACATCGACGGCGAGACCAAACCGCTACGGACGAAAGACAATGCTGTGTGTTTGGTGGGATCAGAAGGGCGTAATCTACTACGAGCTGCTGAAACCTGGGGAAACTGTCAATACTCAACGCTACCGACAACGAATGATCGATTTGGATCGAGTTTCGCGTGAAAAACGGCAAGAATACCAACAAAGACAACACAAGGTGATTTTGCTGCATGACAATGCACCAGCACACAAAGCAAAACAGATCCAGTAAACGATAGAGTCGTTCCGTTGGGAGATTCTTCAGCACGTGCCTTACTCACCGGACCTTGCCCCATCCGATTACTACTTATTTGCATCGATGGGACACGCACTTGCTGAGCAGCGCTTTACTTCTTACGAAGATGTACGAAAATGGCTCGATGACTGGTTTGCCTCAAAAGAGCAACAGTTCTTCTGGCGCGGAATCCACAAATTGCCAGAAAGATGGAAAAAATGTATAGATAGCGACGGACAATACTTTGAATAAGTTACTTTGTATCATATCATTACAATTAACGTGTTTTTTCGGTACAAAAATTCCGGTTTCATACTTACACACCTGGTATATGCTTGGTTCAGGAGTATAATTTATTGTGTATTATTCTTGAAAATTTCAATACACTGTACTGAATGAGAAAATTTTACCTTATTTCCGTGAAAATTACCATGACCTTTTGAGGTGCAAAGTATCACCTTAAGAGCATCCGAGCATCAGGAGGAACAAGTAAAATTTTGCGTCAACTTTTTTCTTAAATTATTCCAAAAATCCGAATTTCAAATAGATAATACCCTAATAGAAATCATTTTCGGCGTGTCGATGATGCAAAGATGCACTTGACCCTTGCCTAGAATGGCTTGCTTGCGCCTTGTTTTCGCCAGAGTAGGAGCGAGAATGTTTTTTATCGGGATAATTAGGTGCGTACTTGAGATTGGAATCTGAATATAAACTTTGGTCTCCTCAGGGATTTTAAATATTGGGAATTCAAATCATGGAGAATTTTTTATATCTCAAAATTATTACTAGAAACTTTTATGATATATACTTTTAAACTGCTTGTATGATGACCAGAAATCAGGGAAAGACTGAAACTTGTATTCAGAGTCGAATCCTGATCATGAATTTGATACATGCATATTACGCATTGAAATTTTTAGGTGAATGCACAATTTATCACAAAAGGTGGCGCAACATTTGGCTCACTCCTGCTGATGTTTGAATGGCCCCCTCTTGAGGGATGTATGTTGTTGAAGTTCAGATCGTTTATTGGAACGAATTCAGAATAGAATATGACCAAATCTGATTCAAAATTCATGACAATGTTCTAGACTCACTCCTTATTCAGCAGACACTAGTCATTCATGGTACAGGGAAAGTGAAGGCGTTTTATGTTTCAATTTATTTCCCAAGAGAACCAAGATCTCTTCACCTTCGTGGTACCTTCGCGTACATGCGTTGAGCGTTCTTTGAACGTTGAAATATCCGGACATTCATAAAATGTTTGTTCAATGTTCACTGAACGTTTGGCGGCCATCTTGTTCCCTTGGGGTTTGTATTTGATCTTACATTCCTGTCAATAAACGATTTACACTCCAAGGACATAAGAAATGTGAGTATCTCAAGTAATACAAGAACTTTCCTGATGAAAAAGCCGGATACGTGCTGATAGATTCTGATAGATTTCTGCACAAAAGTCCATCGAAACCTTATAGGGAATTTTGATTTTAGACGTCTTTGGGGAATTTTCCACGACATCGTAGAAAAGCGAATCTCCTGGGACCAAAAAGCGACCAAAAATTGTGCACTGAGAGAAATAAAATTGGTTAATTCTACCAAAGGGACCCAACTATATTTCTCTAGTCTTGGTTACTAACAAAAAGGTTGTGGTTACCAAAAAAATGGTTGTGGTTACCAAAAATGGTAATGGCAACTGAAAAATAGGTAAATTCACTGAAAGACATAGTTAGGTCCCTTTGTACTATTAATCTGGGTAACAGTGATTAATACTTTCAGTGTGATTACATTTTAGTGGAAAATTTTGATTTTGGTAACTAAATGGTTGTTTGGGACATTTGTTTGAACAAAAATTAACCAAAATTCAACCAATTCCAATTTTTGTGATTTTTTGTTATTTCAAGGTAATTTTTCGGGTTTTTCACCTCAAAAATACCAAGAAGATTCCAAAAAAAGACCACGTTTTGCGGTTAGCTGTGGGTGGCGAATGGATCACAAATCGGTCATTTTATCGTAGAAAAACCCATAAAACAATCAGTTCCTGATCAAGTTTTTATCAAACCAAAAAATAACCGAAAGTAAATCACAAAAATCGGTCACTTTAAAATCACTAGAGACGGCTCATAAAGTCTGATAAAAACCAAGTTTTTATTCATCAATTCTCATAACGGTATCGGAAAATCTTAAAAATTCAACAAATGTTTATATAAAATTTCACAGATATATTCTACGTATCAGTTTTCATGAGATCTTTTCCATAGGGTCCTCAAACATGCCATGATTATTTTGAGAAAATGAACAAAATGTGCAAATGAGTCTATTTTGAACAAATTCCACAACGTATTCTATGACAGTTTGTAGCAAATCGAAGCATCCTCATCCAGTGATTCTTAGCATATTCTTAGATTCTCTCAATCACATCCTCAGCATTTCTAACCTCTTCTGTTAGAATGTATTTTATCTCCTTTGTAGAGAAGAACAACATTCTGCCTATTTGAGACCGTCTATAGGATTTCATGAATGAATGCGAAATAATTTATGAAGTGATTATAACCGCTTCTTTGTTTGTTGATGAACTCGTGCAAATTCGTTCAACTGAGGAATGTGTGAATATACACCATTGTCTTTCATTCCAAACCTCAAATTTTGACCTCTTCAACTGTCTTCACATATCAACCACATCATGTTCAAAAACTATATGATCCTGATAATTTTTGGATACGTCATCCATGGATATCTGTGGAGAGAATCATATAGATACTTATACGCTGTTATTATTTCTTGTATGGTTTTGATATTTACGCAAACATCCAAATCATATCCAAATGATTGGTTTGACTTACATAGGGCACGGTTTTCATGTTATCTTCTTGGACGCTTATTTTGGCATCTGTGAATACCTTGACAACGCTTCTGATTAGATCAGTACATATACATACATACGAGGGTGGATTGATAAGTTTCCGGCCTGACCAAGAGATGGCGCCACTAGGCCTACCTTGAGGTGGCGTTCTATAGTACCATCCTTAGATAGCTTGTAGCTATAGTTTCAGTCCGATCGCCATGTTAGTTTAGTTTTGAGAGCACGCTGACCAAGACGCCTCTGTGTTTTTCGTAAAAATGGAAAAGCTGGAAAATCGTGCTGTCATCAAATACTTTTATTTGAAGGGGTTAACGCCGAAGGAAATTAAAGAAGAGATGGACTCAACACTGGGGACATCCTCCCCATCATATTCAACCGTTAAGCAGTGGGTTTCTGAGTTTAAAAAGGGTCGTGTGAGCACCTCTGATGAGCCTCGCTCAGGACGCCCCATTGAGGTCACAACTCCAGATATGATCGGAAAAATCCATCAAATAGTGCTGAAAGATCGCAGATTAAAAGTTCGTGAGATAGCTGAGACCTGTAAGATGTCATATGAACGTGTACAAAAAATTTTGCACCAACATTTGTATATGGAAAAGTTCTGTGCAAGATGGGTGCCGCGTTTGCTAACAGTCGACCAAAAATTGATTCGAAAGAACATTTCTACCGCCAATTTGGCGTTGTATGAGCGTAATCCAAGCGAATTTTCGCGTCGATTCGTAACCGTTGACGAAACTTGGGTCCATCACTACACTCCTGAAACCAAAGAACAGTCTAAACAGTGGATTGGACCAGGGAACCAACTCCAAAGAAGGCAAAAAAAATTCTTTCGGCGAACAAGGTTATGGCTACTGTTTTTTGGGATGCAAGAGGTATTATATACATTGATTACCTTGAAAAGGGTAAAACTATCACTGGTCAATACTACGCAGACTTATTGCAACGTTTGAGCCACGAAGTGAAAATTAAACGACCTCATCTGGCGAAGAAAAAAATCTTGTTTCATCACGATAACGCACCAGCGCACACGTCAATCGTTGCGATGGCTAAAATCAACGATCTGAAGTTTGAATTAATGCCGCACCCTCCCTACTCTCCAGACCTAGCCCCGAGTGACTATTATCTGTTTCCTAACCTCAAAAAATGGCTTGGCGGTAAGAGATTTGCGGACAATGAAGAAGTAATCGAAGCTGTAAATGGGTATTTTGAGGAGCTTGACGAATCAGTCTATAGAGATGGCATTACTAGACTAGAACACCGCTATGAGAAATGTATCAGCCTTGGAGGAGATTATGTTGAGAAATAAAAGAAAAAAATTCTTGAAAACGTTGTTTTTCTTGGTCAGGCCGGAAACTTATCAATCCACCCTCGTACATACATACTGTGACCGAACAACGGATTTTGAATTATCCGTTGCTTTGCAAATTCCTTTTGGTCGCCACTCAATTTTCCTCAAAATTGAGAAAATAGTGCGTTGTGCTAGTCTCGTTAATTATTTTATCACTCAACGTTTCCTAGACAACTTTCAGATAATTTTTACAGTTAATTTCATGAAAGCTAATGTCCGGTTTGAAATCTCAAACTTGAATACGATCCCAATACACTGTAAAAAAAAACTGGAAATTTACTGTGCAACTGGACTGGAAATTTCCAGTGCTAGTACTGGAATATGGATATTCCAGTACATGTACAGAGATTTTGTTGTTACGTTACTGAAAATTTACCAAGCATAACTGAAAATTCAGTCATTGTACTGGAATTTTCAAGTTTGAGATGATGTACTGAAATTTTGCCATGATTTCGCGAAAATTTTACCGGCTCGTACTACAATTTTATAGTTCTTGTGCACCAAAAAAAAATATCCCCTCAAAAAGGACTTGAGAAAAAATTTGGAATTTAGAAAAAAAAACCTAATCGTTGGTATACTGGAATTATACAGGTTTTTAACTGCAATTCTCAGGTTTTGTGATGGAATTTTCCAGTTACTATGCAATTGAATTATACAGGTTTTGAACTGCAATTTTCAGGTCGTGTGATGGAATTTTCCAGTTGCTATGCAACGGAATTTAATCACTGTTGCACTGAAATTTTCCACTTCTATTGGACTTCGTCATTTCTGGCAGGAAAAATTTCAAGTCTTTATATTAAAAATTTCCTGATTGAGATTTTGAATAATAATTGTAATTGTAGCCAATGAAATTGATATATGAGGTTTTTCCAAGACTTATCCTCTTGTGTTCTAGATATGAAGCATATGTAGTAACCCAAGCTGGCCTTCCAACATGTCGCGCTATAGCTCATCGGTTAGGTCTTAGGTTTCAGTTGGTAGGCAGGTAGAAAAGTGTGGGTTCAAATCCTGTTAGGTAGACATGAGTTTCTGTCCATCCAAATGAACGATCAAAAGTTTCTCAATCATCTTGGAACACAAGGACCCTGCAAAATCACTTTGCGTGAGCAATTTTTTTTCAATTTTCATGGATATTTTCAGCATTAATTTTCCAGTACATGTCCTGGAAAAGTCCAGCTCGTGTACTGAAAAATTCCAGTACCGAGGCTCAGAAAATTCCCAGTTTTGATGCGGAAATTCCATAACGTTTGCACTGAATTTTTGCAGTACAAATGTGCTGAAATTTTCCGGTACATGTACAGGTTAATGACTTCCAGTACATGTACTGGAATTTTCCGGTGAAATTTTTTTACAGTGTAGTTATATTCATGGATGACCATCGTTCATTCGAGAAATGAAACCCAAATGTCACTTCAACCGATACATTCATAATTGACACTCTGTCATTCGAATCGTAATCAAATTGTGATTTTAATTAACTGATTCTTGAAGCTAGTTATGAAATGAGACTTTAACAATCAGATTCTCAACTGATGATCTTTTACGTTACCGTAAAATATTTTGAGATTTTAGTTGTCAGATTCTCAATCGACTTATATTTTACTCGATAGTAAGATAATTTGAGATTTTAACTGTCAGATTCTCAACTGACAAATATTTTACTCAAAACTCAAATGATCTGAGATTTTAACTGTCAGATTCTCGACTGACGAATATTTTATTCGAAAGTAAAATAATTTGAGATTTTAACCGTCAGATTCTCAACTGACGAATATTTTACTCGAAAGTAAAATAATTTGAGATTTTAACTGTCAGATTCTCAACTGACTGTGAAGGGTTATTGAAGGAAAACCAACATATATTTATATTGGTGCTTTATTCCCGCCGTCGGGCCCGCGCATTACATCCGCCCCTTTGGAGCGCTAAAACGGCAGTGTCCCCTCGCTGACGTGACGCCTCTATTTATACAAAATCTTGAGGGCTGCTATTTTACTATTTTTTCTGAATGTTAATTTTTTATAAAAAAAAACCCTATTAATCTCCTCAGAAAAGTTTTCTGAGGAAATTGATCATAACAGAAACACAAAAAATTTTTTATTCTTTCAAATTTTTCAGTTTTGTAGTGGGTAGCTCCGTCATACGAGTGGTACGGTCACAATACATACATACATACATACATACATACATGCTCATCTTCGGGACCTTTACACTTGACCCTGTAGTCAATGAAAGGGACCGACCGATGTGGTCAACTTCGTCAATTCGCTCTGCGAGGCGAGGTCTCTCTACGAGGTATGTTCGTATACCTATCGAGACATTCCTTCATACGTCTCAATGTTATTTGAACCATCTTGCTTGAGTCGAACTCTGGACCACCCACTGTTACATCACTATGGAGTGACCCCCAAAAGGGCAACTGGAGTGTGTTCCCTATAATGGTGTTTGAATACTTATCCCCTGATGTCCGAATCGTTCGAGATGCGAGCTAAGCAAGCATATCTAAGCAAGCCCTCTGAGGGATTTTTCAAGGTCAGCACCATCTTCGCCCCCTGTAACCATAAACTTTTCATACGTAACATTTTCTTCCATCTCCACTACTTACGAAGATATCTGACCATATCACATAAAATGGTCCACCCTGTATACAATACTCCTTAACTGAGGATGTTCCGTCTTTTGTCATCTTCTCAAGAACAAAAGGATGCCGACGAAGTGGGAGAAAGATGATGCGATTCCCTCAATCGAGGTTCTACTGTATGCTAAAAGGACTGATTTAAGGATTTTTTTCTCATTCAGTGTTTTCAGCATATCCAGTTTTTGTGAGTCCAGTTCCACATAGATTAGGCCCAGTTTGAACATGGTTATATCCAATTCTTCAAACCATAATTCGGTGTAACTGTTCTTCCACCAGGAATATCCAAAATGATCCCTCGATGTAAAACGAACAAAATAATTCTTGGAGCAGTTCCTATGTGAATAATTGATAATACTTGAACACATCAGGATCGTAGTTTTCATTCCCTTCCGATAAATTTACACTTTCATAAATGTCTAGAGGTTTTTTCAATGACGTATAGGAATTCAGGTCAATATACATTTCAATTACATTCAATGTACAACATGAAAAAACTATAGATTATGCTATAATTCTCATTGAGGTGATTGTGAAATGTGGATGAGACTGTATTCATGCATGTACTAGAAAAACCTAGTACTCGAAAAAACTTACAGCAAAAACTTCAAAATCAATGCAGAAATTTTCGACGGTGTGATTGATCAATTAGTATATTCAATTCTATGTTATCAATGTGTGAACACAAGTCTATTTGATAATGTAAAGGAGTTGCAGTTGGCTTATTAATTTGAATAAGTGATCCTATTCTGTTGATGATATTTTGATTTTAATAAATAATAGATAAAATTTCATGATTTCTGTGACTTTTCTCCGGAAGTTTCCAGGGTTCAGTTCAATGAATGTATCGTCATAGAACCATATTTGTGATCACTCCGATCATCAATTTGGAACAGTGGATCATTTGTAACCAGCTTTATGCATCTTCATTTTGAATTGGTTGAAATCTCTTCTTCAATGTTCTCCCATGAAATCCCTAGTAGGAACTACGATCAGGAATTAGATGAGCCCCACACCGAGAGAAAAATATCGCTGTCACAACGATACTGGATAGTTGTCATGACTATCCAAAGTTTAGTGGTGTCAGTATCGTTGCTATGATGATACAAATCATCCCAGGAACGATATAGATCGCCAGCATAGTCATGTGTATCGTCACCATAGCGATACAGTATTGTCACCACAGCTATCTCTTCTTAACCATACTTCAGATCGTTATAATAGCCATACTTTTTTTTCCGTGCAATGTAATAATGTATTTTGACATGTAATCTCCAGTCAGGAACGTTGCTTTGAATTTATCTCGATCAAATAATTCCGAATGACAAATTGGAACTTTTGGGCTTCCTTTCATTCCTCTGACTATCAATGTTACTAGACGATCAGTTGACGCATGAAAAATCCACATAAATCACCTAAATGTTTGAGCACTGGAGTCGAATTGGCTGAAATGTATCATTCAGTTAGCCCCACATGGGTCCCATCTGGTAAGTGGATGGTAAATGGGATGCCCAGACAAATTTCTACCAGGGAACGTTGAAACTCACAACATTGGTAGCGACCAGTAAATATTCCCTGATAATTTTGAGAACAATGCTAAAGTTGTCTTCTAACACGTGGACCAATATCCAAGAGTGGCACGAATTGAGTGGGGAAAAAAATTTTTTTTGCCATCTGAGCATCACCCTATTGCGCATAAAATACATCTTGAATCTGGCCACAAAGAATTCATATCTCGAAAACTATAATATTCATCATTATAGAAAAAGTGCAGAATTTTCGTTATGGTCTACATATCATTTTGTGAAGAAATATAGAAAATCAAAATTACCTATGATTGAAAAATTTCATTTTTCGTTTTTAAGTGAAAAATTCTCAATTGACGCTAATTATATTGATTATGAAACTCACAGGTTCGGAAATTGGAGGAGAACTGATAACTTCTGAGTGTTTGAAAGTTTCCGATACATTCGAAGACTCTCAAATCACGATCGCTTGAAAATTAGAAGATTCCAAAAACATCGAATTTTCAAACATCATATTTCCGAAAAAGAGCGATACCCTAGTGGAAATCACTCTAGTCATTCTCTAGGTGATTACAAGGCCTTGAAAATTCCTCACAAGGGCCTGGTGAAGCCTCGCAAGGTCTAGAGAATTACTAGAGTAATTCCTGCTAGGGTAAAAGAACACAATCTAAAAACACGTATGTAATATTTTTTCATCAAGAATTGGAAAAAATCCAGCTGTTTCTGAAATTTGGGTGTAAAAACCACGTGGAATGATCCATATAGTGAATATAGCAAAGTAGCTATGGATCACGTGAACTTCGTGGACGTTGCTTCATTAGAATACAACGAATCCGATGAAAACCGTCTGAATTGTCTGAATACAACGAACCAAATACAAAAACGAAAGAAGAGAGCAAGAAATTCAGTCTTTTCAAGAAGGAAAGAATGAAAATTGATAATATGGCAATACTGGTATTGCTATTTCGAACTTATTTGCATCTTATTTCAGATCAGTCTATCAAAATTATCCCGTTGTTCCTTGTAATTTACCAGAATCTACTTTCAATGTCAATCTTTCCGATTTATCCATCAATATCGGTGAAGTGTTCAATAAAATCTCATCCTTGAAAACTTCTTCCGGTCCTGGTGATGATGGTATTCCTCCTAATTTTCTAAAATCTTGCAAGTTCGTCATTTCTCGGCCTTTGTGGTTGATCTTCAACAGCTCTTTATCCTCTGGAATATTTCCTTCTCAATGGAAATCCAGCTTAATTACTCCTATCTTCAAATCTGGGGACCGTTCTGACGTGAGAAACTATAGACCGATTAGTATCATGAATGTTATGCCGAAAATTTTTGAAGTTACTGATGAAATAACACCATTGTTTTCTGATATTATTTCTGATTCCCAGCATGGCTTCACTTCTGGCAAATCTACCGTGACTAACTTGTCTATTTTTTCTCATGTTGTGTCCTCTGCGCTTGATCAAAATGCCCAAGTGGATACTATATATACAGACTTCTCAAAGGCTTTTGACAGAGTTGATCATAATATATTGTTAAATAAATTAAGTAATTTAGGTATTCGAAGCAATTTTTTGTCGTGGTTACAGAGTTATATTCTGAATCGTACGCGATCAGTGCGTGTCTCTCAATATTTCTCTGATTCATTTTTTGTATCCTCAGGTGTACCGCAATGCTCACATCTAAATCCTTTATTATTTATTATTTTCATTAATGATATCTCTACGATTTTCAAGTACTGCACACATCTTCTTTTTGCTGATGACCTGAAACTGTTTATGATTAAAAGAACTTACAGAGATGCTCAAAATCTGCAATCTGATTTGGATCGGTCACAATCTTGGTGTGTGCTATCTAATATGTCATTAAATCTCACTAAATGCCATGTGATGAGATTTCATAGAGGTAAAAATGCTATTTATTTTCCTTATAACTTGTCTCATCCTCTGTTATCACCTATAAATACTGTTCGTGATCTTGGAGTTTCATTTGACTCTCGTTTTAACTTCTCAGATCATTACAATCACATAGTTGGTACTTCCATGAAATCTCTCGGATTCATCAAGCGCGTTTGTGAAGATTTTCGTGATCCTGTTACACTTCGAACACTGTATTGTACTTCAGTTAGACCTCATCTTGAGTATGCGTCTCAAATTTGGAGTCCTCATCTAATTCGGGATTGTACAGACTTGGAAAGAGTTCAGCATAAGTTTCTGCGTTTTGCTGCCTATCAGATAGGCCGTCCATTGAGCGTCACTTGTCATGATTACTCATTGATTATGGCTCTACTTAACTTGCCTCCCTTGGAATCACGTCGTTTGTTCAATGATTTTTCATTTTTGTATAAAATTGTTATTGTGAAAATTCGCTGCCCTCAACTGCTTGGACTTGTACGTTTTAATGTCCCTTCTCGTTTATTGAGGCGCCCTAAATTGTTCAATCCGATTTCTTATAAATCGAGACACGGTTATTCTGATCCGGTAAATCGGATATCTATCCTAGCAAATTCTTACAGTGATGTGCTTGAATTATTTTCATCTCATTCTGATCTTAGGAATTCTCTTTCTCTTATTTGTCAAATTTAATATCTAATTGTCCTTTTCACCTTTAATTATACACGTTAACTGTTGTTGTAATATAAGATGCATGTAGTCGAGCTTAACATGATGCTTAATGCTTTGATGTATGATATATATGATGTGGTTCAAATAATGTATATTCTATGTACCAAAGGGTCTTTTATACCCGTATAAACAAAATAAATAAATAAATAAATAAATATCTCCCCATCACTTCGAGCAACTTGGCTAATCATGGACCCAATCTAAAGCGTATACTCCAATTGTATACTGATAGTGTACTTATATTTTGGTGAAATGCGACATGTTGCGATTTAT
Organism: Gonatopus flavifemur; assembly: GCA_018340375.1. Lineage (NCBI taxonomy): Eukaryota > Metazoa > Arthropoda > Insecta > Hymenoptera > Dryinidae > Gonatopus > Gonatopus flavifemur. Next base: position 433,729 of record JAFFJZ010000059.1, on the reverse strand, counting down.
TACGCATTCAAAAATGTTTCAATCCGTTCAATCGATGTTTTGTTGTAAAGATCTATAATAGTGTCTCACATCGCATCGCATCGCATACGTTACTGCCCCGATTTTTTTCTTTGTACTTAGCGTAAGACACTACCGTGTCTCTCAATATTCTTTTGGAATATATTCGGAATCAATTCTCAAGAATTCATTTTGAATTCTCCTGAGACTGTCATACGCAGAGTTGATTTGAGAAATGTTTGTGATATATGAGAGAATATAATATTCAACTGCAGAGTCCATCACTAAGGGCTCCCCAACAGCACCTAATATTCCTATAATATCATCAGAATATTATACCAAAACATTTCTAGAATGTTATATGTCCACCTTAATCAATATCATGGGAATATCAGTCTTCCATTGAATCGCTCGTTTGATTGAAAATTGAGGGCAGTTACTCCTATTTCTGATGAAACTCGAATTTTATGGAAAATACGAATTTTATAGGGGGAAGAACAACGGGAATATTATAGGAATATTCCTATGATATTCATTAGGGCGGACATATAATCTAAGAATTTTTTGGTATAATATTCTGATAATATTGATAATATTGGGTATGATAATAAGTTTCCGCCCTCTTGGAAAAAGTGTTGCTGCTGATACTATTCTTGAGTTCACTCGGGTGCTATACTTGTGATTTGGAAGTGTATACGTAAGGTGTCGATTGCGGTAGTTGGAATTTGTTACAAGCGTAAACATCATTTCTTATCTGGTGTCAAAAATGATAACGTTTGTCCCGACAGAACAGCATTTGCGGCAAGTTATGCTTCATTTTTTTATTTCGAAGAGAAGTGCCGCTGAAACGTATCGTGTACTGTACAATATTTACGGTGATCACGATCCGTCCAATACAACTTGTAAAGAGTGGTTTCGACGATTCCAAATTGGCGATTTTGACGTGAGTGATAAAGAACGCGGAGGGGCACCGAAAAAATTCGAAGATGTAGGACTGGAAAAATTATTGAATGGAGATGCATGTCGGACCCTAGATGAGGTGTCTGAAGAGTTGGGTGTTGACAGGTCGACCGTCGGTAAACGCTTGCACAAGATAGGAATGGTCCAAAAAGCAGGTAATTGGGTGCCGCATCGGATGGGGGCCGAATCAACGAAAAACCAAATCAACGAAACCGTTAGTCGGAAAGAATAAGACATCATACATTATACATCTCTTCCTTTTCAACCAATGGTTTCGTTGATTTGTCCTTTCGTTGATTCGGCCCCCATCCGCCGCATCAACTGAAGGAGAGAGATATCGAGAGACGTTTGGTAACGTGCGAGATGCTTCTTGAAAGGCAGAAAAGAAAGAGTTTTCTGCATCGTATTGTCACTGGCGATGAAAAATGGATCTATTACGATAATCCTGAGCGTCGGGAAAGTTGGAGACTGCCAGGTGTACCAGGTCCATCGACACCGAAAACAAATATCCACGTTCCGAAGAATATGTTGTGCATCTGGTGGGATCAGAAAGGTGTCATTTATTATGAACTTCCTAAACCGTCAGAAACAATCACTAGCGATCGTGACAAACTACAGCTAATAGGTTTGAATCGAGCTCTGAAAGGAAAACGACCGGAATGGGACGGTAGATATGATAAACTTATCTTGCTGCATGATAATGCTAGGCCACATGTTGCTCAACCTGTTGAAAAATATGGGTCGGTGCCGGATCAACGAAAAACCAAATCAACGAAAAAAAATTTACGAGCAGTATGAAGTTGTCATTTTGTTGCAGTATGAAATGAAATTAGTCATAGATCATTGATTAAATTAAAAGAAAAGTAAAAAACATTGATTTGCTAACACAACCCCACGGTAAACTTAATTTCCCTTTGTTATGTTTATGATTATGGTATGGTTATGTTTATGATAACAACAAACCGATTTTCGTTCTCTACAGACGTTTGAAACAGTTTGATTGTACCGATCGATTAGGAAGATCATTAATAATTTTATTAGAATGATGAATTACGTGTCTACTGTAATAAACGGGTGCAGTGGATAGGGTAACATAAAGAAAAATCATCTGGTCACCAAGAAGAAGAGAATTTTCCATTCACCATGATAGAAGCTTATTCTGTGACGATCTCGTGAAACGTATGAGCTATGCTATAATACGTTTGTTCTCCCGTTTTGTATTCATCGTCCTCGACTTCAGCTTTATGTAGTGTTTTCTTAACTTTCTCTTCTTCTTGGTGACCAGATGATTTTTCTTTATGTTAACCTATTCACTGCACCCGTTTATAACAGTAGACACGTGATTCATCATTCTAATATAGTATATTGTTCATCAAGGGGGGAAAGTGGGAAATTTCCGACGAGTGTGAAGTTTGTCTTCCCAAGCCGAAGGCGAGGGAGACAATCACACGAGTGGAAATTTCCCACTTCTCCCCGAGGTGAACATACTATTTTTTCCCACAACTGCAAGGAAAGTGAAAATCGTCTGTTTAATTGCATATAAAATATTCATATGAATATTTCAGAACGAAAAGATAGTTTGTATTTTCCTCCCGCTACAAGCTCCCGTTGCGAGCGGGCAGAAAGTACTTTCCTCCCGCTGCGAGCGGGCGGAAAATATCTTCCTCCCGCTGTGACACATTCGCTTGGAATTCAGCACTTTCTGCCCTCAAAAGAGGTCAGAAAACATCAACTTTCCGTGCAGGTGTGGGAAAAAAATTGTTAATGATCTTCCTAATCGATCGGTACAATCAAACTGTTTCAAACGTCTGTAGAGAACGAAAATCGATTTGTTGTTATCATAAACATAACCATACCATAATCATAAACATATCAAAGGGAAATTAAGTTCACCGTGGGGTTGTGTTAGCAACTCAATGTTTTTTTACTTTTCTTTTAATTTAATCAATGATCTATGACTAATTTCATTTCATACTGCAACAAAATGATAACTTCATACTGCTAGTAAATTTTTTTTCGTTGATTCGGCATCGACCCAAAAATATTTGGGAGTAGTGAATTGGGAAACCTTGCCCCAGGCACCGTATTCCTCAGACATTGCGCCTTCGGATTATCATCTGTTCCAATCTATGCAATCAGCCGTTACTGGAGAGCGGTTTCACTTCTCCTGAAAGTGTCGAAAAATGGCTCGATAAATGGATCGAGTCAAAAGAACCTGATTTTTCTCTCCGAGGAATCCGTATGCTGCCTGAAAGATGGGCAGAAGCGGTCGCTTCCAATGGTGCATACTTTGAATAACATTATGTAATAATCCATTGTTTGAATAAAAATCAACTTTGCTTGAAAAAGGGTGGAAACTTATTCCCATACTCAATATAATATAGGGATAGGGATATTATAATATAGGGGTAAATAATACAGGGATATAATGTGCTATTGAGGCCCCTGAGGTCCTCAAGTTCCCCCGAAATTCTGCTATCTCGCCCAGAAATTGCTACCGTTGAAATTTCTGATGAAGAATCAGTGCCCGATCGCTGTACGCATGTGCGCAAGTCACTTTTTGACAGTCACCAAACTAAATCGGATCTCAAAAAATCAAGTGACTCGCATTATCAGAAACATCTGGGAGTTTTCTCCAACCATGTACATGAACTCAAGTTCATGCGCTTCCCACATTACATCGATTGCACGAACACATGAAATGACTATGATGGATTTGCCTATAGTTTACATTGAATTGATTGTGAGATGTATATGGAACTAGATCAATGCACGTATTTGGAAATAACTTCCAGCGGAAACATTGAAATTAATGCAGGAATCTCCAACAGTGCAGTTGAATAGTCGCTGAGATGGACATGAATGTACTTTTTGGTTGAATAAAATATGTAAATACCAATATATGAATATTTCAATGAATGCCCATTCGAAGAAGTGTCGGTTCCAAAAAATCTTCTTCCGAACAAGCATCAAGGTGATTGGATTCGTCCAACACAAATGTCCATCGAATAATTATTCGAACCGTCCGAAATCGCTGTCATTGTGGAAATCGTATAGTGATGGCTACACAACATGCGTATTGTCAACAAAATGATCTAACAATATTCCTCAAAACATTCGCACGAATTTTTCGAGAATATTCAAAACAGGTTCATTTGAACCTGTGCAGACCAGTATACAGGTATTCATGCGTCTCCTACGAAGCTTACCGGAATATTTGAGTCAAATTTTCTGAGGTGGATACACTAAAAATGGAAGAGTTCAATTTGAACTTCTTATCGTGGGAACTCGAACGGTAGCGTGTATGAACTTTGGCCCCAATGTGGCTCAGTCTTGGGCCCATATTGGCAGGATGGGGCTCATGCTAGGCTGGCGTAAGCCCCATGGTACATACATGCTAGGGAAGATTCATCGATGAGGAGGAATGTCGTAAAATCTTATTTCGAAATTTTTATTATTCTAAAAATTGTAAGCAAATGTATTTTTTTGCACCATTTATATAGGATTACAATTTCTCAACGAGTTTCCAATACAAATTTATAGAATTCCAGTGATAAGATTGAGTATGAATCCTTTTGAAAATGAAAAAAATTTTATCGAAATTTCAAAAGTTAGTCATAAATAATCAATTTTCCGATAGACAAATCAAAATTCAACTAACTTCTCATATAGGTAAAAAATTCCTTCTCGCAGAATTGTGTTGCGAAATCTAAGCTAATTTTTCCGCAATCAAGTAAATTTTCAAATGCCGCCGGTTAAGCGTTAGATGCGCTACACATGAAGTGTTCAGCGTAACAAATATCCTAATCTCATAATTTCTTTTGCAGATGTCAATTACTTACACAAACAGAAAGTAAGCTGATTTTATTACGAAAATTTGCTGGTGATTTGCTCGTTGTTTTGAAGCATGATTTCATCGCGAAATCGCAAGCATTGTACTTGGAAGAAATGAAAGAATTCTTAGCAAACGACGAATTTATTATAGCTCTCGATTTTTCCGAGAATGACTGCTTTCATGTGCGAGATGCCATTCAATCGCAACATTGCACGTGAGATCGAGCACTCTTCATGTTCACGTTGTATACTATGAAGAGAACAACGTGCTCAAGCATGAGAATTTCATGGTTTCTTCTGAATTTATCAATCACGATGCCACAGGACTTAACTGGTGAGTCATTCCATGTCAAATCGACCAGAATTTTTCAATTGAGGGTCCCCATGCAATAACCACGTGGTGTAACCCACCTCAATTGTGTAACCCACCACCTCAGATTGCGATGACACTTTGTACATTTGTTCCGATTTGGATTCCAAGAACGTATACCAATTTTCATTTCATTACGACTAATGGTTTTTTTAGTTGATTTTCGAATATTCGAATTTGGAGCCCTGCAACTTAATCGAGCATGTTTACGAAAAACCATACTGTTTTATGAAATAATCAACTTCTCATGCACTATGAGACATTTCCTTCTGGAAATTGGTAGGTATTACGAGTCAATCATGTGAATTCCGAAAAGAATATATGAAGAACCGAAAGTCAATGAGAAAAAAAACGGACGACAATTGTTTGCTTTGAATTTTATCATTTTCGAACGAAATTCACGTATTCGGGAAAATACGCATATCTCTAGTCTCCAACGTGGTAGGAAGCTGGTTGATTTTTAGATTACTCGTGGAACTATGAGCTTTGTATAGAAATAGAGAAATGGATGGCTTTTGACTCCCCTGCGAATGTATGATGATAAAAGTGTATGGGTTTATAATTGTTATTTTCACGAATCTCTTCTACTCATGATAATTTCGTACTTCTCGTGAAATGGGAACATGGAATTGTACTGAATAGATGGAATTACGCTTCTTTGTCATAAGTGAAACTATTTCATTCAAAAACCTTACTGCTAAGAAGTTGGATGTCCTCGTAACCTCGTCAACTCTTGCGGGTCGTGTGAGCTGAAAAAATGAGATTGCACCGTAAGATTGAATTTCATCAGTTTCATATTTCTTACTATATATGGGTCATTCCACTAGAAATTTACAATTGAAAATTTGGTTCTTGTATTGAATAGGAAAGAAATCGACCTGTATTTTTTTATTTCATTAAGATACGGTGGATTTCGGAGTTGTAAATTTTTGAAGGAAATTAAAAAATGTCAACTTGCTTCGAATGCTTCTCGTTTATCAGAAATTCCATGAAAGAACAACTGAATGTTCAGGAAAAGTGTATTCAGGTCAACCTTCAGGTGTAGCAATGAATAAAATGTTCCCTTCGTTTATTCACACAACAAATATGCCATTTTTGTAAACCAATCGCAATTGAACGAAAAAGCATTTTTAAAATCGTCACTTAGTCCATAGAATATCTGTGAATTCCAGAGTGGGCAGTCAAGTAGTTTTTGAGATGCTATCATTCGGAACAGTCAGGTCACCCTCGAGTGCGTGATAGTGGAATGTCTATGCATGCGAAACGCCGTCTATGTGTGTTTGGATGTTATTTTACGTCTTCATCCGCTCAAACGCATCTTTGTGAGTCCTTGCTATAACGTTCAGTTCCCCATATTAATTGTCCAAGCAACAGTTTAGCGTAATTTGCTCAACGATTAATTCCGGAATTGTCGTCAACACAATTCACCATTCGTTGTTGCAATCCTTCCGAAGAAAAATCGGTTGGAGTAAAATTCGCCAAGTGGTCCCACCTGAAAATTTCAATCTCATCGATGTTGATGGAATTCCATGAATTTGTTGTACTAGTCACCCTCTTCAAATTGTGTTAACACCAGGTTTCTAGGAAGTCAGATTTTCGTGGTACAGGGGTTTAAATTTTCAAGATTTTTTTGATCTGCGTTTTTTCGAAAAATCTTCATCCTCATTAATTCCATCTAATGGGAATATATTATCATTGATATTGTTAGGATTTTTTCTGAATTTTACGAGAAAAATACTTTCATTCATGCAGAAGGAATATTTCACATAGAAATTCGATTTTTAAAAGTATTTTTGCTTTTTTCGGTCACTGCGCCCCTTTTGATATTGATGAAACCTTGATAAATCGAAAGCTTGATTTCTCAGCTTCAAAATCATACAAGTTTAAAAATGGGACGAAGGGATTTCCCCAAGGTACTGAGTTCCAAGTGTGTACGTATCGTACCTTGAGTACGTGACGATCACACCATCGATTTTCAGTGTATTGTTTTATGAAAAAAGTAATTATCAAATTCATTTTCTCAATTTTGCTTACCACATTGCTCAATACAACCATCTAGATTACCCCTTTCAAATGAATAATTGATTCACGACACACGGTTGAAGAAAACACGTCATACTTTATTAGAACATTATTGTAATAATTAGTCATACTAATTTGTCATCTTGGATCCATTGTATTTCTTCATATTGATAATCAATCTTTATGGAAACGCGGCTACTGTAACTGGTAAGAGTAACTGTAAGTGGTGACTTCCTTTGTACAAGTTATAGTACTCTGATTATTCACGAAATTGAATTATTGCTACATAAATGTGCAGAATGATATTAAACAATTTGCAGTATTTAAAATTATCAATCTTCTGATCCTTCCGACAGGTTGTTCCTATACTATAATTTTTATGCCTCCTTCGGGTCTTTGGGAATATATCATATTGCACTGCCGAAGAGTGAATTTTAAGGAGGTAAATACAATTAGACGGTCGAGGAAATCGATTTTTTTTCCTCTCAAAAGTTAGTAAATTTCCCGTAGAATACGGTCCAAAAAGTTCCAAACCGAAATTCGAACTCCTATATTTTTTCTTCGTTTTTCTAGAACCCCTTCTTCAATGCATAGCAGGTGTACGAGAGCGGTCGACCCAAGTGAAAGTTTTATCCATTGTATCGTACTTTGGAATACCCCAGGCCGTTTTTGTATACCTGATGGTAGTATATGTATGTATGTGTGTATATATACATGTATTGGAGACATCATTGGCCTACAGAGGGAGCGTTCGCTACAACGTCGAATTCGAACGTAACGGTTATGTTAGTGTGGTTCTCGCGTAGCTAGACACAGCCACGTGTATTTTCAGTGCAAAAATGTCGTATCCGAAAAGTAAAAAAAGTGCTTCGTCTCGTGCGAACCGTTCAAAGAAAAGGAAATTTCACGGCAATCAACATGCTGACAAGAGAGATTCGAGCCCCGATTTGAATTCTTCAAGTTCAAGTGCTACGTCAAGAAAACTTGCTACTGCTGACTATTCCGAAATATCGAGTAGCCCTTCACTTGCATACCGCATTATTGAATTCTCCACTGTTTTTAATCCTCTCTCTGATATATTATCTTGCCGTAGTTGCAAACACAATGTGCGGTTCGAAGGAACACCGAACCGAGGCTTGGGCTTCAAGCTCGTAGTGATTTGTCGTTGTGGCAAACGGCTTATAAATTCAGGACCACTTGTAAATACTGGCTTTGAAATAAACAGACGCATAGTATTGGTTATGCGATTGCTTGGTGTAGGAAGAGATGGAATTAATTTGTTTGTTAATTTTATGGACATTTGTAAAGGTATTTCTCAATCATCCTACGATCGCATCGTCGATTCTCTTCATACGGCTACCTCAACTATTTTTGATTATTGCTGCAAGAAAGCCATAGAAGAAGAGAAGTTGGAAAACGAGGAACGTGAACAGTCTCTTGTACATTTGAAAGGATCCGGTGATAGAAGCTGGAGAAAAAGAGGCTTTCAATCTCTGTTTGGGGTAACTACATTGATTGGTTATTACAGTGGAAGAATAGTCAACTTAGTAGTTGAATGCAGTTCTTGTCATCGATGTACTCTCAAAAAAACTGGATTGAATACCGAAGATTTTCTCACTTGGTATGAGGAACACGAAGAAACTTGCGAAAAAAATCACGAGGGTTCGGCAAGCAAAATGGAAGTGGACTCGATACTCGAAATGTTTCAGCGATCCGAGGAAAAGTATGGAGTAAAATACAATCATTACATAACAGTCGGTGATTCTAAAACTTTTAAGGCCATACTTGATGCCACTCCGTACGAAGATCTCGTCGTAACAAAGAAGCGAATGTATAGGGCACGTGCAAAAAAAGGATGGGGAGCCGTCTTAGGAATGTGAAAAAACAGCACGGTATTGGTGGTAAAGATAAACAAAAGAAATTTGTTGAACTTACCGATGCACTTATCAAAAAGTTAAGTATATACTATGGCCTTGCCATCCGGCGTCATATCGATAGTGTAGAAGGCATGAGTTAAGATATCTTAGCAACATATTATCTCATGTGCTCAACCAATGAAAACCCTAATCACACGTATTGCCCGGACGGAGCGAATAGCTGGTGTAAGTGGAAGAAGCCAGAGGCTACTGGAGCAGATGTGAGTAAAATTGAGCATCCCCCAGCTTTGCATCCAGATGTACAAAAGCACTTGCTGCCAATTTACGAGGGTTTCTCGAGAGACGACTTGCTACACCGTTGCCTCGGCGGTCATACGCAAAATGCGAACGAAAGTTTTAACGGCACGCAATGGCGCTTAGCACCTAAAACTTCTCATTCTGGCATAAAAAATCGTCGAGATTTCAGCTTATATTTCTACTGGAGTGTTCAATGAAGGTTTATCAACAATATTAAAAATACTGATTGCCATGGACATCATCGTTGGCCGGCAGAGCCTTGAGTACGTGCAGTTAAAGGACTCGGAAAGAATGAAGAGGCAGGACATTCGGACTGATCAAACCAGCAAAGAAGCCGGTAAGGCTCGCAGAGAGCTTCAAAATATCGACACTGGCATATACGAAGAGATTGAAGGTCTATTATATGCGCCTGGAATCGCTGACTAAATCGTGGGTACCATTTTTCGGTTGTCAAAACTTTGGACGCGTTTTTCTCGAAACAACATTTTTGAAATTGGCAGCCACCATTACTCAAAAACTACTAGTCCAATTCAGCTGAAATTTTCGGGGTTTCCTCTTTATACTATAGGCTTGTCTGTAAACCTAAATGTTTCGGAATTTCATATTGCAAAATTGAGTTATTGATGCAAAACTGGCAGAAAAAACAGTGAAAATCATCAATTTTTCACAAAAACTTCCACCGATTGTAAATTTTTTTTTTGCAATTTTCGAGGTTTACCGACAAACTACATGTATACTTGAGTGGTGACCGTTTTTTGGAGGGTCAAGTTCGCGCCAGCGTACAGCCATCATTTTGTTTTCGAAGATTGAAAAAAAAATATTTTTACATAGCTCTTCTTTTTTCCAACAATCGTACATAATGTCATGATCATTGTATCACACTTTCTTTATAAAAAAAAAATGTTCTGTAAAGCGTAATTTTTGCCCGTCTAATTGTATTCACCCCCTTAAGAATGAACGATGAATGTTCCATAGGTATCACACAATGGTATTTGAGAGTTCCTGCTATCGTTTTTGCAGGTGCACGTGCTGCAAGTCTCTTCAAATTTCCACCAATACCGTCACGAGGTCCTTTGCCATGTGCACTTGCATGAAAATGCCACTCAGCCGCAATCCCGAAATCATGTTCATGATGTAGGAGATTTGCGAAATTATATTTATTTCCAAAATGTTTCGTTGCTTCATCAGTGGAGTGGAAGATTTTTTCACATTCAAAATTAACTTGCAAATACTTCATAATAATTTTTTGAAATTCATAAACAGCTACCGTATCATGAGTCAGATTATCAGACAAAATTGCTATGGGGCGATGTCTTAACTCATCTGTTCTGTAATAAATTACTGTTGTGGAAATGGTAACTTGGTTGTTATTCCAATGAAACGATTGAATAGCATTCTGAGCGATAAATGCATAGTTTCCAGCAAAATCACATGTAACTATGAATTCTCCGGCCTCCAAATTATCCTTGAGATTCTTAAGAAAAAGCGATTGCTCCTTTGCTATGAAAGCGTGAGATTTCAACTTATGTAACCGTTCACAGAGATCCTCCACGAAATCTCCTGCGTCTGCTATTTCAGTTTCCAAAGTGCTGCGATCAGTGTGTTGCCAAATTTGATATTCTACTCTCTCAATGTACTGGTCTGTAAAATTCGATTAAAGAAAATCCTTAAAATTGTCTATTCCAGGACACGCTAAACACTTGTCCAGATAGCATTCAGAGGTAGGATTATCACATACAAGCATTTTAATAGCATCATGGTGAGAAGTCATGGGGAAATCTGTCGCAGACGTTAGTTTTTGTAAACTTATGGCATCTAGGATTAAATTCACGTTTTCATGATGAACACACACGCATACGGTATGAGTTCCAGAAGCTCCAGCGAGTACACAATGACGAGGTCTCAGCTGTGAGAATTTCGATAAGCTCACATCAACTGTAGGATTCTTCAATTTGAATGAAGAATACAATTCGGCAAGATTGCATAAAATCAATCTCTTTTGAACATGTTCACCCGTTCCATCATTAGTTTTGATCGGAACATAATCCTTCATGCCTGGCAATATCCAGCTGGTTTCATCATCCAAGTAAAATGCTATGATGGAATTTTCAATCTCGCAAGATAACCTTCGTCCTCTCTTTGGATTTGGTGATGTTAGAATTCCGTTTCCAGCTACCAACGTCCTTTGTCCCCATGATTTCGGAGCAAGGGTCAGAAGCAGAATCTTTTCTGAGTAACTGGAAGACTGTTTGAATTTTTCTTTGATTTGATCGAGAACTTCAATAGCTGATTCATGATGTTTTATTTGACACTTTCGATTTAAATTCTCAGACATTTTTGTTGATGGAACGGAAAAATCTTCTTCATTTATATCAAAAGTTTCCTCCCCGTTAATTTCAAGGTGTGGGACATCATCCTCTTCTTCGAATAATGTTTGATCCTAAGAGATAATAGAAATTCCTCAATTATCCCAGTTTTCTCCTCATTAGAACATTTTGGGGCTGCACTGAGAAGAATAAATAGTGGACTCAACTACGCACGACAGTTGGATACGTCCAAATGCAATACTTCTTTGATTCAATTAGATTTGTAGTTGGCTCAACTACGAATACTTGAATGAACCTTGAATTCAAATTGACTTGACGAAGGATTGTATTTGAACGTTTCCAACTGTCGTGCGTAGTTGCCTCCATTATCTCTTTCCTCCATGTATACTGTGTACTTTTTTGATGAATCCAATAATAAAGCGGAACTACCTCAAGTGAATTATTCCCGCATATATCCATCTGAACAGGTTTGACATCGTACAGAGGTGACATTGGAGATAGTACAGTCATGTCTTTCCTGCATCTACTACATATTCGGGTATCAGAGGGTAGATGATGATATTTTTTTCTCTCAGATTTGAAGATAAGGTTCGAAGATCTGAAGATTTTTTGTCACAGGGATATTGAAATGGATTGAAACAACGATCACCTGAACTCCTCGTTTTCATTGTGCTATTACATGTAGGAAAAAGTCCTTCCTCAATAGAATAATTCAGCAGAACATCAATCACGGAAACTTCATAAACTAGGAAGTTTCACTGATTTGATATTTATTCCTGTACATTCAAAAGGACACAAAACCGTTGATGAGTTCAGATTGGAGAGAATAAGGTTGGTTAGGTAACAAATGAAAAAGAATCAGGTTGCCCTGGAAACATCCACAGTCACTGTTCAATTGAAGCTTCAGGGCAGAAGTTGATATGATTGATAAGAATGAGTTCAAATCCTCAGTGAATTAGAATCAGAGAATAACATTAAGAATCAGAGGATATTCGATTTCTGGAAGTGGTTTTCACTGATAATGATACATAATATTATGACAGAATGAATTATTCATTAGCATAAAATATTATTACACAATGTTGGCGTAGTGTTGTATTTATACACGTTGTTACCGGGTCGACGCATGAGATCTTAACACTTAAACCCCCCTGGAATTTCGGGGAATCTTCTTATCCCATTTCTTAATCTGTACGATTTTCAAGCTAAAGAATCAAGCTTTCGATTTATCAAGGTTTCATCAATATCAAAAGGGGCGCAGTGACCGAAAAATGCAAAAATACTTTTAAAAATCGAATTTCTATGTGAAATATTCCTTCTGCATGAATGAAAGTATTTTCATCGTAAAATTCAGAAAAAAATCTCAACAATATCAATAATGACATATTTCCATCAAATGGAATTAATGAGGATGATGATTCTTCGAAAAAACGCAGATCAAAAAAATCTTGAAAATTTAAACCCCTGTACCACGAAAATCTGACTTCCTAGAAACCTAGTGTGAACACAATTTGAAGAGGGTCACTGGTACAGAAAATTCATGGAATTTCATCAACATTGATGAGATTGAAATTTCCAGCTGGGAACACTTGGCGAATTTGACCCCTTGTATGGGTCTCTGTGTATGTGTGTGTGTGTGTGCGGTTATTTTTTTGGGTCAATCAATCATCATCAACGATCATGCGCTTGGCACATTAACGCAATTGTTCGAACTGGTGTCCTCCAACTTCCTGACAGCTCGCCAACTGCTCATAAAAATTCGGTTCTACCTCTCTCAACATTCGCGGGGTGATCACCCCTGTTTGGTCGAGGATATTCTGCCGCAACTAGTCCAAATTTGCGGGTTCCGTGCAGTGAACCCGATCTTTCAGGAATCCTAAAAAGAAAGTCCAATGGCGTGAGTTCTGAAGATCGGGGTGGTCACTCAATTTTTCCCCTCCGCCCAATCCATCGGTTCGGAAATGTCTCATCAAGGGAATGCGTCCCCTAAACGCCAAAATGAGCTGGTGCTCCATCTTGCTATAACCACACCGTATCGAAATTATCACCAGCAATATTCAAAATCGAAGAGATAACGTGATCCCGAAGAAAACCCAAATATTCTGCAGCTGTGAGATTCCCACCAATGAAAAATGGCCCTATAACCTGATTCCCCATCATCCTCGCTCCAACACTCAATTTTTGTGGATATTGAGATTTCGCTCCGCTCATCCAATGAGGATTCTCGTCGCTGCAATATCGGAAATTGTGTCTATTGAAGTGACCATTTAGGCGAAAGGGGGCTTCGTTAGAGAAAACAACTCTATCCAACAGGGGAGGATTTTCACCGATCATTTTCATAAGGGCTTCGCGAAATCGCAAGCGTCTGTCAAGATCATCCTCAAGTAAATCTTGCACAAGTCTGATTTTGAAGGGATGGAACCTCGCAGTTTCAGGAATGCGCTGAACGGAGTGTCAACTGATATCATGAGCTTGCGGAGTTTCACGGATGGAGGTGTGCGGTTCCTCAACAAATGATTGTATGACTTCCACCGCAATATCATGGTTAGTGGTTGTGCATGACCTGCCAGATCTCGGGCAATCCTTAACACTCCTATTTCGTGCAGAACGTTGGATTGTTTCGGAGATTGTACCTGAGGAGACTCGATGTACCGACGCGATATTCACCGTTGAATAAGGTTTGTACCTCCCCGAAAGATTGTTGCCGATCTCCGTAGCCACGCATCATTAAAATAACGATTAGTTCTCCCTCTGGAAGTGTCATCTCCGATCAACGGATTACACGGTGTTACACTGATCGGGCACTTTTCGAATGACCTAGTGTAGGTTGTTGGTCTGGTCGAATACAACACAAAACCATGTTTGAAGAATTTATTACACCCTCAAATTTTCAAATTATCGTCAAAAACTGATTTTTGGGGATTGAGTAGATTTGAAAATTTCTAACTCGGGATTTTGGACCAATTTCAAAATTCCAAACGTGTTCTGAAAAGGGAATGTTGACACTTTCGAGGCATATACGAGGTGTGTTCAAAAAGTAACGGGAATTTTTAGATTTCGCGGGTTTGGAGAGTCCACCTGTATAAAATTTTTCTTTATTATGTTGGTACACATGCCCCTGAAGTACGATAAAATTTTCAGCAATATTCATTGCTTACTTTTTAAGTGGCAGCCGCTAACGTTATGACATGTTTTCCGAGTTCGGCGATTTTCGTTTGTGAGAAAAAAATGGATCAAAGAATTTGTATTCAATTTTGCGTAAAAAATGAAATAAAGTGGAGTGAAGTTTGTGAAATGTTAACGAAGGCATATGGTGAGTCTGCTATGAGTGAAGCAAGGATTGACGAGTGGTATAAGCGTTTCCAAGATGGCCGCGAAAACGTTGGAGATGACGAACGACCCGGACGCCCAAGCACATCAACAACCGATGAAAACGTGAAAAAAGTGAAAGAAATGGTTATGAAAGATCGCTGAATCACAATCAGAGAAGTCGCTGATGATGTTGGCATATCAGTCGAAAAGCAATCCGAAAAAAACGCCCTGATTTGTGGCAAAACAATTCATGGCCTTTGCACCACGATAATGCACCTGCTCACACTTCATTGCTTGTTCGTGAATTTCTGGCCAAAAACAAAACTGTAACGATCCCTCAGCTTCCATATTCGCCAGATATGGCTCCATGTGACTTTTTTCTATTCCCAAAAATGAAGAGAACATTAAAAGGCCGTCGTTTTGAAAGCATAGATGACATTAAAAGCGAATCGCTGGAAGAGCTAAAAGCTATTACAAAGACCGAGTTTCAAAAGTGTTTCCAGGATTAGAAAAAGCGTTGGCACAAGTGTATTATATCCGAGGGAGACTATTTTGAAGGGGACAAAATAGATATTGATGAATAGATAAATATTTTTTTCATAAAACGAAAATTCTCGTTATTCTTCGAACACAGCCCGTATATGGTTTCGAGTAATCAATAAAACTTAGTGGAAATTTTCCCCCAAGAATTTGAGATTTTCACCTGTTTTTTTTTTTATTTTTTCTGTTCCAAAAGCATTTTTTTGCGACTATACTCCAAGAACCAATGGTTTATCATGGATGGTATTGAAGTGGGTTCAATTCTGTGTGGATTAAGTCGTTGTTCAGTGGAATTGATCAAGAATTGTTGGAGTTATACAATTTTTCCCAAAGAAGGAAAGTTTGGTCTCATACGAAAATATAATTATATTAGCCTGAGTTCTACCTATTTGGCCTACAGAGTCAGTCCATGTCAATTCATCCAGTCAACCAACATTTCCAGCCATGGAACTTTTTTTGATCACTCCTATTCATGTCATATGAATGTATGCAAAACCGTTTCTCTCTGAGACTCCTACTTCTCGAGTTATGAAATATCAAAGTTTCGTATTTTTGTGTATCGACGTTCTCCGCGCGACCACGCGCCTCGTGACCGAAACTGCAATAACTTTTGATCTAACTGATATTTTATTCTGAAATTCATAAGACAGCATATTGAGGATATGCGGATACAGGAAATACGCGTTTCATGTTTTTGGATTTCTTGTAATAGAGGTTCTCATTGCGATCCAATCAATTTTTTATCATTTTTATATGTAATTTCCAAACTAAAATTATAGAGTGAGGCGGTATGTCTATGGGGCTATTTTTTTTTTTTCAATGAGAGCTTGAGATGTGTCCTTTACCATTAAGAAGAGGAATATCTGAAGTTTAGACCTTAACCATGCGTTTTCCAATTTTTATCTCTTCGCGGTACGATATTCGTTTTGACACTCCATAACGACTGTAACAGCAACCCTCCATTCCATTGATTATAAACCATGACCTCAATGTCCCATTTCTTCAAATTCGTGGCAGGGGTTCTCAATTCTTCAGACACTGCGACTCTCTTCTTCATGTTGACGATTTGGCTGACTTCTTTCGAGTTATCAAACAAGGACGATTTGTTAACTCGGAACAATCACGTGTGACTAATTATCTATAATACTTAATAATTGATTAATGTAAATTGATCAATTATTATTATCCATTCAATAATTATCATTAATCATCGTTCCCCCCCGTTATCTCCCTGTATTGTGCGACCCAAAAGTCGATCAACCCGTTATTCATGGTATGAAAACAAATTAAAATTCCCAAAAAGATTTGTTTCATTACTCGAATTACATATTTGAATATTTGAATGATTCATGAAACCAAACATATCATACATATACATATTATATTACTACACTATTCATAATCTTTTCATGTGCAAATTTGAACTTGTTTTTTTCGCTCTTTGAGGTGAAGATTGAATTTTTGATGAACACAGTACGTGTCTTTCTCATCAAAGTAATAAACCTTTCCCAAACCTCTCGTTGTCGAAGATTCTACAATCCTGAGAATATTCTGCAACGAAACAGAGAGCAAAGGGATTGCTATTCGATGGGCACTTGCTACAGTGTCGAATCACTCCCCTGGTAAAAAATTCCCCATATTTCATCAGATGGGACATGATAAGGCCGCTCACACTAACCAGTTCAGACGACATGCAAAAACGATCATTTGGATCATCATCGATAGGTTGATAGTGTAGTAAAATAATATGTATATGTATGATATGTTTGGTTTCATGAATTATTCAAATATTCAAATATGTAATTCAAGTAATAAAACAAATCTTTTTGGGAATTTTAATTTGTTTTCATACCATGAATAACGGGTTGATCGACCGTTTGGTCGCGCAATACAGGGGGATAACGGGGAAGAACGATGATTGACGATGATAAATCAATGAATGATAATAATCGATGAATTTACATTAATCAATTATTAGAAATTTGAATTAATGAATCACACGTGATTGTTCCGAGTTAACAAATCGTCCTTGTTTGATAACTCAAAAGAAGTCAGCCAAATCTTCAACATGAAGAAGGAAGTCGCAGTGTCTGAAGAGTTGAGCACCCCTGCCACGAATCTGAAGGAATGGGATATCCAGGTCATGGTGTATAATCAGTGGGATTGAGGGTTGCTGTTTATTGTAAAATACGCGAGGAGAATGTTTTTTCGTATCACGGGAAGAAAAAACCTCGTTATGGAGTGTCGAAACGAATATCGTACCGCGAAGAGATAAAAATTGAAAACCGCATGGTTAAGGTCAAAATGTCAGATATTTCTCTTCTTAATGGTAAAGTACACATCTCACGCTTTTATTGAAAAAAAAATCGCCCCATAGACATAGCGCCTCACCCTACAATTTTAGTTTGGAAATTACATATAAAAACGATGAAAAATTGATTGGGTCGCAATGAGAACCTCTATTACAATGAATCCAAGAACATGAGACGCGTATTTCCTGTATCCGAATATCCTCAGTATGCTGTCTTATGAATTTCAGAATAAAATATCAGTTGGATCAAAAGTTATTGCAGTTTTGGTCACGAGGCGCGTGGTCGCGCGGAGAACGTCGATACACAAAAATACGAAACTTCGATATTTTATAACTCGAGCAGTGGGGGTCTTAGAGAAAAACGGTTTCGCATACATTCATATGACATGAATAAGAGTGATCAAAAAAAGTTCCATGGCTGGAAATGTTGGTTGACTGGATGAATTGACATGGACTGACCCTGTAGGCCAAATAGGTAGAACTCAGGCTGATATAATTATATTTTCGTATGAGACCAAACTTTCCTATTTTGGGAAAGATGATTGAATATTCATTATTATTGAAATGACATAATTATATTGGGTATGGGAATGAGTTTCCACGCTTTTTCAAGCAAAGTTGATTTTTATTCAAACAATGGATTACATAATGTTGTTCAAAGTATGCACCATTGGAAACGCCCACTCTCTTTATTTATTTTCTCAGCGTAATGATAGAACAAGTCAACATCATGTTCGATACCATGATACGTCATATGATGCATAGAATATTATTAATTGAACTTCACATCAATTTTCGTATGAGACCGAAATTTCCTTTTTTGGAAAAAATGATTGAATATTAATTATTATTAAAATAATATAATTATATAAGCCTGAGTTCTACCTATTTGGCCTATATTCTTCTCTCAGCGTAATGATAGAGCGAGTCAACATCATATTCTATACCATAATACGTTATATGATGCATAGAATATTATTAATTGGACTCCCCATCAATTTTCGTATGAGACCAACATTTCCTTTTTTGGAAAAAATTGTACAATTCCAACAATTCTTGATCGATTCCAATGATCAACGACTTATCCCACACAAAATTGAACCCACTTCCATACCATATATGAGAAACTATTGGTTCTTGAATCATAGTCGCAAAAAAATGCTTTTGAAATAGAAAAAATGAAAAAAACAGGTGAAAATTTCAAATTCTTGAGGGAAAATTTCCACTAAGTTCTATTTAATACTCAAAACCATATATATGTCTCGGAAGTGCCAACATTCCCCTTTCAGAACACGTTAGGAATTTTGAAATTGGTCAAAAAATGGCCGAGCTAGAAATTTTCAAACGTATTCATTCCCCAAAAATCAGTTCTTTGACCATAACTTGAAAATTTGAGGGTGTCAAAAATTATTCAAGCATGGTTTCGTGTTGTATTCGACCAGACCAACAACCCACACTAGGTTATTTGAGAAGCGTCTTTAATTTCTCCTTTTCTGTGGCACTGTGTTATTATCTACAAATACCGAATACCTTGGGTAAATCACCGACTTTGCGAAGGAATAGCTCGTGGATAACCGATTCGAAATACGCTTACGTGAGTGATTATCAATTAGAACAGTCCCACAGAGACCCATAAAACCGCCCCCCCCCTCCCCACACACACACCCACAATGAATCAGGTTCCCGACACGTCCACGCCGTTGATTCTGGGTAATGCCAAGATTGGGATGAAAAACTTTCAATCCAAAGAGAATGAGATTGACTTACCATGCCCTGTTCGAAAGTTATGGGGGTGTTTCCAGACTTTGCTACATTAAAATATTAAGATCACCATATGTGATAAACTCAGCGAAAAATAATCCGGTTTCGGAAAACCGTTGCATTTAGGTTGGAAAAACCCCACGAATGACGTACCACAAGCCCCCCGTCTAATTCAAGATTTTGATTCCCCCCCTCCATTCCCCCCGAAGAGCTGGGGGACTCGAAGCCCTTATTATTATCCGAATTATCATGCCCCGTCCAAAAGTTGTGGAAGTGTCCCCAGACTTTCGCGCCACCCTGTATACACCGATTTGATTCCGATGCGAATTCAGCATAAACAAATCGATGGTAATGAGGAATAATCTGGTGCCTAAAATGTCTTGTTCGCGATGAATGAGAATCAATGGAAATGAATCAGATGCGCATTTCAAATCAGATTGGTTTTTGAAATATCTGACTAGGAAGTGCTCCTGGAATGAGAAATCGAATAATGTTGAATAAAATTCAGTTGAAAAGGAATTTCCGATGCAAAACCTGATAAATCAGGGTGTTCAGTCTCCGGGAATTCTAATGAAATCAATCATCCATGAAATTAGGTTGAACGGAATGACCGATGGAACAAATGGGAAATTCCCGAACTGAAATTCCCTGTAAATTTCGATTAGATTTTGTGAATTGGTTGTAATAAGATTTTTCACGCAGAAACATCCCACCTGATGGAAGAAATTTCAATTCCAAATTTTTTCTAACGATTTGAACAATATTGTACAAGAAAATTGATGTGTAAACATGTTAATTGAGCGTGAACAATATTCGCATCCGAGTGATAAAATATTCATTCATTCATAAAATTTGTATAATTACTTACTGCTTTCAAAAGAATGATTAGATAAACAACTCGAGGAAGCCAAGTAATTTGGATCAAACCCGTGAATAGGCTCAACATTTTACGTGCAGCGCGCCTCACGCTTATCAACGCCATTTAAAAACACCCTGTCAGTTGGCGTCTTTGTTCCTAATCAAACAATCATGATGAAACTCTCGAAAATATCGTTGAACAATGTAGATTGCTAAACACTCTCTCCCCTCATTTTTCGATCAATTGTGATGAAACTTATGTGGAACCACTATCAACACTACATATGACTGTGATGAGGATGGCATAACGATCGGATGACAGGAACGGAAGATATGCGCGGTCACAATTCACTTCTCATACACACACACAGCCAGACAGAACAAAGACCAAACACAAGACAGGCACAAGACCAAAAATGTTCCCCGAGTTTGGAGCAACATTTTGGCCTCAGAGATTTTCAGTTTGGAGACAGAAAATTGTTGGTCCCCGGAAACGATTACAAAGCTTCCCTCTAACAAGGGAGCAATTCTTGACTCTTCCATTTATCAAGTGTACTAAAATCCCATTCCGGGAAAGAGTAGCTTGAATTTTGTAGAACAATTCTGTGAAAGAGAAATTTTTCTACCTACACGAGAAGTTGATTGAATTTTGATTTGTTTATCAAGAAATTGATGATGTATGACTAGTTTTTGAAATTTTCATAGAATTCTTATTTCATTTTTAAAAGGATTCATCCACAAACGTAGCCATCAAATTTCATAAATTTTCATCGTAAACTCGCTGAGAAATCCTAATTTTATGGAAAAGGTGCAGGAAAATACATTTGTTTATAACTTTTCGAATAATACAAATTTTTGAATAATATTTTGGGACATTATTTCCCATTGATGCGTCTTCAAATTCTCACGATGAAAAATTAAAATTGAACTATTTCATTTTTAGTTCGTTCACTTCAGAAAATTTGACTCATTTGATAAAGTACATTGTGAGGAATTATGAGTCATAAGTGAAAACGTCTATGTCTTTTACAGAAGAAAAATGACTTCCTATTTATATTTCACGAAGCTTGATGGGTATGTGAGTACGATATTAGAATACTCTGAAACAATTCGTACAACTTTGGCAGCAAGGAATGAGTATCTTATAATTTTTCTATAATCACTCCATGACATTCCATGCATCTGAGAAACATCTACCATCGGAAAATAGCTTCCGAATTCATATAACTCAGTTCTATAGGATTTTTTTATACCTGGAAATATGCATATTTGTGAGAACTTGGACAGAGAACCATATTTCGAGAATGGAAGAAAAATTCGGCCATTCAATCTCATTGAAATTCATGGGACATGAAATCTCGCATTCTAATACATTTGCATATCAATTTTATATCATCCAGGATGTGAACAATTCCCAAAACATTGGCATTGGATTTATTACAAATTTCGTTCGGAACATCTCTGAAAACATCTAAGATAATTACAGACAAATAATTCAAATAATACTTTTTGTCATTCATGCGTATATTTGAAAGTTCTATTCATTCCAAAGATTCATAATTGCTCTTCCCTCGAATTGCATATCGCCTCATTATATCATAATAATCTACATACCAAAGATGGATTGTTCAGTCGGAAAAATCATTGAAACGTTCAGGTTGAATTTGATGAAGTGGGAGAAGATACACTGAGGAAAACACAACACAGTATCGTAACGCTAACGTGATAGACTTCCACGTGATCAATGAATTCACGCGCTTCTAGTGGATAAAATTTTCCCTAAGGCCTGTTGAAGAGGTCAATTTTTACATCCAATCCTTCATATTCTGCAACTTTCCCAGATGTTTTGAGAATCTTTTGTGTTGAATTTGTATTGTTCACACTGATTTGAGATTCACGGATTAAACTCATTCAACAATCAACACGACATGTGACAGTATATTTTATGGATCTATGAGTAGAATACAGAAATTTGCAATTCTTGATTCGCAAAAGTGATATCCACTTCTTTAGCCATCACTTTCCTTGCTGATGAATAACACGCATAAAAGGTTTCGGAGGATTTTGGATTTGATATTTACAATCTTCATGATCACAAAAAATATCCAGTTACACACTCCATATTACGTATTTGATATTTTGAATGTGAATTCATCCCTTGAAGTTTTCAATTCCAAACAAGATAATGCGTTCATTCATTATTCTAATAACAATAACAATTTAACAACGAGGATCACAACATGAGCACTATATTAGTTCACCTACTGCATCACTAATTTTGAATACCAAGATGTTACTGGGAATAAATTTTATTTCGTATTTACTCTTCACCGATGAAGAAAAATAGAACAAAATGTGACACATAGCGAACAATCGAAATGGATCAGTTGAAGAATAGCACACCCGCTTGCGAGGGAGTGTCTCGAATGGATCTCTAGGACAGAGCATCACCTGTTGGTTACTTTGTATCAGTCACGGATCAAATATATACATGGTGGCCCGCAGAACATCTGTCCAGAGGAAACGACGATGGTTGGAGTGCGCACACGCAAACGCAGAGATCAATGTGTTATATCGCACGCTTTTCTTCCCCAGATTCAACTCTATTGGGCTCTCACTTTTTTCACCCTTCATTGACGATTGTTCGCAGGTCTTGCATATGTCCACACGTACCTGTGCTCTGGAGAATGTATTGAACCTGTCTTTTACATTCATATATCGGGTCCACGAGTTTGATGCATTTATTTCAAGATGAAACTATTTCTGATTCACTAATATTGAGAAGATTTTTGTCAAGTCATGTGTTTCTTGTGTATTTTTTTGTTCTCTTTCCGAATTCGCAATCAAAATTCGAGATATCTGACACATGAATCCAGTATGACGGTTTTAATCTAAGAAAACGTGGGAAATTGAACGTTATTTTTCACTGGATCCACGTTGTCATGTCAATAGAGTGTGGATAACAACGAATAAGCTCAATTATCGATGCATCAAATAGTTCGCTGGGAAAAACCTATGATAGTGGACCCTCAAAAATCAATATGGCGGCCACGAGATGGCATAAATGTCTTGAAAAGAGGTATACTCAAATTCAGTGTTTGCCACAACCTACACTCAAAATGTGTCATTCATGTGTTCACGGAGAAAAAAGAACAGGGAATGATTACTAGAAATACGAGGGATCATTGCTAGAAAGAGCTAGCAAATTGGTGACATATTAGCTCTTCTATCAATAGCTCCACGCTACAGGGAGGAATAGTTCCTATCCTATCACTGAGGATTGATCTGGATTTCATTCCCATCTGATATCAAACGATGCTCAATATTGTTCACATACGGACTGTTCCTAACAAAACGCAGTAATGAATGCCAGCGTTCATAGAAAAGAAATGGTGATATCCGATAGTGAGTGCATTGGCTTCATTTATATGTAGAATAGTCATCATCACTCAACTCACTCAGCCACTGTCTCAAGTAGT
The DNA here is from genome assembly GCA_018340375.1 of Gonatopus flavifemur. NCBI lineage: Eukaryota > Metazoa > Arthropoda > Insecta > Hymenoptera > Dryinidae > Gonatopus > Gonatopus flavifemur. The sequence continues at coordinate 409,784 of JAFFJZ010000059.1, read as the reverse complement.
AGTACCCATTGAACCAAGTAGAAATACGTTTGACCAATATTCGAACTACCAGCTGGGGACCGATGAATCAGGATTCCAGTGTTCCTGTGTCACTTTTTTAACTCAAATCTGGACCCAGCATGTGGAAATAATACCATGATCAATATCTGAACAAACATCTTTCCATAAATAAGATTGAGTCTGAATCAATTTAATCAGTCCCGTTAAATTTTCAACTATACCCATATAGCATAAGAGTTCTGAAAGAGCTTATAATGAATGCGATGTATTCATAAAGAACTCTTTCAGAACCCTTGTGCTATCTAAGATAGCTGAAATTCCCCTGAAAATTTCAGATCTTTGTTTGAACTCAATTTCGGATGATTTAACAGGAGAACGCGATAAGATTGTTACCTAGTGTGGGAAGGAGAAACAAAAGAAAATGATTAGAAGAGTTGAAAGCCGCTTAGAGGCAGATGAGAACTGATAGAAACAACTCTAAATCATTTTCTATGCGGTTCTTGACTCTTTTTATCGGTCTCTATCGTTTCCTTTTACCAGAGATGTGTGATTATCTTGAAAGCATCCTTCTGAGAGCACTTGCTCCTTGAGGGTATCCTCTTAAGAGCACTTCCCGTACAACACCGGGCCCTAACAGCATTCGGAAGTTTCGAAAACGTTCTAAGACCGTCCGGACGTGTTGAAAACATTCTTAGAACGTTTTAAAAACGTCCAGGGAACATGATGCTGTCTGGGGGGGTGGGGGTTTGAACGTTCATAAGATATATCTTTTGAGAGTATCTTTTTAAGAACACTTCCCGGACAGCACCAGGATGTTTTTCGAACGTTCATAAGACGTGCTTGATTACAACACAGGGAACGTACAAATAATGTCTCAGGCAGTTCTAAGAACGTTGCACGTATGTCCCAGGTATGTCCAAATCTGATAATACACTATTTCTTCATAGATAAACCAATAATCCTGGATTTCAATCAATTACCCGATTAAAGAATCCCCAACGAAACGGAAACGTGCAACGAACGTTGATCGAACCTGAAATGGGACTATGGACCTGTGAAGGTTCATCGAATGTTTATTATATGTAAGTGTATCTGAAATAAACTCAGAATTGATCCAATCGAATCGTAGCCTGTTGGCGACGGGAATCGCTCTCCAATAAGGTCAAATTGAGATGAATGGATTCTGTTAATCAGTGAATTCTTTAAAAAACGAGAACATGATTGATGAGTCCATGTGGAACAATTAACCAATAGTACACCCACTGAGCATGTCTGTTAGAACCTTGCATTAATATTGCAGCGATATTGATGCGATCTTGAGAGTACCTGTCATGAGAATTACAACAGTAATATTACAGAATTCAATTACAAGTAAATTACAGCGATGTTACGTTGTCAAGTGATATTCCAACGATATTTCTGTGAGTTACTTTTGTAATATTGCATTTATGAATTGAAAAACAGGTACTCCCAAAATGGCATCAATATTGCTGCAATATTAATACGAGGTTCTAACGGAAATACTCAGTGGGCATTTAGTTATCATTCGGCCCATTCCTGAATGATAATGATAAGAAATCTAGTGATGACGCAAATTCAACTGATCAATAGGATGGCCAACTTTTGCCTGGTCACTGTTGAAAATAATACAAAATCTTGTATCACAAATGATATTAAATTTCGTAACAAGCTGCCCAAGTAGCAACCGAACGTTGTATATGTACTATGAACGTGCATAGTATATATACAACATGCTGATGCTACTAGGGTGTGATATGAAATTTTGTATCCAAACTGATCCTAAATTTCATAACAATGATGTCAACAGATATGGCCACATGATTGACATGATACAAAATTTCGTACTACTGATACGTAAAAAACTTCGTATCCGTGTTGTGAAGTTTTGTACTGATTTCCCTGACAGTGGGATTCTCCCGTGGTTTGTTGAATCCCAGGTAGGAATGAAGCGTATAGAACGGCGTAGAAGCGTAATCAAACAGTCCTCTGAGCGCAATTTGAGAAGTTGATTTAAACCTTCTCATGTTTCATTCGTTTCTATTTCCGCATTCTTGAATTTTGATTTACAACAGGATGTTGAACGATGTCAGGATGAATGTTTTAATAGAGTTTCTCACGATCAATTAAAGTTTCAGAATTTATGGAAAACAGATTGTATACAATTAAACCCGGAACGAACTATTACAAACCGACGTTTCATTTGAAAAAGACTAGTATTATGAGGCATACGTGGTCAAATATTGAGAACCCATTTTTTTTGACGATATTGCTGTAGATTGGACAATATTGTATCACCCTTCTGGATCAAATTTAGGCTTTTTTTCACGAATAAAAGTTGCCTGAATTCTGCGCAAATCTGACGCCATAGCGTGGATAACGTTTCATTATCCACGCTGTCACCTGAGATTATGTACAACTGTGCCCAATCGTATTGTTGTCGATGTAATTGACAAGTTCTGGAGTTTTTCAGATTTCCATGCATGGTTCAATGGGTAGTCCCAAGTAATACTAATAGCAGCAGAAACCTTACTGGATGTACGAATTGGCTGCATACAGCGCAGCGATATAAGTTCCACAAAGGGCCACTCATCCCATCAAACACTTTCGATTTTGAAAATATTTTGGGAAATGATTGAGAATAGTTCAAGAATTCTTATGTAGTATTGGAAGATATATTTTGAATCATTGGATCATTTCGATGCAATGCATTTGACATTGGAGGTGATCAAGCCAACATGTAGAATCATTGAATGGTTGAATAGATCAAATCACGTAGTAGTATTGTTATGAGAGTAATTCTTTATTACCGTAAGTTTGAGAATTTTATGAGAGTTTGAAACAATGATTAAAAACAATACAGTAAAATATGAAGTACATTACATCGAATAATATTAATAATATTGAAATGCTTCATGTGAAATTGGAGCGAGTTTTTTATGTACACTCAAAGATGAATACTGGATTCATATTCACTTCTTAGCAATAGGATTTCCTCTATTGCTTACTCTACCCATGAAAGTTACTGAACAACAATTCAAACCGTCAAGTCTACAAAACTCCCAAGTCGATTGTTCAGGATCTACACAAAAAGCTACATAATGTGGGACAAGATGAGAATCGCTGAAACGTTTTATAATGAAACTGGTTTTGTATGTTTCTTCTAAGATAATGTATCGGATTTCGGAAAACTGAGGCTCGTGACCAAGGAACATCATAATTGTACCATGTTTGATCTTGATGCTTTTGGACAAAATCCATTCAGCTAGAGCGATTTTTTCCGCCATATCACCAGGCAGGAATGGTGAGGTGAATTCAGAATGAGGGATGTTCTTTTTTGAGACCTCGATAGAAGAGCAAACTTCAAATCCGCAAGATTTTATATTATTCGACATCAGACGGTAGTTCAGTCATAATTGCTGTCTCAATACGATTGTGTGACAAACATTGACTCTGCTAATACTAGCTCGTAAGGCTCATTTCCCTTCTTGATGTTTGGCTTCATGTCTCATAGAAGATAGTTTCCAAAGAGGTCCCATAAGGTACATGATTCTTGGGTAGTGTAGAAGGATATGGTGTTTTGGTCCAAGACTGCCTGGAGATAATGTGGATAATGAATGTAGATATTCCTCAATTAACGTTTGTAATACATCGCAATGTTCAGGAGAAATATGAGCAGACGCAATCACAACTCTTACTGTTTTTTGCAATAAGATGATTCAATTTCAGTGGTGAGTTTTTGGCGTGGTCAAAGGCCCATTCATAATTGTCACGTATTATACAAGAGATACCATCTCAGCCGAGGACATCATTAATTTCTTCTGCTTTATATGTAGTTCCGAAATTTCTGGAGGGGTATTACGCTTTCCATTGCAACTGTATTGAAACCCTTTGATTCTGGAATTTAAATCTTCTTATGGAAACAATTTAATTCCCTTTATGAAGTAATGAAATATACTTCCAAAATCATACCGGCATATACCCTCTAATAAATCATGCATGACGTCAACAGATAAATTTTTCTTCACGTGGAAACCGTTAACTTCACGAAAAAAAACATGGTTCATTGATACCCGTCATAGATACACTATTCAATCAAGAGACGCGGTAACGTCTCGACGCCAAGTCGAGAAAACAGCATATATACATATATATATATATAAGTCAAGCGCTACTGTGTATCTTTACTCGTAAATTGTGATTTTACCGACTGAGGGAAATTTCAATGAACAATAACTCACTACACATTGTATTTCACGAAGAAATAACGACACTTTCACTATATAATTTGCATGTACGCTTCCGATTAGGCGCACTACGAACTTGATCCGTTCATGTGACACTGAGATATAAACGTTTCATCAAATTGTCACGCGATTGATATTATCATATTTTTCTTCGCCATCATCATCAACTTCTTCTTATCTCACGATAGATTTTCGTTATCCAAGAGTGTGTTCGAATATCTGCTACTATCCCTATATTCTCTAGATCCCTAGATGATTATATCCAATGGTATGGTATGGATGCATTCTGTCATTCTTTCTTCTCAACATCCATCCAATAGAGTTCATTTCAGTGTTATGTATAAAAGTATACATAATAATATAGAATTTATGTGTGATAGGTTATATGTATATATAAATTGATAGGTTATATGTTTATGAATGAATGATTATGAATAAATGATGAATATCAAAGGAATTGAACATGAATGAATTTCAGGTGTTTACGGTTCAGTTCTTCGTATCGAGTATTGCATAATATTGCATAATAGGAGAAACTCAAACAAATAATCAGTCAATTCTGTGTTATAGGTTATGTGAAATAAATGATGTATACCAAAGGAATTGATTGAAAATGGATGAATTGCAGGTTTCAACGGTTTCAGTTATTCATGTGATACAATGAGAGATGAATGACTTTTCACATATTTTAACGTGGATATATGAAATTCATATAAAATATAAAAAATAAACAAATGGACAAAATAATGAATGATCAGGTACACAATGATGGTTTGTACAGAAAAATTACTATGAATCAATCAGTGAATGATTGCTCGATTGGTTCTTGAAAGTAAAATCACGAACAGAGAAGACATTCAATGAATCTGTACTCTGTATGTCAGCTACGAACCACTAATAATTCCATTAAGTGGGTTCGTAAGCACATGGAAGAAAGACAGGAGCGCAGTGGATATATCACAACTTCTTTCGTAGGGTCCAGTGCGATAAGATCCCACAGATTGATGAAAAAAAGCTGGAGCGAGGCAGAAGTACCAAAGAATTAGACATTAATTCCCCTCGCTACCAATTATATTGGGTACCCTTGTAGGTAAATACAAAGGAAGCAAGGGCACAGTGGATATACTACAAAACTTTGCAATATATCTACTTCACAAATGCACTGGTAAATAATTACAAGCAGATTATTCATGATTCACTGGATGGGAATCAAACATATATAATAATATTCTGAACATATAAATTGATCTAGATTCAGAATAACTAGAACTGGACTGGACTGGAGTGGCTGAAGATACAATTCATTCTAAAATCTTAATTCCAAAAGTGTTACCTCTTCAGTTATATTCTATTCAAGCAGGAATGTATTTTTTTTCTTGAATTCCCTATTTTAATTTTTGTTATCAGATGAATTTCTTCTCAAATATCATCAATATGGTTCTGAAAGGAATTCCTAATTGAAAAGAATTAGAAAGAATTGAATTCTAAACAATTAGATTTGAATTTGGAGGGCACAAATTAATTCCAGAGAAATGTTATCCTTATCTATTTCCCCTTATTTCACAATGGAATCTCATCCTAAATCTATGGTTTGAATTCAATTTTGCTAAGGTCAAACACAGAATATGATTCAAAAGTTGAAAATAAATGTCATGAATAGTTTTGATTCAACATTCTTCTCTCATTCCACTGCAAGAATGATTCCAATGCAAGAATTCAACACAGGATAACAACTGAATATCACACTAAGGATTGAAATCTGAATTTAATAGTCATAAAATGAATGGAATTGAAATATTACAATGAAACAATCAGTGGAGGATGGCCTGATTGATTCTTGAAAGTAAAAGCACGATCAAAGAAGACATACAATAAATCTGTACTCTGTATGTCAGTTACGAACCACTAATAATTTCATTAAGTCGGTTCGTAAGCACATGGAGAAAAGGAAGGAGCGCAGTGGATATATCACAACTTCTTTCGTAGGGTCCAGTGCTATCAGATTTCACAGATTGATGAAAAAAAGCTGGAGCGAGGCAGAAGTACCAAAGAATTAGACATTAGTTCCCCTCGCTACCAATTATATTGGGTACCCTTGTAGGTAAATGCAAAGGAAGCAAGGGCACAGTGGATATACTACAAAACTTCGCAATATATCTACTTCACAAATGCACTGGTAAATAATTACAAGCAGATTATTCATGATTTACTGGATGGGAATCAAACATATATAATAATATTCTGAACATATAAATTGATCTAGATTCAGAATAACTAGAACTGGACTGGACTGGAGTGGCTGAAGATACAATTCATTCTAAAATCATAATTCCAAAAGTGTTACCTCTTCAGTTATATTCTATTCAAGCAGGAATGTATTTTTTTTTCTTGAATTCCCTATTTTCATTCTTATTATCAGATGAATTTCTCCTCGAATATCATTATTATGGTTTTGAAAGAAATGTCTAATTGAAAAGAATTAGAAAGAATTGAAATCTAAACAATTAGATTTAAATTTGGAGGGTACAAATTAATCCCCTAAAAATTGCGATCCATAGTTGGCTAACCTAAATCTTAGTTGATCTGGAATGCAGCAGACCCGAAGTCAGTAATTCCGAACATATAGAAAACAAGTAATTATTTGTTACTAGTAACATCGAATGAGATAATTATTTGTTACTAGTAATATCGAATGAAATAATACATAATTGAAACTTTTTCGGAATTATTCTCATTCGAGATTACTGATTTCAAGTCTATGGCACTTCGGGATACCTATGGCTGATCGGTTGTATGTTCAAATCAGCCCTATCCGACTCATGCGTTTTCCCCTAGACATCCGGTTCACATAGTGACCACAAAAATCCAGATGGCAAATCGATCTAGTTGTCTGATTGCAATTGTTTTCATAACCATTCATAACCTGTCACATTCGCATGAGTTGAAAGATTGAAAATATGTGAGTTGCATATGATTCATGAAGGTCTTTTATTGTCTTCTTCATTTTTTCATTTTGAAGAGATTGACAATGAAGTGAAGTGCAGGAATCTTTGTGACAATCAAGTGTACTTTCATCTCTTTCGTGAATAAAAAAATGTATGTAATAAACATTTTTTATCTTCACCTTATGAACATTTTATTTGTAATTATTTGTTTCAATATCATTCATACCCTATTATTATAATATTATAATAATATTATCATTTTTATATTATTATTATAATATATTATATTTTTTCACATCCTATTGAAATGTTTTTGACGATTATGAAGCACTATTCCGAATAATTACACCCATTTTGTATTATTTCATTCGTTGCACTTATCAATCACAATCATACCCGGACCACTAGATTGAAGAGCCATCTACAACTTTTTCGTCACTACGTGAACATACCGAAGTTTGAGTAGGATAGGGCTGGTTCAAATCTTCGTTGTAAAGAATAGGTTGTTCTAAATCTTAGGCTGCTTTGAGCGCTGTGAGCTGCTTCCAGCGCCAACTCATCAGTCGACTGATATTTAGTTTTCGAAATTCTTCCCATGTTATTTATGGGAATTTGCTTTCATTCTCTTGGATTCTTTATTTCTTATTCCAATAATCTATTGTGGTCCAATGATGAGATGACTGATGAAAACTCAAGTGGTTTTTCATGTCACAGAAACAATCTGAGGACATTTTCTTCATTGCTATGATTCCTATTGAACTTGAAATGAGTACATAATTTGATTTGTTCTCAATTGAAGGTACATAAAAAAAAAGAAGTGAAATCCCCCCAAAAAAACTTCAAAAAAGTGAAAAATAACGCCAAGTACATGAAAATGTCAAATCAAACAACAACCAAAATTCAAAAACATTTCAAATGAAAATGGTTCTGTACTCGAAATTCCGATGAGATGAAACAGGGTATGCTCCATCTAAATAAAAAATATGTTAGACTAAACAAAAAAATCTAAAAACATATTCTAAACAAGAATTTCCCTACATTAAAAATTTCAATGAAATACGACAGGATATGCTCCCTCTGAAAGAAAAGATGTGAAATCAATATGAACTGCCAAGTACATTTGGTTATCCAAATGATATGTCAATGATTTCTTCTATGTTGTAACTTCAGTATGTTTGATAACCCTAGTGAAATTGGAGTGTTGTAGTGCGACGAAAACGCGAAGTAGCGTAACCTAAGAGTCATCTAATCGTGATTTATGAAAGAATTGGAACATTTTCACGGTTCACTTGTTTCAATACCCGCTTTCTTCACTTTTTGATTTTCATCAAAGGAATTGTATGAGGTTATTGATGATTCTCAAAAACATTACTGTATTTCATCAAAAACACAATGGAGTAATCAAAACAAATTCAAGTCCAACTTTATGACATATTAGAAACAAGTTTGGCCTACTTTCAACAAAACATACTGATCATTTGGTGGTTATGAAATCCATGTCGATGCGCAACACTTGGCGTGGCCAATAAAGATTTCATGCTTAAAGTTCCTTCTCGATACTGAAAGTTCAACACTTATCACTGGCGACATCAAGTGTTGCGCATCGACATGAATTTCATAACCACCAAATGATCAGTATGTTTTGTTAAAGGTAGGCCAGACTTGTTTCTGATATGTCATAAAGTTGAACTTGAATTTGTTTTGATCACTCCATTGTGTTTCCGATTAAATACAGGGATGTTTTCGAAAATCATCAATCACCTCGGATACAATTTCTTTGATGAAAATCAAAAAGTGAAGGAAGCGGGTATTGATTCAAGTGAAACGTGAAAATGTTTCAATTCCTTCATAAATCACGATTAGATGACTCTTAGGTTACGCTACTTCGCGTTTTCGTCGCGCTACAACACTCCAATTTCACTGGGGTTATCAAACATACTGAAGTTACAACATAGAAGAAATCATTGACATGTCATTTGGATAACCAAATGTACTTGGCAGTTCATATTGATTCCACATCTTTTCTTTCAGAGGGAGCATATCCTGTCGTATTTTATTGGAATTTTTAATGTAGGAAAATTCTTGTTTAGAATATGTTTTTAGATTTTCTTGTTTAGTCTCACATATTTTTTATTCAGATGGAGCATATCCTGTTTTATCTCATCGGAATTTCGAGTACAGAACCATTTTCATTTAAAATGTTTTTGAATTTTTGTTGTTGTTTAATACTTGTTCTTGGCAATTGATTGTATTCCAGTGTGTACAAAAACTTTCATGAAATGTACTATTTATATTTTTAGAATCAATTGAACAAAATGTACAATGATATCGCGTTCGAAAACTTTCTACAAATCCTAATAATGAATATATTCCAAGATTGTCTCCCAAAATTGAAGCCAATTTGAAAAAAATGCGGACTCCGCTATTCTGAAATGGAACAACTACTCTTTCTTCTGTGTGAGAAGGGTATGTTTACGTAAACCACTCTACACTTCGCAATTCCCGCGTGAGTTCCTAGTAGATTATTATTTTCGTAATTATCGGAATAGATCATTACCGGGAATATAACTTCAGGAGGAAACATTGACATTTGTTCTTTCCAAAATTCACTCTGCATAAAGTCTTCACATATAGATGTATTATTTTGTCAACTATCTATATACATCATAGTTTTGTAAAATTTATCCGAAATCGAAAAAAATCTTTCGAACACATATCTCATGGGAATGAACTCGGCAGTTGATAGTATGTGTGTGTGTTTTTGATGATCATTATTCATCCTGAAATCATCTCTTCCACCTAGGAACACTTGTTCATGTTCAATGAATGTTCCACACTTTGAGAAATTTTTCAAACGCAGATATTCTGTTTCTAGTCCAAGAAAGGGCATTTTGAGTCTAGCAAACATAGTATTCATTCTGAGCAATTCCTCATTTGATTCTCCTCAAATTTCTCAACGTGCTATAATTGATTGTTCTGAATGAGAAATAAGTGATCCGCTTGAGAACTGTGTCACAAGGTCCAGCACATCCGACACTCTGCTTCTTGAGATATCAACGAATGCATATGATTTCGAAATAAAACATAACGCTTGGTAAGTAAGATCTTGATGCTCTTGAGATGCATGTTGTAATGCTTTTCCCAACTGCACATCAGTTGCTGAATTTCGAAATGTACAAGTAATCATTTCTTCTACATTATTTCGTCTTTTGATAGCAAATAAAAATAAATCAATAGTTTAGTTGTCTAAAATATCATCAAGAAGAATATTATCGATACTTTCCGCATTTTCAGTAATAAGCAGACCAGTAGGATCATCAAGATTTTCTATATCTCCATTTATATTTGGATCAGAAACATAGGTGCAATCTTGAGTCGAATGAGGTGTATGTTTAGAATTCCGGTGTTTCCTAAATGAATTCAAAGGTGTAATTTTCCTACTTTCGCAAGTTGACTAATTGCATCTGTATACTTTTAATAAAGGATGAAGCTTTAAAATATCAGGAATCAACTTGTCATTGGTATCCAAAGTTTCTTTACATGTGAAACAAGTGAACATTTTGTACTTTTGAATTTTATGCTGCCGGAAATCGTCCAATCACTTCATTTATAGCAGTATTCAATGAGGTACCAAACTTATCGCCAGGGTTCTCAATTTCGTATCCTACTTTTTGAATGAATAACCATAAATGGGAAGATTGTTGAAAATACTTGCAGTCTGACGCATGAAATTTTTTGAATGCCAAATCTATAGCGTGTAACGGAGATTCAACTTAATATCGGTATTGATTTACAAGGACACACGAACTTTTTATCTTAGTCAATGGTCCAACAATTACAAGAAGATGTTTAAAATGAGAATTTTGGCGTTGTAAGTCTTCACATTTTAGTCTAACTATGCGATTTATGTCCGCTGTGTTCTGTAATGAATGGATATTGTTAAAATAATCCAATAGACTCAACATTATTCAAATATTTACATGCATGGAACCTGTCATGTGTGCCTACAAATCATTTGTAGCTCTTATTAAAATTATCAGAATCTTTGTTTGTGAGTATTGATGTCACCTCAATAACTAGAAATCCATTTCCTTCCATCATCAACTCACCTCAATATGTAAAATAGAAAATTCCTGGCTTTCCATGATTAATGGCTCCCGATAATGCTTTTTTGATGAAGTTTCCTCCTTTTGAGACTCACACTTGCTTTTTGATCATTTTTTCTTCTTTATTGCCGGTTCATACTTCATTTGTGTAGATAGATTTGTGTTGATTTTCCGAAAATGAGATTCTCAATTTTGTGAGTAAAAACTTTTGAATTAAGTTGTTATAAATCTTCTGAAATATTGTTTACCTGGAGGAATATGGACTCATTATTCAACCAATACTATAGCGTATGTATCGTTCGGCTCCCTTGTTGAACGAGATGGCCCTTCGATAACGGAAAGAATTTGAAGTATTAATATATTTCACGAGAAATTAAGAGCAGCGGACTGTAATTGAGGTTCAAGTCATTCCTCGATGGAGTACTCGCGTTGGAACTGGGGAAAGAACTTGGTTTCTGAAATGAGGAACACATGTTTGGAGATAACGTGAATCTTAATTGTACCGAACTACACGTCTGTACGCGACGACAGGTTGACGATGAGAGAGAGTACTCTCTCCTCGCATGAGTTACAGAGTTATCGTTACGGAGATCATTACGCCTCAGATAACCAATGATAATCGATTATAATGAGTGTAGGTACTATTTTTACTGGGCGGATGATCTCTCTCGCTTTACATAGTCGTACTTAGGACGTAGATATATATCAGCATATAGTACATATCTCTATATACATGGTGTTCGAATTATTACAGAATACATGATATAAAATGTGATTCAAACTTAAAGAATCTTGAACACTTGTGTTTTGTGATAAATATATAAGGCTATTTCGAATAGCACCCCATTTATACAAAAGGTGTAATGTTTTTTCAGGATACAAGATTTGAGGATCAAGTTCAAACTGTAAAATAGTAACATATATCCATGACATTTTGTGTCAGAAGAGAACATTCGCATCTTGGAGAATATTCACTTACCAATTCACTGCCACGATTCATCTTCAAGCAACGATATTGATCAACATATTCAACAACGGGAATTCCACCTGAGATCAGTTGATTTCTACGGAAATTAAATGTGTCTTGCCACAATTTTTCAATTTAATTCCAAGGCTCAATTCGATTCTTCAAAAATTCAAATTTCTGATTAGCTGTTATAAATTGATGATTCCATTAATTTGTCTTAGAAGTGATTCGTGAATTGATGCTCCTTCATATACTATATTATGGAATATTTGTTACTTACATGCACCTTTTTCAGTAATAGTCGGTGATGATCTGGAATTCGGTAATTTTTCTATCAGAATTTCACTTTTTTTCAATATACCTTCCACATACACAAATCGATCATATAATTTTCCACTGGTACACGATCTTGTTCCGTCAAGTGATCTACTGGCAATGTAACAAGCACCCGCCCGTCCTTTTGGGAATATTCTTTACTTCTCTACTTCCGCTCTACTTCTTTTGCAATAGGTAAAAATTTTCTTGTTGAAATTCTCACAAAAATCAATCAATACATATCCACGTCTCGCACATTGGAATGTTAGTTCCGCGAATTTACATGGAGAGCAAAGTACATGTCGTTGAAGTCTGAATCGTTCATTGAAAAGTGTTCACAATTTTAATGTCTCCCATAACATACGTAACCCTCTTTTCTCGTTGACAGAATTTTTTGTCGAGCACTGTTGTCAGTTTCGAATTAGATCGTTTCCATTATATTTGAAATGGGATTCGTTTCGAGAAACGGTTTAACCTTCAACATTATCAAAGTACGATAAATAAAGTGTCTTACTTGAATTCACATATCCGTGTATTATTTCCAGAATTGAAAGAAGCCAAATCTCGTTCTCTATCAATCAAGCAATGTGGTTAATTCACCGAGATTTCCGTACGTAGTTAATACAAGTTGTCCGTTTGGATCATTTTTTAAGAATTCCTCAACATTATGATACTGTCAAAAGTACATTCAAGTGAGTTACGTAATTGATGGAAAATGCAATACTGAAGGAAGGGAATGTTCAATCTTTGGGAATGAAGTGAACTTCTTACAATGTCATCAGGAAGGTTCACAGTTCCCTCTGTTGAGTGATCCTTAGATCGAATTCCTGGAATATGAACAGTTCCTTCTTCCCTTATATTACAATTGAGATTCTCTTTTTCATCTATATTTCTTTCATTCGCATTGATTTGCTCATTGGTGGATCAATATTTTCTGAAGCGTCACATAACTGTATGTGTGATTGTGACGTACCGACTATTTGATCACATACAGAAGCTATATTTATTAATTATACATTTGAGTTCTCTACAACATCGTGAAGACCACTGAAGATAGCTTGAGGCTCAATCACTTGATAATCCAATTCATTCATATTTACACTGCTTTTGGGTGCATAGGAAATCAGTTTTGATATATCGTGTTCTGGAGAAAACAAAGAATTAAAATGACTCAAAATGAGTGTCATTCTATTTATCAAAACATAAAGCAAAAGGATATTTGATTTTCGTTGAATCTATAATTCTATATGAATCAATTCGGAACTACTGGAGATTGATATGTTTCGGGTACTTCATCTCTAATGTGAATATATGAGGATCAAGTGAATGAAATCCTTGATATCTTCGTTCATCTTAAATGCATTCCTTGTCGAACTTGATCACATTCATGTTTTTCATTCTAACTATGTTTGTTCCGCTCGAATAAAATGAAATTGATCTCATAAAAATACATTATTCTCAACTACAATTCTTCGTGATGGCAATATTTAGAATAAGACAAAGTTGAACAACACTCATAATACAACTGACTCAGGCGGAATTTCATTTCATTTCCTGTCATGACGCAACTTGACCAACTGGAAAATTTCATATTTTCGGATAATTTGTTCAGACAGTTAATAATATTCAGAAGTACTGTGATATGAAGTATTCCACTGAACTCATACATGAATAGAAATATTGAATTATGAATTACTACGTTGCTAGTACGTACGGAAAAAACTTGCTTGATGTTATGATTTACTCTGATGCTTTCTGAGAAATTACTATATCTGATAGTACAATACGAAAGTATTCTCCTATACCATACTATCAGATATGGTAAGTTTTCAGGAAGTATCAGAGTAAATCATAACATCAAGCAAGTTTGTGCCGTACGTACTAGCAACGTAGTAATTCATAATTCAATATTTCTATTCACGTATGAGTTCAGTGGAATACTTCCATTTGGCTACTTCATATCACAGTACTTCTGAATATTATTAATTGTCTGAACAAATTATCCGGAGTAAATGATAGCAGAGAGTAAGCTTGTCCCATACGTGCTGACAATACCATAATTTTTAGTGTAACATTTCTCTCTGTGTACGATTACGGTTGAGATTCAACACGGTCACTCATACTCCTACATAAATTATCAAAACGAAGTCCCTCCATGTACACAGAATTATATATTATCCAATACATAAAATGGGTGGGTCTTCATTTCTCCACGAGAATTTTTTCAACAAGGAATGAATATCATTGAGACTCCATATGGAACATACTAGTGTGAAAATTCCTAATGTCAAGTGAATATCTTGCTTATTATAGGACAGTGAATTGTTCATTCAAAATGGACATAGTAGATCTTTCTCAAATGGAAATTTATCAACTGACAAGGAATATTCATGCGAGGAAAATGAATCACAGTCAACATACAGGTTGGTTGGAAAGTTCCTGCGCTCACCAAGAGATAGCACTGCTAGCTCAAAACTTTTTTTTTCTCAAGTTGGTATATCTGTCCTGAGAACACATGCAAAGTTACAAGTCATTCTGTCAATTCATTCTTTGTTTACAAGCCATTTGAAGTTGACGTGTCATTGATTTTTCTTAATATGGAAAAAACTGAATATCGTGCAGTCATTAGATTCTTTGTTTTGGAGGGTTTAAAAGCAAAGGAAATTTATGAACAATCGTTAGAAGTGTATAAGGAGTCCTCACCTTCAAAACGCTCCGTTGAATTTTGGGCTGGTGAATTTAAACGTGGTCGTACTAGCCTTGAAGACGATCCACGCGAAGGACGACCAAAAACTGCAACCACAGCAGAAATCATTGAGCATGTACATAATATGGTTAGTGAAGATCCAAGTTTGACTAAGCGTGAAATTGCTAATGCCATAGGCACCCCAGACGAACGAGTACTCCATATTTTACATGAAGAATTACGTATGAAAAAACTGTTTGGAAAGTTAGTGCCACGTTAACAATCCAACAAAAACTGGATTGAAAACAAATTTCTCAGCGTAATTTGGAGCGTTTTGAGCAGAATAAAACCGACTTCTTGCGTCGTTTCATAACTATGGATGAGACTTAGATCTACCACCATGATCCTAAATTGAAACAAGAACGTTTACAGTGGACTGAAGCTGGTTGTTCAGCTCCAAAGCAGGTGAAGTCACAACGATTGGCAAAGAAGGTTATGGCATCAGTTTTTTGGGATGCAAAAGGAATTTTTTTCATTGATCATCTTCAGAAAGGTGAAACAATCAACTCCGAATATTACTGCAGCCTTTTGGATCAGCTGGATGAAAAAATTCGTGAGAGAAGACCTGGTTTAGAGAAGAAAAAAATCATTTTCCATCAAGATAATGCGCTTGCTCACGAAAAAAGTTGGACGATGGCTCAATTCAAAGAACTCAAGTACGAATTGCTTGAACATCCACCGTATTCGCCAGATTTGGCTCCTAGCGACTACTATCTCTTCAGAAATCTCAAACAATTCCTTCATGGAAAGCATTTTTCGTCGAATGAAGAGGCCATAGCAGCCGTAGACGGATATTTTGCAGAGCTTCCGGGAAACCATTATAAGGATGGGATAAAGTTATTAGAAGATCATTGGAACAAGTGTATTGAGCTTCTAGGAGATTAAATTGAATAAAAAAATATATTTCGTAACAAAAACAGTATTCTTTCATTTCGAGCGCAGAAACTTTTCAACCAACCTGTAGATACCTTAAGTGGGAGTAGTCTCTTCAAAACTTGGGGAGGTTATTGTTGGGAACTGTGAAGATGGTGAAGAGTTGAGTGATAACACAATTTACAAACTAAATGATACACTTCAACAGAAATTCTTCTCATAGGTGGAGCAAAATTTCTCAAGCGTACCAGCTAAAGAATTTTTACCTCCCCAATCTTACTGAAATTTCACTGAAATGTGGTCCTGATGAGTGACTTTTGATCCTATAAAAGATTTTGCTCTGGTACCTCTGGTTATCAAACTACAGGGGTCCGAAATTCAGAGATTTCGTTTAACCCATCAAGTCCCAAAATGACATTTTGTCGTTGCATTTATTAACGGCTGTACTTTCTAAGAAAAAGGGTTACGAAAAATTCCAGACCAACCAGTTTCGATGGAGAATTGACTGATCTTTCAGAATTTGATATTAGTTTTTCCGAGAAATGCACCTGTCACAAGATAAACAGGTTTTTTTTCCGAAAAAACGCGAATTTTAAACCCCTTTTTTTCTTTATCTCATGTTTTCACATTGAAATCGTGTCATAATTCTTCTTGTAACTACAGAAACCGCGTCAATTTACTTCAAACTTGAATTTATGCCTTGGACAATTGGAAAAACTCATGTGGAAACAACCAAAATGGCGGCTTAAACGTGGAAAAAATGTCAAAAACTTCAAGAATTTTTCATTCGAAAACGATAGACTTTAGGGATAAATTTTTTCTAAACAAAAAGTTCTTAAAATTGATCAAACAACACGCTTAAATTTTTTTCAGAATTTTTTGACGCTGTTTTTTGATTTTCAAATTTTGATGATTTTGGAAATTCAAAAAAGTTGTCAAAAAATTCTTAAAAAATTTGAGCGTGTTCTTTGATCAATTCTAAGAACTTTTTGTTCACTAAAATTTTTTCCTCAAGTCCATCGTTTTCTAATAAAAAATTCTTGAAGTTTTTGTCCACTATTCTGCAGTTTTTTTATAGTTTGGCATTTTTGAATATGCCTCTCATAATATATTTCACATGTCATATCAGAGTATCTTTGATATTTTATTTATTCACAAAATTGTCTTTTTACAACATATAGTCCATGCCTTATATGTTCTCTAAACACCATCGACGTGATGACTCTGATAGATGATCAATGATTACATATCATCTAACATATAAAAGGAAATCGGTATTTTTGTGACTTGGTATTAGATTGCATTCTCTTATAAATCGCAAACCGTATTAGGACAATATATCAACGGAATACTTCATGTTCCACAGAAATAGAATTCAATAATAAACTTATCTATTGTGGGAGAAACATTGATTCCATAAAATAAACAAATAGCACCTTAGCCTGACGAAACTGGTGATATTATTTATTGAAAGTAAAACAGGCAATGTCTGCTTCATCAGGAAAACGCCGGAAACGATCAAGTCACCAGCAAGATGTAGAAATTGGAGAGCGTGAAGATGGTGACTTTGATGCAATAATTGTTCTTCAGGATGATTGCTCTGGACCATCTGACTCTGATTCTGAATCTGAATCTGAAGGTTGTCAAATTTCTGATAATGAAGTTCCAAATATTAGTTATCATCAGGTTATGAGTAACTATGAAGAAAATCAGTCGAAACTGGAGCCTAATCATATTTACGTATGGAAGAACAGAGAGAGAAAGTGTGAACAATATCCTGAAAATGAAAACTTACTCTCTGAGAAAACGAAAGAATTTATTCTTGAATCTTCATATGTACAGTTGTTCGAACTTTTAGTATGAGATTAAAAATATATTTCTTCACATCATGCAAAAGTAAATACCTTTATTTTTAAAATTAGCTGTCTGAAAGCGAAGGAGAAAAAGGAACACGAATTATAGGAGCGAAAAAGGAGATGAATAAAAAAAAATAGAATTCAACAAAATGTATGAACATAAATCCCTCTGCTCAACAGCGTCGAATTTGGATATTTTGTTTCCCTCTCCAATCAACCTGTAACAAAATATAAACACTAGGCTGCTGCCTATCACTTATTTTTTGTGATACGCGTGTTGGAAAGGCAATGGAGAGGATTTGCGAGGAGATTGGGAAGGAGAGGAACGAGGCACAGGTGTGGGATATGATGAGGAAGGGAGAGGGAGGCAAAAAAGGAGTAGGAGAAAGGAAAGGGCTAAGGCTGTGGGAAGAACAATTTATGAGGCCATTGGAGGGGAGGGTAAGGGACGGGGAGCAGACGTATTAAGAGAGGAGGACGAGGAAATGGAGATAGAATTGGGAGAGGTTAGGGAGGCAATAGGGACACTCGAGAAAGGGGAGGCAGTAGGGGGAGATGGGATACCAGGGGAGGCATGGATGTATGGGGGTGAGAGAGTAATGAGGGCATTAGGGGAAATATTGGAGGGAATCTGGAATGGCGGGAGAATACCGGAGGAATGGAGGGAGAGTTTGATAGTGCCGATAGTGAAGAAGGGAGAGGGTAAAAAGGTCCAGGGATATATGGGGGGAAGCGCCGACAACAGCGTTATACAAAGTATACGCGATGATTCTGGCA
The DNA here is from genome assembly GCA_018340375.1 of Gonatopus flavifemur. Lineage (NCBI taxonomy): Eukaryota > Metazoa > Arthropoda > Insecta > Hymenoptera > Dryinidae > Gonatopus > Gonatopus flavifemur. Next base: position 390,934 of record JAFFJZ010000059.1, on the reverse strand, counting down.
AGAAGGTCAGAGACAGAGGTGGAAGGAAAGGGGATGATACCAGGTAACCTGAAAGGGTTTAGGAAAGGGGTGGGTACGATGGATGATATCTATTCCATTGATTATATCACAGGGAGGGCAATTGAGGGAAGAAAAGAAAGGATAGCGGCGATATTTGTGGACTTGAAGGCAGCGTTCGACACGGTAGACAGGGGTGTACTATAAGGGGAGATGAGGAAGAGGGTGGTAAGGGGAGGACTGATAGGGAGGATCGGGAGATTGTATGGGGAGACGAGAGGGAGGGTGAGAGTAAGAGGGAAGCTGACAGAGACTTTCTGGACGGCGAGGGGGATAAAACAAGGATGCCCACTGAGCCCCATGTTGTTCAACCTGTTGACGGCAGATTTGTGAGGAGAATTGGCAGGGAGCGGAAGGGGAGGCGGGGTTAAGGTATGGGGGAGGAGAGTATGAAGTTGGGCATATGCGGATGATATAGTGGTTACATCGAGGGAAGAGGGAATGCGAGGAGTGATAGGTGTAATGGAGAGGTATTTCAGGAAGAAGGGGCTGGAGGTGGATATAGGTAAGACGAAAGTAATGAGGTTCAGGAGGGGAGGGGGAAGAAAGGAGGGGGTAGTGGAGGAACGGGGGAAAGAAGTACTGGAGGAGGTAAAGGAATGGTTGTATTTTGGTGACGTAGTACAGAGTGATGGGAAACAGGCGAGAATAGTAAGGGGAAGGCTGAGGGAGGGTATGGCAGTGATGAGGACAGTTTGGGGGAGAGGGGAGAGGAGGTGAGCGACCGATTGGAGGAGGAGATTGTGAATATGGGATAGATTGGTAGGAACGGGTATGGAATATGGGGTGGATATCTGGGCGTGGGGAGGAAGAAGGGGAATGGAGGGGTTACAAGAGAAATCCTCGAGATGGATACTGGGGCTGGATTGGAGGACACCGGGATATATGGTCAGGCAGGAATTGGACAGGGATAAGTTGAGGATAGGCTTCAGGAGGAGGGCCTGCAGATATGAGGAGGAACTGGGAAAAGGAGAGGCGGGAGGAATGGCCATGAGGTGCTAGAGAGGAATGAAGGAGGGTGGAGAGGGGGGGGTTGAATGGGTAGAGGAGAGGGGAGAATGGCATGATATAGTGGGCGGAGAGGGAGGGGAGCAGGAAATAGGTGGGGGTGGGAATGGGCGGAGTTGGTGGAAACGGACAGGAGAGGCCAAGTAGAAACGAGGAAAATAAGGATAATGGATTCAAGGTATAACCCGTGGTTCAAGGAAGTACTGGTAGAGGGCATCCCGGGATACTTTAGGGAGAGTGAACGGCTGGAATGGACAAGGAAGGTAGCGAAGTTGAGGTAAGGAAATGAAATGAGGGGGAGGAGATATTGGGAGGAGGAGGATAGAAAGATGTGGAGGGTATGTCGAGGAGAGGTTAAGGAATGGGACCATCTATTGGAGAGGTGTACGGGAGGGCAGATGGGGTTGAATGAGAGGGTGAAGGAAATTTTGAGGGAAGATGGAAGGAGAGAGGGGTAAATGAGGGAGTTGGAGGAGGGAAGGAGGAGGGTGGAGGGAGGGGGAAGGGGGGGTAGTCGGAGAGGGGGAATTGATGAGTGTGATGAATTGACAGATGGGTGGTATCTCTCTTTTCCTTCTAAGTGTGGAAGAGCAGGTTGAAAGTAGTTTTTGAGCTTAGGGTAAGGTAGGAGTAATACAATAAGAGGGGTGTATTGCGAGGGAGGGCGGCGCTCTCAAAGATTGTGAGTGGGCGCCGAAGGAAAATGAATGAAACTGTACATACATACATACATACATACACACATACATACATACATACATACATACACATCTATAAATTCAAAAACAAATCTATAAAGATCGAAAAATTCAATTTTCAAGGAATGCGAAAAATCAATCTATAAAGGATAAAGGAGAATCGATCTGTAAACACAAAAAACGCCAACCCATAGAAAAATCGATTCGGAAAATCCTTCCTATGAGAAACCAAGCTACATTGAAGAATTCAGAAAATGATTGGTTGATTGATGGTTACTTCATTATTGCAAAATCGTACAGAAGAATTCACCCAAACTTATGCTGTAAATATATCTGTCTGCGAAACTTTCGATCAATATGTTATATTATCCACAGCAGCTGACATGATAACGCAATTCCGATTCAGTTGATGAATATCAACAAAATCGATAACGAACATTGATATTTCAGAGAGGAAACCAAATTTTATAGATGTCAAGTCATCACTTTTCCATCCCAATTATGATCACTATAGATATATACTTACTTGACCCATAAATTTGAGCAGATGGATGGTCCAGAGATCAGCAAACATAATCTTATAGATTGTTGCCGTCGATATGGAATTATTCATATTGCGAATTGAAAATCTTACATGTATAAATCACATGGAAAATGAAAATATACTCACATCTTGATCTCAAAAAGTACTGAGAGCAAAATTCGAACCAGCGTTGTGATCTTGGTGGTGCTCAGGAATGGCAGAATGATGAGGTACACGGGGGGGAAAATGGGAGACTAATACGTGTCAGGACCTTCACGCTATCATTCAAAGTAGTACCCATGCAGCGATTGCGAACAACGCACGGAATTTCTTCATGCGTTCGTTAGCATGATTGCGCGAAGGTGGCGTTGTCAACCACTACGTGCCAGTGATGCCAGCACACATACTAATGCACTCCCATTGGTCGTATTGGAAGTGCATTAGTGTGCGTACGTACGCTGGCTCCATGGAAGGGGTACATTTCTTGTACCACTGGCATCACTGCAACGTGCACGCGTTGCTGCGTTGAGGAATAACCCGCAAGATTACATGCTTTTATTCCACCGGAACCTCGCAAAGGATGACTCCACCACTTTTCTCTAACCAAGCTGCAATTTTGAAGCTCGAACAATGTCACAAAACTGAGCCGAATAGATCTCACTGACTTCAACGATAGAGTACGGGGAATCACAATGTCACATCAAGAGATTTGAAATCCCGGTGGAAACACGTGATGGTTACACTCATACAGGGTGTCACATTGTAATCTTCAGATGCGAATATCTTAAAAAAATGCATCTTGAACCAAAAATACTCCATACCAAAGTTGTTATACAAAGAGGGGGCCACAAAATTACGATATCAGTTTCATCACAGATGGCGTTATGATCGATTGAAATGGGGTCAACATCATTCTTTTGAACGAGAACCCCCACTTCTTATTGCATAGTTTGATTCTACGCGAAAAAACTGAGTGACTTTTGCTGGAAACGTTTTTCTAAATTCTCGGAGATGGCGCCACAATCGATGAAAAATAAAGTCTATGAGACAATATGCGGATATCTTGAGGAATGCATCCAAGAGCCAAAATATCTCATTCCAATGTTGTTGTTAAGAGAGGCGACGACAGAATGACGATATCAGTTCCATAGTAGATGGCGCTGTGATCGGTCAGAATGAGGTCAACTTCAATTTTCTAAATGGGAACTCCTACTTTTTATCACATATCATGATTCAACTCGAAAAAATGAGGAATTTCCGTTTGATACATTTTTTCTGAATTCTGATTTAGATGAGGACTTAGGAAGTATTCGGTATCATGTATACATTGTCAATCGTTTTACAAATTGTGATTTGAATGCATGAACAATGAAAAAAAGTCGTATTCATTGAATAACACAGGCACACAAAAAAAATTGTCATGAAACAGAGGGTAGACCCCACTATCCCTACGTTTTTGAGGTCGCTGGAATCGAATATCACCATGAAAAATTTTTTCAATCGCCCGTTCGCCCTCATCAACCCCCTGATGGGGGTTGAATTCGAGAAATTCGGAAAAATTCAAATGTACGTGTATTTCTATGTTCTTTGGGACGCTGAACCCAAGAATGATGAGGAAAGAGAATTCCAACCCCTCTCTTATCCGCTAGCACCCCCCTACCCTGATGGGAGTTAAATTTCAAACTTTCGTAAGAAATTCGAATCCATGTGGATTTTCATGTTTTTTGGGATGCTGGAACCGAAAATGATAAGAAAAAATGAATTCCATCCTCTCTCACCAGCTAGCACCCTCCTACCGCCTCCTGATGGGGGTTGAATTCTAAATTTTCATAAAAAATGCGAATGTATGTGGATTTCCATGTTTTTTGGAATGCTGGAACCAAGAATGATGAGGACGAAGAATTCCAACCTCTCTCACCCGCTAGCACCCTTATATCACCCCCTGATGAGGGCTGAGTTTGAAACTCACGTAAAAAAATCTGAATGCATATGTATTGCCATGTTTTCTAGGATGTTTGAATAGGAGATGATAACAAATAACAAATTCAATCCCTCTTTTACCCGCTAGCACCCTCTTACCATTCCCAAACGAGAGTTGAATGTGGAACTCACGTGAAAAATTCAAATCTATGTGTATTTCCATTTTTTTTGGGACGCTCAGATCGAAAATGATAACAAATAACAAATTGAACTCCTCTGTTACCCGCTAGTACCACCTTACTACCCCCTTGAAGAGGGTTGAATTCGAAATTCTCCCACAAAATTGAGATGTATGTGTATTTCTATGTTCTTTAAGATGCTGAGACCATAAACGACTGCAATCAACAATTCGATTACCTCCTCACACTCCTGTACAATCATTCAAAAGAACCTAGTAGAATCCACATGAAAGTCAGTTCTCAGCGAATTACGCTAACGATTCAGGATGAAACAGGAGAACCAAAGCTTTCATGGGCTCAATACTCAAAATTCCGGCGATTCAAAGTCAATAACTTGTTGATTCAACACGTTGAACAGTATCCTATGTTGTAAACGTCAATACTCCATGAAATAGAAATATCAGATGCATTCATGATTTGGTTCTACTCTTAGCGGGTAACAAAGCAGGGAAATTTGTTATTTGTTATCATTTCTTATTCAAACGTCCCAGAAAACATGGAAATACATATACATTCAAATTTTTGACGTGAGTTTCAAATTCAGCCCCCATCAGGGGGTGGTGGGAGGGAGCTAGCGGGCAAGAGAGGGGTTGAATTTCCATTTAGTTATCATTTCCGGTTTAAGCATCCCAAAAAACATGGAAATTCGCATACATTGGAATTTTTTATGGAACTTTAAAATTCAACCCCGATCAGGGGGTGGTAGGAGGGTGCTAGCGGGTAAGAGAGGGGTTGGAATCATTTTTCCTCATCACTTTTGGGTTCAGCATCCCAAAAAACATAGAAATTCACATACATTTGAATTTTTTATGAAAATTCAGAATTCAACCCCCATCAGGGGGTGGTAGGAGAGTGCTAGCGGGTGAGAGAGGGATTGGAATCCTTTTCCCTCACCATTTTTGGTTTGAGCGTCCCAAAAACAGACAAATACATGTACATTTGAATTTTTCCGAATTTTTCAAATTCAACCCCCATCAAGGGGTTGGTGAGGGCAAACGGGCGATTGAAAAAATTTTTAGAACTCTTGTGTTATCTGGGACGTAAATTACTCACGCGGAAATAATGATATGTGCAGATTTCATAATCCATACAAATATTCCAAAATATTATTATTTTTGTGCAAAATACTATTATAATATTTATTTGAAGCTTTACCACTCAAAATTGATTTTTTACGCATGATAGACTCAGGGGTTCCATCGCTACTTCGCAACTAGTTTTTTGTATCTATAATCGAAAGATTAATCATTGTAGTACATATGAGTATTGACTGAGATATGTCTATTGTTATTTAATATTGAGTAAAGAGAACTTATCCGTGTTAAAGATCGCGTTTGTGTGGCAGGCCAACCGGATTGTGGAAAACTGTCTTCCGCAAATTTTTGTGTGGAAAGGCATTCTTCTCCATCAGTCGTGGAAACGACTGAAGTTCATCTATCACTCATATTTGGTGCACAAGACATACCACTTCATATAACTTCGGAATATGGATGAAATGACTGATATTCCCAGTGATGCTGAATCTATCGATGGGTTGTGTGATGATGATGATATTGAGAATGATTATACTGACTGTGATGACGAAAGAAATCTTTCTGGAGATTATCCTGACTCAGAAAGTTCTGATGATGACAACATAGAATTCAATGATGATGATTTTATGTGGGCGGAAAAAAGGAAAACCCAAGATGATTCCCCATATACTGAAATCTTCGGTACGAATATTACAGATGATGTTACCACACCTTCAGACATATTTTCATGTCTGTTCCCCCATGAACTTTCAGATTCGATTGTTGAACAAACAAACCTGTACTTGAGACAGAAAAAAACTGAAGCTGATTCAATAACCAAAGAGGAATTACTAGTGTTTTTCGCTAGGAAATATGATGATGGGCGTGAAAAAATCCCCCTCTTACCGCGATTATTGGTCGACAGATCCAAAATTGAATAATCCATTTATATGCAAATTGATGACGGTTAATAGGTTTGGATTTCTTCTGAGTCATTTACACATGGCTGATAACAGTCAAGAACCGAGAAAAGGGGATAAAAATTATGATAAATTGTATAAGCCAAGACCATTCTTAGATAAATTATCCGAAACTTTCAAGAATTGTTGGAAACCCAGCACAAACCAATCTATCGATGATTCCATGATCAAGTCCGAAGGCCGTAGCAGTTTGAAGCAGTACATGCCGAACAAGCGCATGAAACGTGAATACAAAGTTTGGACGCGCGCAGATGCATCGCGATACGTGTGCGAGTTTCAGGTACACACAGGTGAAGCTGAAAGTGTTGAAAAGCAATTGGGTCCCTGAGTAGTGAAAGATTTGACGCGTAACTTAGTAGGAGAAAATCATCATGTATTTTTCGACAATTTTTTTACCGGTCTTGATTTTATGATAGATTTGAAAAAAGATAAAGTGTTTGCTTGTGGAACTGTTCGGTCCGACAGAAAGGGTCTACCAAAAAGCATTACTCCTGATAAAAAAAATGGCGCATGGGCAGTATGAATACCGTACTTGTGGTGCTGGAATTAGCTGGGTCAAGTGGATGAATAAAAAAGCTGTTTTCTTTTTATCCAACCATCATGATCCTTGTGGGGTTACTGTGACAAATCGTACACAAAAAGATGGTTCTCCAGAACAAGTAACTTGCCCAGTTATGTGCTCTGATTATCATGAAAATATGGGATATGTTGATAGATCTGATCACCTAATATCAACTCACAAAATTGATAGGAAATAGAAAAATGGTGGCACCGCATATTTTGGCATTTTTTGGAGGTAGCCATTATGGATGCATTGATTATTCACAATACCAGAAATCCAGCACATCCAATGGCATCAAAAAAAATTCAGGTTATTTTTAGTAGATCAATTGGCAAGCCATCGTTTACCTACACCTACGGGAAGAAAATGTCAAAAACATCTCCATCAAACGTAGTCAGAAAACCTACAGTATCTTTTGAAACAAGACGATCTCAATCATGTCATATGCCCGTATGTGTGAGCGTTCCGAGACGTTGTGCTTTTTGTAGTACAAAGAGTCAACCTTGCAGGACTCCATATACCTGCAGTACCTGCAATGTGTCATTGTGCATAAAACATGATGGAAATTGTTTTCGAAATTACCATGCATGAACATTCTTATACATAAATTGTAGAACCATGGAATTGAGAACACAAAATTGTGAAACTTTATGCCATGAAGAAAACTGTAGAACCTGGAAAGTTGAAAATGAGAAATGATTGAAAGATTTTTGATGAAAAATTGAGAAATTTGGAATAAATCAAAGAACTATAGAAATACGAGATGGAAAAGGAATACAAAATGAAAAAAATTGAGAGATACGAAATCAAAAAAATTGGAAATCAAAAAATTCAAAAAAATTGAAAACAAAAAACAAAAAAAACAAAAAAAAACAAAATGGAAACAATCGCCGCTACGTCCACGTTCGTGTCTCTGGAATTAACCAAACGCGGTGACTTTCATCGAAGCCTAAATCTATGAGAATTTGTTGTCGAAAAATAAGGTTCTCTAAATGATTGATAAATAAATTCCTCTTTCTTAATTGTTCGAGCTTCAAATGTTCATCTCTTTTATTTCTTGTCCAACATTCGAACGAAAAATATTGAATTCCAGAGGAAAGAAGTTGGTCTACGGTGCTTGATTCGAGAACAATGAGTTCACAAGCTTTTTGCAAAATCCCAGTTCCCCAAGTTCTCTAACGCCATCCGGATTTGCTCTTTGAATTTTGAAAATTTTAGTTTGAATTCGCAATCAACGAACCGAGAGCCCCTTCGTGCATGAAGTTCAGCATGGTTATACGATTTTCAAAAGTTCCCGTCACCACCTTGGATCTGACATTTTGAATCTTTAAAATCTGGTTCAGATTCGTAATTGGCGACCTGAAAAATCCCTGACACGTATTTTTCGGCGGAATTCCGCAATTTTCCAAAGTTTCCGTCGCCATCACGAATCCACCATCTTCAATTTTGAAAATGTTTGTCTAGATTCGTAACCAGCGACCCAAAAACCCCTGACATGCAGGTTTCAGCGATATTCCACGATTTCTCCAATTTTCCGCCGCCATATTGGATCCGCCATTCTGAATTTTGGAAATCTGAGTTCAGATTCGTAATCAGCGACCCGAAAAATCCCCGACACGTGAGTTTCAGCGGAATCCTCCATATTTTGAAATTTTCCGCCGCCATCTTGAGTCCGCCATATTGAATTCCGCAAATCTGAGTCCAGATTCGTAATCAGCGAACTCAAAAACCTATATATTACAAGTCTCATGGAAAACCGTTCATCTGAAAAACGTATGCCGCGAAGGGTTCATAAATTCATATGTACGTGTACCTTCTGCATCCATAAGAAATCCTTTCCGCTCTTATCCTGATGCCGCTCAATTTTCAAGATATTTGAAGAATGATCGTGAGTTATCATACTCAAAGGAATCTCTTCTACTCCAGCGACCTGCAGTGGCTTGCACGATAGAATCTCTGCGTTCAGTCCCGACAATCCTGTGTTCAATTCCTGCGGAGGTAATATTTTTTCTTCAACTCATGCTGATACAACTGTTTCTTATATACGTATACTCATGATAAATAGGAGAATGCGATCCTTTTGTCTCGATACAACACTATATTTGAGGAAGATTAACATTTCCATCAGTGAAAAAATCATCAGAAATAATCCAGAATGGACTATAAAAAATAGTCATCCTGAGAACACTCAGGGTGTCTTTTATGATTTTGCATCAACATTTTTGCAATAAAACTGCTCCAAAGGTTGTCACAAGAATTCCAAGAATAAGTATATAACAAGTCTTCCACTAAGACCTTATTTTTCCAACCTTGTGTAAAAACTTTCACAACATTGGCGATGTAAATATTGTCATCGACAAGTCATGACAAGCAAATTACAAGCTTTTCGTAAGCTTACATGCTATCTGGGTAGAGAGACTGACCGGAACAATAGGATTCTGATCTTTGGAAGCAAAATATAATTCTGAGAGATTCCACAGAATCAATCTCTCTTGTACGTGCTCTCGTAACCCGTCTTCTTTTTCAACTGGAACAAAATCTTTCATGCCCGGCATTATACGACTATTTTCGTCATGATTATAGGAATTTATGATCTTATTTTTTATTTCAAAAGCCGAAGCATGACCCTTCCTTGGACATGATGACGTTAAAATACCATTCTATTTTACCAGGTCGATACCTTCCCTAGCTTGGCGTTCAGAAGTCTCAAACTCCTCAGCAAGTCTCTTCCGACCCCAGGACTTTGGTGCAAGCGTGAGGGGTAATACTTTTCCCAGAGCACTTGAGGAAGTCTCATATTTCTGCTCAATTCGATCAAGCACCTCCATAGCCGATTCATGTTCCTCGATATTACAATCTCTTGGTTCCTTCTCTAATGGCCGGTAATCATCATCATCACCATATTCATCAATACCATCATCATCGTCATCTTGAATTATGTGAAACATATCGGAGTGATTAATTGCCATTCTCATTGATGTACAAATTGTCTTTTTTGCAATTGAAAATATCATATCAATACTTCAAAAGGAACATGACCGGACGAATCATCATGTGCATCAGTTGGGGGCTTCTCTCCAGAGCAAGCAGCAGCTTCTTTTTGACATAGCCCACACACTTCTGCACCGGGGAGGATACTGGGAAACTTTTTTGTAGATTTGGAGAAATAGTTCTCAAATTTCTTGATCTGAATTCGTGATGGATTTTGTGCTGAGGGTTACAACAACGATCAACGAAACTTTGAGTTGCAGACATTTTTGAGAGTCAAGAAATGTTGTGTCAATAATGCTGTATCTATTAATTGAATTCCCTACAAACAAACACGCTCAAACAGTTGGAAAAAAAATATTGATCTTCATCACGAATTGCGAATCATATTTAGAATTGAACCAATTTCACTTACAATTCACGATCGTGTCATGCGATCCGATTTTTCGTGTGACATTAGGTTTCATGAAGTATGTGTATAAACAAGGAAGAACGAATGAACATCGTCGATATGCTTGATGTATCGAAGATGTTTACAGAATTTCAATGGTCCGTCGAATTGAGGAAAATCGATCACAAATTCAAATGAATAGAGTTGAGAACTATTTTTCCGAGTTTACGACACAAGTTTCCCAACATTCTTTTTGATATGGAAGTCCGTAGGTTATGCAACAAAGAAGCCAGTGTATTTTCCAAAGAGCAGAATTATTCCATATTTATTGAATTATGTATATTTATTCATTATCATGTTCCATAATTTCGAAAGCTGTTATTGATAAAGTTTGATAATACAATGGTACGGTAACATTGTATGAAATCATTGGCATGATTGGAGAATCATATTCTACTGAAAAACAGTTCGTTTCATATCAATTCCACGTCAACGGTATGACGAATCGTATTGGGCGTCCAGTAGCTAATAGAAATATGCGACACGCGCGCTTCAAACCGTTGCGAATGTCAGATAAAATTTTCTCCTCATAGTTCCTCCTATACGATTTCAAAGCTGAAGAATCCAGCTTATAGATGAGCTGGCTCCAAGAATTTTCAAAATTGTCGAAATTGCAAAAAAAATGCAAAAATAACTTTTAACTCGCTAAATTTGTTGGAAAAAATTTTTTCTCACAAAAACAGATTACGCCATTGCGGATAACAGGAAAAGAGCCAAGGAGAACGATATCGAAAATGATTTCATGAAGAAATGCAATTCAAGAAATTATATCTTCAAAAGAGCTGATTGAACGAAATCTGTGAATTTTGGACCCCTGTAGTTTGATAACCAGGGGTACCAGAGCAAAATCCTTCATTGAATCAGAAGTCACTACCGAGTACTACATTTCAGTGCAATTTCAGGAAGATCGAGGAGGTGGAAATTTTTGAGCTGGTACGCTCGAGAAATTTTGCCCCATGTGTAGAAAAACATGTATATCATCCACACGTATGCCACGAATTGTATCAAAAGTTTGATATCACTGTTATAAATGACAGATAAACACGGACTGAAACTGACAAGTATTACATACAGATAGGAACACTTGAATGAGTCAATTCGTTTCTATCTAGTATCTTCAGCAGCGGTATTCAATCAATTGGATCGTATTACCTCCATGACTGTTCTATTTTCGTTGCACTGACAATCAATAACTCGAATTTGATCACACGGACACTGAGAGAACCGATTTTGATGGATTATTATAAATCCATAACACTCACCTGGACTTTTGTTGTCATGAGATGAGAACTGATCTGCACTTGTTCAACGTATGCGAGGTTTGAACGTTAAACAACGATTGTGCGCGCTCTTGTTCGCAGCGTAAGTGATTTATCACTAAACACGTTCAGGGATTGTTCATATGTGAGAGTACATAGATACCATTCCTTTCAAAGATAGGGCCTATCCCTATAAACTATTAAGGGATTCGTGTTGGAAATCGTTCTCTTATAAAAAATGCAGAAAGTGAACATGAATCGTTCAACACATTAATAATTTCTTCAAGACAAATTTACATGAATGAAGTGAACAATACATATTTGAACACTCCGGAAGGAAACCTAATTTGCCATATTTTAATGAGAAATAAAGCGATGGATATCTATACTCTCTTAGTAGAATCCACGTTTCAAAATTCAAGATTTATGTTTTATATATTGTGTACATGTTTTGTGATTAGTGACCGTTTTTAGAACTTCAGGGAATAGAATGGAAAAAAATAAAATGAATCAATTGAATAAATAAGAAATAAAATCAAATAATTCGGAAAAATATATATTTCAGTCGGAATAAAATTTATTGAGAATTCAACTGTCTCATTTTATATACTCTCGATTCATTTTACTCACTCACTGAATGTTTGATATCTAATGAATGCGATTTCAACTGAAAAAGTCAACTTCACTGTATATCTGATCTATATACACGCTATAAATTTCATATGCATATTTCTCAAATATATTTCATGCGTATAAATGATATAGTATACTTATTCTGAAGAAATATGAGATCTTTCCATCCTGTGTGGGAATCAACTCCATACATTGTTCGGCAATCATTGCCGTTGAATAATATGAATCATTCTCTACACTACGTAATGCAATGTTCGATATCCAATTTCATGGCGTTCTTGTCATGACTCAGAGAACTATCACTAACTACGCTTCTTACTGAATGATCTACAGCATAGGAATGATTGATATAATTCTCCATCACTATACATACCAGTATCTATTGCTATTTTTCTCCTGCCCGTGGAATGATTGCAGGTCTTCCGAGGGGATATTTTTGATACCTGTTTTTGATATCCTTTTCATCCATCCTTGGTAGTATCCGCTTCCTTTACGTAGTAAGGAGTATGAGTATCTCAGATTTGGGTCCCTTTTTCGAGTGGAACAGACTACTCGAAAGGGAGAATACGAACTAAGAGCAACTTGATCATCCCAACGCCAAGAACATCCGCAAGAACAGAGGGGAGCAAGGGGAAACTACTCTCCTTGACATCTTTCAATATTCCCGAAGGAATGAAATCTTTTCCCGAACCTAGAATTTTGAAATGATAATTCATTCAAAAATGAAACAACAACAACAACAACAACATGATGGCGTTCTCTCAAATGAGACATTCCGGAGGTGAGATAGCCTCTCCTCCAAATCTCCGGATGGAGGCTGCTCTAGAAAGCTTCATCAAACCAGATAGAAAACCGAAGAAGATAGGGAAGAAAGAGGACATTCTTCAAGTCGGGCCGTGGAAGGTTAGATCCCTGAGACCAGCAGGAGAGCTGAAAAATTGAAAATTAGAAATTGATAGGTCACGTGTCGATGTAATGGGAATTAGCGGAATGAGATGGCTGCAAGGAGGAGATTTCTGGAGTGGGGAGTATAGAATCATTCATTCAGGATCAGAAAAGGGTCAAGCAGGTGTGGGAATCGGAATGCATGAAAGGGTAGGGAATAGGATAGAGAATTATTCGCAACATAGCGAACGCGTAATGATGGTCAGAGTTAGAACAAATTCGGTGGACACTGTTATAGTCCAAGTATACATGCACACAACTGCGTACCCACACGGAGAGTAGTATATGGTAACGATTACTAGGAAGAATAGGAATTCGGTGACAGATATTCTCAAATTGTAACAAGTACCATTTGGAATCAGGCTGAGTACGATAAGATGTTCACGTTACCATGGGAACGATGGGTTAGCATGAGAACGATCACCAAATCGCGAGTCATCACTCACTTCCTATTTTGAAGCCGCGATGAGAACTAGAACGGATGGTAACACAGGCACACAACAAAAAAAAAGTGTCATGAACCAGAGGGTAGACTTCATTATCCTTGAGTTTTTGGGGTCGCTGAACCCGAATATGACCATTGAGAATTTTTTCAGATACCCGTTTTCCCCCACCAACCTCCTGATGGGGGTTGAATTTGTAACATTCGGAAAAATTCAAATCTACGGGTATTTCTATGTTTTTCGGGACGCTGAAACCGGAAATGATGAGGAAAAGAAAATTGAACCCCTCCCTTACCCGCTAGCACCCTCCTACAAGCCCCTGGTGGGGGTTGAATTTCAAACATTCGTGAAAAATTCAGATGTATGTGGATTTTTATGTTTTTTGGGACGCTAAAACCGAAAATGATGACGAGAAAGTAAGTTCACTCCTCCCTTACCCGCCAGCACCCTCCTATAACCCCCTGATGGGGGTTGAATTTTCAACTTCCGTAAAAAATCCACATGCGTGTGGATTCCTATGTTTTTTGGGATGCTCAATTCAATAATGATAACAAAAAACGGATTCAATCCTTCTCTCACCCGCTATGATCCTCCTACCACCCCCTGATGGAGGTTGAATTTGAAACTCACGTAAAAAACTTGAATGTATGTGCATTTCCATGTTTTTTGGGACGCCCAAATGAGAAATGATAACAAATAACAGATTTAACCTCTCTGTTATCCGCTAGTTCCCCCTTCCTACCCCCTTGAAGAGGGTTGAATTTGGAATTTTTACACAAAATTGCGATGTATGTGTATTTTTATGTTTTTTGAAATGCTGAAACCATAAAACACTACAACAAGCACAATATCCACTCACTCGATTACCTCCTCACACTCCCGTACAATCATTCAAAATAACCTAGCAGGATCCATACGAAAGTTGGTTCTCAGTGAATTACGCTAACGATTTCGGAAAAGAGAGGAGAACCAAAGTTTTAATGGGCCCAATACTCAAAATTCCAATGATCCAAAGTCAATCACCTGTTGATTCAACAGGTTAAACAGTATCCTACGTTGTTGACGTCAATACGTCATGGAATAGGAATATCAGATGCATTCATAATTTGGTTCTACTCCTAGCGTAACCCAGGAACAACGGCGTGGACGTAGTAGGTTTCTGTTTCCTTCGGGGTGCTTGGTTAACGTGAGTCCCCTTGCCTCTCACGATTCGGGGTGCTTGATTACTGTGAGTCCCCTCGCCTCTCACGATTCGGCATTTATTTCTTCCTATGGTAGTGAACTCTCTTGCTCTCAAACGATCTTCTGAGAGGTTTCCTCTTGTTGGCTCTCTTCTGTTCTGGCGAATATCTTTCCAAATCCCAACAGTAATCTGCCAACATCTTGACATCCCATTGACCCTGATGACGCTGCTCCATTTCCTTTAGGTCCTGGTGAAACCTTTCACCTTGCTCCTCACCATAGTCCCCTAAATTCTTCGGGAAATAATCTACATGAGATTCGAGGGAGTGTAATTTTAAGTTCATTGGGCAACCAAGTTCCTTATAGTTTACCAGTAGTTTCTTCATTTCTTCCTTGTAGTTTGGACTTCTTTTATTGCATAAGAAATTCTCCATTATACTTTTGAAACTAAGCCAAGCTTTTTTTTCTTCAGCACTCATTGATTGAATGAATCCGATGTCGAGCAAAAGCTTCCGAATTTCCGGCCCATCGAAAATTCCTTCTCTGACTTTAGCATCTGATTTGTTCGGAAACATCCTTCGGATGTACATGAAAGTGGTCCCCTCTTTGTCTAGTGCTGTCACAAATTGTTTTACCAAGCCAAGCTTTATATGGAGCGGAGGAAGAAGAACTTTTGTAGGTGGTACTAGAGGATCGTGCAGAATATTCCCTGAGCCAGGGACTAAAGAGGCTCTAGCAGTCCATTTGGGGTTTATGTAATGCTTTTCGCGATCTTGACTATTCCGAAGGCATAAGAAGCATGGATGCCTCGTGAAACCACTCTGCTGCCCTAGAAGGATTGTTATAATCTTAAGATCTCCGCAAATCTGCCAGTTATGTTCCGTATATTTTATTCTTTCAAGGATTAGCTTCAATGACTGGTACTCTTCAGTCATATTCACGGAATAGCCCATTGGTACCGAAGCTGACTGATTAGTATTGTGTGAGAGTACTACTTTCAGACTGCGAGTGGGAGAGTCAATAAAAAGCCTCCATTCTTCACTCCTGTAAATGTTTGGTTTCAGGAAATTCATAAGACCTTGGATATTTATGCAGTAGATGAGAGATTCTTCTTTCTTGAAGGAAGGAAGGAAGTCTTTTTCCCGATTCCGAAAAGCTGTGACACATGTACTTTCAGCCAGAAGTCCATCCTTCTTGAGATTCAACGCAAGATATTCTGCAGCATCTTTCGCAAACCCCAAGTCCCTAACAATATCATTTGATCTGTTTTGACTCCATGGTTTTACAGGCCGGTCTCTGAACCGATCATTAACTTCATCACCGTCAGAATTTGAGTCAATGTCACTGTCTTTCCTGGTCTCCTATACTCTTGCCATTCAGGCTTCATTTGTACCCCGGAACTCACCAGGCGGAACCCTGACTCTTCTTCAGAGTTAGAAAAATATTTTGAAATTCGAAGAGAAAACAGAATACGAACGGCAAAAGTGGGTTCCTGTTCCCTTAGGTATGTGTTCCAAACTTGCAACACGCTGAGAGGAAACAATTTTACGGGAGAAACCAAATATTTCATTGAATGGTCGTGAAAAAAATTTCATGAATTTGGGTAAACTTTTATCTACCCACTTCCATCCGTCATCTTATACTGAGAAAGATTTGAAGCTGTTTTGAGTCAGTGCGGTGTAAAACTTGAGGTAGGTCCTGATGATAGAACAAGCAACCACACGATGAGTACATCTACGAAATATGATATGGACATTCCAGATTCCTCCATTCACACCTGTAACAAGGAAAATTCCATGTTCTGTTACGTATGTGGGAAGTTTGAATCGCAAAAAAAGCGTAGACTTTTTTCACAATACGAGGATAAATATAAGTCTGTTTTTCCTCCGTGGGTTGCAAGTTGCAAAGGCGATACATGGGTGACAAGCAGTATCTGTGGTAAATGCAGGAACATATCAAATCGTCAATCACCCAATTCAAGTGCCAAGGATTCCATGAAATTTCCTGCTGTGTGGAAAAAGCCTGAAACTCAAGTGGATTGCCATATTTGCATGATTGGATTTAAAGGTATGTTGACCTCAAACCATGCTGTATATGCGACTACTTCATCCTTTACTCCACCAATTTATAATGATATCGATGTTATTTCGATCAGTTATATTGAAGTGGATCTCAAAAGTGATGGAATCGAAGATGAAATACAAATGGATGTTGATGAGCCAACTAAAGATTCAGACAGTACTGAGACTGAGAGTGACATTGACTCAAATTCTGACGGTGATGAAGTCAATGATCGGTTCGAAGGAGACCGGCCTGTAAAACCATGGAGTCAAAACAAATTAAATGGTATTGTGAGGGACTTGGGGTTAGCGAAAGATGCTGCAGAATATCTTGCGTCGAATCTCAAGAAGGATGGACTTCTGGCTAAAGGTACATGTGTCACAGCTCTTCGGAATCGGGAAAAAGACTTCCTTCCTTTCTTCAAGAGAGGAGAATCTCTCATCTACTGCATAAATATCCAAGGTCTTATGAATTTCTTGAAACCGAACATTTACAGGAGTGAAGAATGGAGGCTTTTTATCGACTCTTCCACCCGCAGTCTGAAAGTAGTACTCTTACACAATACAAATCAGTTAGCTTCGGTACCAATAGGCTATTCCGTGAATATGACTGAAGAGTACCAGTCATTGAAGCTAATCCTTGGAAAAATAAAATATACGGAACATAACTGGCAGATTTGCGGAGATCTTAAGATTATAACAATCCTTCTAGGGCAGCAGAGTGGTTCCACGAGGCATCCATGCTTCTTATGCCTTTGGAATAGTCAAGATCGCGAAAAGCATTACATAAACCACAAATGGACTGCTAGAGCCTCTTTAGTCCCTGGCTCAGGGAATATTCTGCACGATGCTCTAGTACCACCTACAAAAGTTCTTCTTCCTCCGCTCCATATAAAGCTCGGCTTGGTAAAACAATTTGTGAAAGCACTAGACAAAGAGGGGACCACTTTCATGTACATCCGAAGGATGTTTCCGAACAAATCAGATGCTAAAGTCAGAGAAGGAATTTTCGATGGGCCGGAAATTCGGAAGCTTTTGCTCGACATCGAATTCATTCAATCAATAAGTGCTGAAGAAACAAGAGCTCGGCTCAGTTTCAAAAGTATAATGGAGATTTTCTTAGGCAATAAAAGAAGTCCAAACTACAAGGCAGAAATAAAAAAACTACTGTTCAACTATGAGAAACTTGGTTGCCTAATGAACTTAAAATTATACTTCCTCGAATCTCATGTGGATTATTCCCCGAAGAATTTAGGGGACTATGGTGAGGAGCAAGGTGAAAGGTTTCACCAGGACCTAAAGGAAATGGAGCGGCGTCATCAGAGTCAATGGGATGTCAAGATGTTGGCAGATTACTGTTGGAATTTGGGAAGATATTCGCCAGAACAGAAGAGAGCCAACAAGAGGAAACCCCTCAGAAGATCGTTTGAGAGCAAGAGAGTTTGCTATCATAGGGAGAAATCAATGCCGAATCGTAAGAGGCGAGGGGACTCACAGTAATCAAGCACCCCGAATCGTGAAAGGCAAGGGGACTCACGTCAACCAAGCACCCCGAAGGAAACAGAAACCTACTACGTCCACGCCGTTGTTCCTGGGTTACGCTAAGAGCAGAACCAAATCATGAATGCATCTGATATTCCTGTCTTATGAAGTATTGACGTTCACAACGTAGGATACTGTTCAACCTGTTGAATCAACAGGTGATTGACTTTGGATCATTGGAATTTTGAGTATTGAGCCCATGAAAACTTTGCCTCTCCTCTTTTTTCCGAAATCGTTAGCGTAATTCACTGAGAACCAACTTTTGTATGCATCCTGTTAGGTTATTTTGAATGATTGTACGGGAGTGTGAGGAGGTGATCGAGTGAGTGGATATTGTGTTTGTTGTAGTGTGTTATGGTTTCAGCATCTCAAAAAACATAAAAATACACATACATCGCAATTTTGTGCAAAAATTCCAAATCCACCCCTCTTCAAGGGGGTAGGAAGGGGGTAATAGCGGATAACAGAGAGGTTAAATTTGTTTTTCGTTATCATGTCTTATTCAGGCGTCCCAAAAAACATGGAAATGCACATACATTCACATTTTTACGTGAGTTTCAAATTCAACCTCCATCAGGGGGTGGTAGGAGGATCATAGCGGGTGAGAGGAGGATTGAATTCAGTTTTTGTTATCATTCTCAAATTGAGCATCCCAAAAAACATAGAAACCCACACACATGTGGATTTTTTACGAAAGTTGAAAATTCAACCCCCATCAGGGGGTTATAGGAGGGTGCTGGCGGGTGAGGGAGGGGTTAAATTACTCCTTCGTTATCATTTTTGGTTTTAGCGTCCCAAAAAACATAGAACTTCACATGCATTTCAATTTTTTACGAAAGTTTAGAATTCAACACCCATCAGGGGGTTGCAGGAGGGTGCTAACGGGTGAGGGAGGGGTTAAATTTCCTTTCCGTCATCATTTTCGGTTTCAGCGTCCCGAAAAACATAGAAATACCCGTACATTTGAATCTTTCCGAATGTTAGAAATTCAACCCCCATCAGGAGGTTGGTGGGAGAAAACGGGTATTTGAGAAAATTTTTAATGGTCATATTCGGGTCCAGCGACCCCAAAACTCAAGGATAATGAGGTCTACCCTCTGGTTCATGACATTTTTTTTCGTGTGCCTGTGTAATCAACCCCTTGCGATTTTCTCCGTGCAGAGAAAGATATCGAAGAGGCGTACGATGGAATAGGAGGAGTGATAGAATATGTAGAGGGAGGAGAAAATCTATTAATCATAGGCGACTGGAATGTGGTAGTAGGGCAAGGGGAAGAGGCAACATGATAGGAGATTTTGCGTTAGGGGGAAGAAATGAAAGGGGACAACGTTCAATCAAATTCTGTGGGAGCCATGAGATGGTTATCACCAACACATCATTCAAAAACCATCCAAGAAGAACCTTGACTCGGAAAATGTCAGAAAATACAACAGGATGCCGAGTTCATTACATAACAGTGAAACAAAGATTCAGGAATCAAGTGAAAAGCTGTCAAACTTATCCAGGCGCGGATGTAGATAGCGATAAAAAAAATGCTGGAATGTCCCCTGGAATTCGAAGCTCTGGAGGAGAGAAGGAGAATGCAGAAAAAATGGAATTTGGAGAATCTCGAACAAGAACAAACCCAGGAGGAATTCGAAGTGAGTTGGACGGAAAATTGGAGGATCGACGACAGAAAGACTTGGAAATGAAGAGTAGATGGAAGAATACATGGGAGAACATAGAACAATGTGCAGATGGTATTTTGAAGGGCGATGAAGTGGAACCTAAGAGAACATGGATGACGGAAGAAATTCCCGATATAATTAATGAAAGCAGCACATACAAGAATAAGAGTAGTGAACAAGACGAGCACATATGCAAGGCACCGAGGGATAAAATAATGAGAAACTCAAGTGAAGCAAAAGAACAATGGTTAGAGGGAGGATGTCAGGATATAGGAGTAGGATGACATTGAGGGAAAATAGATGAGGCACATAGGATTGTTAAGAGATTTTTTGGACAAATGAAATCTGGAAGCAGTGAGATTAGGAACTGTCCAGGGAGCCAATTGATAAGAACCAGAGTATGATGAGTTCCATGTAAGATGGAACAATGGATGATTCATTGAGAAGATCTGTATCAGCAAAAGCGATAATACAGGATTTTGAGAGGAGGGGAAGATGTCGATGGAGGAGGATTGGGAGATCCAATTTTGAGATCAGAATTCGACAGGGCTTAAAAGGATTGAAACCTAATAGAGCGCTGGGAACACCCGGCATGAGTGCGAACCTTATCGAAGCCTCCAGAGGACTCGTGACAAACTGTGTGAATTGGTCAGACATATGTACGAAAGAGGAGAAGTATCGAGAGATTCCCAGAAGGATAAGATCGTCACCATTCCAGAGAGCAAGGAACAGACAAACGCGAGAACTACAGAACGATCAGTTCAACTTCACATGCCTCGAAAATACTGACAAGAGTTGTATACGGGAGAATAGAAAATAAAATAGAGAGTAGATTGGCAGAGAATCAGTTCGGTTTTAGAAGAGATAGGGGAACGCGGGAAGCAATATCAGCACTCAGAACAGTAGTAGATCAAATTCTAGAGTTGAAAAAAATCTGTGCACATAGATTTTGTAGATATACAGAAAGCATTAGATAATATTAATTGGAAGAAAACGTTCACGATTTTGAAGAAGGTAGGAATTGATTTCGAGGATAAGAGAATAATATATGAATGATATGAGAATCAAACTGCAATAATAGTAATAAAGGATCAAGGAGGAAGAGCACGAATCAAGAGAGGGGGGACAAGGATTCTCACTATCACCATTTATTTCCAATTTGTATATAGAAGAAGCGATGAACGAAGTGGAGGAGTAAGTGCAATTGAACTTAAAGATTCAAGGAGAAAATGTGAACATATTGAGATTTGCGGATGACATAACTATATCAGCTACGAGTGGTGCTGAGTTAAGAAATATTCTCAACACTATGGAAACAATATCACTGGGAAACTATTGTATGAATATAAATAAGGACATACCAAAATTCATGATTTGTACAACAGCGAAAACATCAAGAGAAACGAGAATCAAAATAGAGGCAGAGACAATCCAGCGAGTCGAAGAATCTAAATATCCAGGGAGCATAATCACAGGGAACGGTGGGAGCGGAAGAGATATAAGAGCAAGAATAGCACAAGAGAAACAGGGTTCTCATCAAGAGGAACAGTTACTATGTTCGAAGAATCTTAGCTAAGCAGTGAGGAAGGAATTCTTGAAGAGTTACGTTTGGAGCACAGCATTATATGGTCGCGAAACTTGGACAATTGGAGCCAGAGGGCTCTACCCCCTGACTGCTTCAAAATTCGCTTCGCTCATTTTGAATAGATCGTAGCCCACATATGCTCGCTTCGCTTGCATTTTGAACAATTCAGATATTCGGGGATGTATACAAGAGCACTCATCGATTTTTCCCTCAATTGAGGAACTTTGTGAATTTGATGTTCAGAAAGCCTGGAACTTTTCGCCTACCAGCCAGATAACATGTAAGCTTGTCATAACCCTGTCATTTGATTGTTTTTGGCTTGCTATTGACCACCTTGTCAGTGTAAGGTTGCTACAGCCCTGCTGCGAGGGTGTTTCAAGCTTGTACCCTTGTCGTGTGTTAACTAGGAGCCTTATATCAACCTTGTCACAAGCTCGCCAGACAACATTGCAGCTTACTAGTACATTCTCACTTGTGCGCAGTTTTCATAACGTCAACCAGCTCTGGAAGAGTCTTCGCATGCAGCGAAGCTCACACGGGAAGATCGAAATTATTATTTCCTCTCAACATTGGGACCCAGAATTCGATTCAGCACCCTTGAAAATCCCTGAAACCCTTGTTACATATAACAATACAATTTTGTCCATTGGAGCCGGAATGACTATATTCACGTGTGCCATATTGGATTCGTCATCTCGAATTCGTTCCAGACGTCAGATTTGGATTCAGCACCCTCGAAAACCCCTAGGACCCGTGTTTCATATAAATCTGTCCGCAAATGCAAAGTTGACTGAATTCACGTCCGCTATCTTGAATCCGCCATCTTGGATTCGTTCTTTGACGTCAGATTTGGATTCAGCACCCTTCGAAACCCCTAGAACCCATGTTTCATATCAATCTGTCCACAAATGCGAAATTGACCCAATTCACGCCCGCCATCTTGGATCCGCTACCTTGAATTCAGGATTTGTATCCAGATTCCAATTCAGCACCCTCAAAAACCCCTGGAGCCTATGTCGCATATGAAGCTGCCCACAAATGCAAAGTTGACTGACTTCACGTCCGCTATCATGAATTTGGGATTTGACCCCAGATTCGAGTTCAGCATCCTCGAGAACCACTAGGACCCATGTTTCATATAAATCTGCCCACGAATGTGGAATTGACCAAATTCACGTCCGCCATCTTGGATCCGCTATCATCAATCCGGGATTTGACCCCAGATTCGGATTCAGCACCCTCGAAAACCCCTGGGACCCATGTTTCATTGGAATCTGTTCATAAACACCAGAGCGGCCAAATTCACTTCCGGTTCCCTGACTTCACCATCTTGGATTTCATTTTTGACCTCAGATTTGAACTCAGCGGCCTCGGAAACCCTCAGGACCCACTTTTCATATGAATCTGTCCCCAAACGCAAAATTGACCCCATTCATTTTTCCTCTCAATATTGTTTTCAATAAGCTATCATGCCCTTATGTGTGTCCTATCAGATTACCGCTTCCTTCCACGACATGTCTCAAAAGACTTCTTTTTTCATTGACCTTCTCTGATCGGTGCCGAATCAACGAAAAACCAAATCAACGAAAAAAAATTTACTAGCAGTATGAAGTTGTCATTTTGTTGCAGTATGAAATGAAATTAGTCATAGATCATTGATTAAATTGAACGAAAAGTAAAAAACATTGATTTGCTAACATAACCCCACGGTAAACTCAATTTCCCTTTGTTATGTTTATGATTATGGTCTGGTTATGTCAATGATAACAACAAACCGATTTTCGTTCTCTACAGACGTTTGAAACAGTTTGATTGTACCGATCGATTAGGAAGATCATTAATAATTCCATTAGAATGATGAATTACGTGTCTACTGTAATGAACGGGTGCAGTGAATAGGTTAACATGAAGAATTTTCGTTTGATTCAATCAATGATCCATGACTAATTTCATTTCATACTGCAACAAAATGACAACTTCATACTGCTAGTAAATTTTTTTTCGTTGATTTGGTTTTTCGTTGATCCGGCATCGACCCACCTTCTCAAGCACTTCTTCATTTTTTACTTTCTCTATCCACTTTACTCTAAGCATCCTTCTCCAGCACCACATGGATGCCTAATTCTTCGTTGGTCCGTTTTTAGGCATTCATCAGTATACGAAGTATACTCAGCACGGAGTGCTCATTGCACCCACTCTCGGACCCCTTGACCGTATCTTTTGAAATATTTCAAGAATCCAATTGGGAATTGCACAGTTCTTCATTTCATGCAATACTGATTAATATTCCGTGGGGTTGTATGTGTGTCTGTCTGCTTGCCTGTCTGGCTGGCTGTCTGTCTGTACCACGGATAACACAGGACGGAGTGGACCGAATCGGTTGAAATTGATAGGGGATCTTCCTGGAATGCTTCCCCAGGGCCCATTTTTTTCATGTAAACTGGACGAGTCCTTCTATTTTTCTTTTCGTCAAAAATAGGTGATCGCGGAGAAAATTTTCCTCGCTGTATACATATACAGGGTGACCCAAGTCGGATAGATTATATTTGGGCAGCATATTCTGCAGCCAGAATGCAACAAGTTTTGTATTTGGCGAACTTTTTTTGAGGCCTAGTTTTCGAGATATAAGCATTTTCAGACTTTTTTCAAATCCAAATCACTCAAAAACACGATATGCTACGTACTTGGGCTCAGGGCCATTCGCTTTGGAAACGACGGATCCCTGAAAAAAATGTCAACTATCCCATCACGGTTCGTTCCGGAGCTATGGCGATTTCAAATTTTTGAGCTTCTAGCCAATCACCGTTCAGCAACTTCAAATCAGTATAGCTCCGGAACAAACAATGATAGGATGGTCTAATTTTTTTCCCAGAGATCCACCGTTTTCCAACTTAGCAAATGGTTCTCACCTCAAGTACGTAGCATATCGTGCTTTCGAGTGATTTGGATTTGAAAAGAAATCTCAAAATGCTTGTATCTCGAAAACTAAGTCTCAAAAAAAGTTTCGCCAAGCACAAAAGTTGTTGCATCTTGGCTGCAGAATATGCTCCTCAAATATAATCTATCCGACTTGGGTCACCCTGTATATGGATACAGCGAAGAAAGTTTCCTCCGCGATCACCTATTTTTTACCAAAAAAAAATAGGAGGACTCGTCCGGTTCACATGAAAAAATGGGCCCTGGGGAAGGATTCCAGGAAGGTCCCCTATCAATTTCAACCGATTCGGTCCACTCCGTCCTGTGTTATCCGTGAAACAGACAGACAGCCAGCCAGACAGGCAGGCAGACAGACACACATACAACCCCACGGAATATTAATCAGTATTGCATGAAATGAAGAACTGTGCAATTCCCAATTGGATTCTTGAAATATTTCAAAAGATACGGTCAAGGGGTCCGAGAGTGGGTGCAAAGAGCACTCCGTGCTGAGTATACTACGTATACTGATGAATGCCTGAAAACGGACCAACGAAGCTTTTGACATGTGGTGCTAGAGAAGGATGCTTAGAGTGAAGTGGATAGAGAAAGTAAAAAATGAGAAAGTGCTTGAGAAGGTGAATAAAAAAAGGAGTCTTTTGAGACATGTCGTGGAAGGAAGCGATAATCTGATAGGACACACATAAGGGCATGATACCTTATTGAAAACAAATTTGAGAGGGAAAATGAATGGTAAAACTCGAGAAGCCAAACCTAGATTGAGTTATATCAAGCGAATTATACAAGATAAGGGTTGTCGTAGATATGTAGAAATTAAGCGTCTAGTGGATAATAGACAGGGTCGGAGGAACTCAACAAACCAGTCGTAAGACTGATTACTTCATGATGATGATGATGCTATTCTTCCAGTATTCATTCCTATTGCCACAAGCGATCATTACTTATTTCCGGAAAATTGGCTCCAATCCTAGGCAAGCTCTAGTAACCATCGCTACTCATTCCAAAATCACTTTCCTCCGTGTTTTTTGTCACTCAATCATATGTTGGAACACTAATTGATTCAATTGCAACTGGTCTGCCAAATTTCGTAGCGGACAGGATCGATAGAGAAAAACTAAAGAAAACGGGAGATCTATATAACGAAATAGGCAAATTAGAACATATAGTTAACAAAAGAAATTTAGAAATGGAAAGAATAGAAATTACATTAATAAAGGCAAAGTAGAAAAAATCCCATGCGAAATTTGTAAGAATAAAGGCGAAGGTACATGTTTTCACGCTGCCGCTAACTGTTAGTTTGAAGATAAAATATACGAAACAAGATATATCAATAACTCAGTACTAGAAGTAGAACTAAGTGATGAGGATCCAAAAAACTAATTATCCCACCATTAATTGAGCTCAAAATAACATTGAACGACACTTTAGAAGTAACGGCTATTTATGATTCGGGCTCAAATGTCTCACTAATAAATTCAAAGCTAGTTCACTGGGAACGAAAAAGAATCGATTCAAATCTAGCAGCTAATTTGAGAACAATTGATGGTGTGTATAAATCAAAAATATTGATCAAAATCAAAGCAAAAATACGGAATATAGAGGAATACATAGACGTATTTATAATTAATAATGACAATTTCAATTACGATTCCCTAATAGGATTAGATCGCATACAAAAATTTGACCTAACACAAACTGAACAATTAGAAATAGAACAGAGAACCTCTCAAGCCATAGGAAAACAAACGTATCGAATAAATTTCAATG
This sequence comes from Gonatopus flavifemur, assembly GCA_018340375.1. Lineage (NCBI taxonomy): Eukaryota > Metazoa > Arthropoda > Insecta > Hymenoptera > Dryinidae > Gonatopus > Gonatopus flavifemur. The sequence continues at coordinate 364,475 of JAFFJZ010000059.1, read as the reverse complement.
AACACGTAGATTCGAATGATTTTCAGGTCTCAACAAATCACTTGAGTTACTACGGAAACAATATCATAGAAAATCTCATAGACAAATATGAACATATATTTGCAAAAGATGAATATGACATAGGCACAGTGAAAGATTACGAAGCTAGAATAGACCTCATAGTTGATAAATACTGTAGCAAAAGACCTTATCGATGCACAATCCAGAACAAGGAAGAGATAGAAGAACAAATCTCGGAATTACTCAAAAGAAATCTGATAGAAGAATCATATAGCCCTCTCGCAACCCCAGTTACGCTAGCATACAAGGGAGATGAAAATAGAAAATCGAGGGTCGGTGCCAAATCAACGGAAAACCAAATCAACGAAAACAAATTTACTAGCAGTATGGAGTTGTCATTTTGTTGCAGTATGAAATGAAATTAGTCATAGATCATTGATTAAATGAAACGAAAATTCTTCATGTTAACCTATTCACTGCACCCGTTTATTACAGTAGACACGTAATTCATCATTCTAATAGAATTATTAATGATCTCCCTAATCGATCGGTACAATCAAACTGTTTCAAACGTCTGCAGAGAACGAAAATCGGTTTGTTGTTATCATAAACATAACCATACCATAATCATAAACATAACAAAGGGGAATTAAGTTTACCGTGGGGTTGTGTTAGCAAATCAATGTTTTTCACTTTCCGTTTAATTTAATCAATAATCTATGACTAATTTCATTTCATACTGCAACAAAATGACAACTTCATACTGCTAGTAAATTTTTTTTCGTTGATTTGGTTTTTCGTTGATTCGGCACCGACCAAAAATCGAGACTATGTATAGATTTTAGAGACCTGAATAAATCGATAGTTCCCCAAGCACAATCATTTCCAATGATTGAAGATCTCGTAATGAAAACAAGGAACTGTAAGTATTTTTCGAAGTTGGATATAAATTCAGCGTTTTGGTCTATTTCTCTTCGTATCAAAGATAGAAGAAAAACGGGATTTGTAACCCAGGAGGGTCAGTTCCAGTAGATGTGCCTTCCATTTGGATTGAAAACGTCGCCAGCAATTTTTCAGAGAATATTGAGCAACATAATAAGAAAACATAAATTATCAGATTTTGCAGTAAATTACATTGATGACATCCTCATTTTCTCAAAATCTTTCGAAGAACATGTACAACATTTATCACGGTTACTAGTGGCAATAATGGAGGAAGGATTCAGATTGAAACTTCCTAAATGCACATTCACATCAGATTTCGTACAGTATCTAGGTCATATAATAAAACACAATCCAATCTCTCCAATAAAGGACAATTTAATTTCAATAAAAGACTTTCCAATACCAAAGAATCAGAAGAATGTCAGACAATTCCTGGGAAAAATCAATTTCTATAACGAATATCTTCCAAAAATTTCATTAATTTCAGAACCTTCACATAACCTATTCAGAAAAGGGAAGGAATTCATTTGGTCTGAAGAATGTCAGAAAGCTTTTGAGTATATGAAAAATTTCCTCTGTACTCAACCAACATTAGCCATTTTCGACGCGAATCTACCGATCCATATATACACGGATGCAAGCTTACAAGGCATAGGAGCTGTATCAAAACAACCGCACCTTGATAATAACACAAAAAGTGAGAAGCCAGTAGCATATTTCTCGAAGAAATCAAACGAAACACAAAGAAAGAAGGAAGCTATTCATTTAGAGTGCCTAGCGATGAAAGAATCGATAAAATATTGGCAACATTGGCTTATAGGCAGACACTTCAAAGTATTTTCAGACCATAAGCCATTAGAAAAAATGAATATTAAAACCAGAACAGATGAGGACTTAGGTGATCTCATGTACCATTTGTCACAATATAATTTTGAAATAATATACCGTCCAGGTAAAGATGATTTGGAAGCAGACTGCTTGAGCAGAAATCCTGTACTAGAGCCGCTAGAAGACGAAGGGGACCAATTGAAAATAGTGAATTTAGTAAAAATAGAAGACATTCTTGAAGATCAAAAAAACAATGAGAACGTAACAACTAATAAAGACAGATTACTTTTCAAAGGAAATTTGTACTATATGAAAAAAAAGAAAAAATCATACTGTCAGAAGAATTTTGCAAGGAACTCATAGAAAACACTCACAAACAATTTTGCCACATTGGCATAAAACAAATGCGAAGTAAAATATGACCATACTACACAGGCAAAAATATTTCAGATAATATAAGGAAGACCTGCAGGAATTGCGAAATCTGTATAAAAAACAAGTCAAGAGGACGAGATAAGATTGGTCTTATGTCTAATCTTGGTCCTGCAAGGGAGCCGTTCGAGATAGTTTCCATAGATACGATACGGGGTCTCGGGTGTTCACGATCCACGAAAAAATATCTACACCTCTTAGTGGATCACTTCACAAGATTTGCTTACATATTGACATCAAAGACACAGAACGCAAATTATTTCATTGGGCTGACGGAAAATGTATTGAGTGAACACGATAAAAAGATAATTCTAACTGATCAATATCCAGGGATTAACTCAAAGGAATTCAAAAATCACCTGGAAACAAAGAAAATCACGTCGATTTTTACGGCAGTTAATGCATCATTCTCCAATGGCTTAAACGAAAGACTCAATCAAACTTTGATGAATAAGATCAGATGTGCAATAAACGAAGATAAGAAACATGCATGGACAACTATAGCACATAGATGCATAGAAAAATATACTGAAACTGACATACAGTGACCAAATTTAGTCCAAAATATTTACTACAGGGGGAAGACACCTCAATATTACCAAATGAATTGAGAAAAAAGAAAGATAATAATATTCTGAACAATGATAGAACAATCGCCTTCAAGAACAGTACTAAATATCATAACTACAATAAGAAACTATATGATAAAAATAGAAAAGACTACGATTTCAACATCGGAGATTCAATATATGTTGAAAATGGTCACCGACTGAATCGGAAGAAACTAGATGAATTAGGAATTGGTCCGTACAAAATCTTAAACAGAGTATCAAAATCAATATATAAAATCGATACAGGACACAAAAAATTAGAATCAAATTTGTTTCATATCTCTAAACTCATCCCAACTCCTACAAATTCAAATATAACAGGTGCTGCAGGGAACGAGCTGTGGCTTCAAAACTTTGCACCAAAACTTTGTACCAAAATTTTGTCTTCAGAGGGAGGGGAGATGTAAGAGATGTATCATTAGTCTATTGAATTGAGCGCGCAAATAGCTCGATGAAGCAGTTATCTCACTGTACCGAGATAATTGTATTGACAGGCACGTGGCGTGAGAATCAGAATATGAGTAACGAAGTATGAATGTGAAATATAACCAACAATTGTAAAACGGAGAGTCAAAGAGTAAAAGAGTGAATAATAACATTGAATGTTGTTTCTTTGTTATTACAGGTGAGATTAATAATTAGTTTGAGTTATTTCAGTAGGTTTAGGTTGTATTTGGTTTGAAATGATGAATATACTTTGTTATTATTTACGTGTTTTTGTATGATTGCTAGAATACCCGTTTCAAGGTAGGGGAAATTAATCGAAGCTGGCTTTCCTATTACAGCGGTCTAATTTCGTTCAAATTCATGAGTTTCAGTTTCCTTCTCGCCATTTTCTCATGTTTTTTCTCACCAAGACACAACAAAACGTCAACAATATCGTTTGGTGCGTAATCAGACATCATATTTGGAAATGTGTTCCCTCCAAATGATAACAGAGAACTGAGCAGTTTGGGAACAGTGATGCCAGCATTTGGTCGACCGAATCGATTTTCCCCCTCCATCACGCTGTATCCAATTGAATTTCTTTGGTCGGAGGTTTGATTGTGTGTGTGGAATTTCTGTACAGATGGATGTGAGGAGAGGGAAAATCGACTCGGTCGACCAAATGCTGGAATCACTGTTTGGGAATGCTCAATTTCCAAGGTATTCACACGTGAATCAGAACAATAACAATTTTCAAGAACAAAACCAAAACAAAACACAACCGACGGCAATTTCCGGGAGATGAGAAACACTCAAGAGTTGAGCATTATGTTAGACAGAATACAATCCGAGGGTTTGAGAATTCTATTTTCCCAACAATTAGAGCGCCATCTATGGGGATTTCGAAAAAACGTTTGAGACGAAAGTTCCTTGGTTTTCAGCGTAGAATCTAAACCGGTAGTGAAAAATAGGGGATTCCATTCAAACACATGAGTTGACCTCAAAATGACCTTGAAAGTGGGATCTGAGGTCAAAGCCAAGTTCACCATCGGATGTCCCCCTCAGATTCTTACATTTTTTTCCCGGAACATTTTCTTCTGAATCCATTCGTTTTCGAGATATTCTGAGTGACAGATTAAAATGGGACACCCTGTATATATTCCATACGATGGGTCGTTCAAAATCAACCCGAAACATGACCGAAATGTTCAAAACATTTGGGCACTCGGAAGGGCAATCTCATTATATGAGAGAGCATATGTTTTCGCAACACTTCAACCAACTGCACTGGGGAAATTTCTGATGACCACAACAAATACTCACAGTTGCTTTTGGCTCTGATCGTCCGATCTGAGTATGACGATTAGATTCATGTGATCTTGATTTCTTCTACTCCCCTGGTGAGAATTTTCGCTCGCCGGAAGCGGATATTGAAACAAATGAAGCGTATAATGTTTCAATTTCCGCTTTTTCCGCGCTTGGATACTGTTCCATTCACTCTTCCGCGTCGCTTCATACCCTTCTTACGCTCTCATTCCCACTAGGGTACGAATCAGAACAAGTTTCAGGAATCACTGCAATGATAAAATCTTCAGCCATTTCAGGATGATTTCTATGACTATACTGTTCCAGTGCGTATGCGTGTGACATCTAATTTTTCCAATCAATGTATTCGTATCAATATAAGATTGAGTTCCACTATTGTCTTTTTTCTACATCATCTTTCCCTCTCCTGCTTGATTCACTCCGTCCATCCTCATAGATTGTATATTTTGACATAAATCACTTGGTATCAAAATTATGAACAACCAGTCAGAAATCATCTCTCCGCAACAATCTGTATTGATTGGTTTCCAAGAACTCTATCACTTCTATTTATGAGAAGATAACGCCCCCAATATTTCCTATATATTTCATGAACCAACTCCATAGACTCCCTGCGAAATTGATCCAAAACATCGCAGATCATCTGACGATCATTCCAGTCTTTTTGAAAAACATGGTTCTCTTGATCGCTAGGATGATATTATCCGAATATCGAACCCTAAAGATTATGGTGGTTCTCAGGACGATGATGATCCTGATATCGAATCATCAGATAATACACTACCTGAAATTACGTGTACAGAAGCTTCCAAAAATTACATGGATGATCAAACTAAATTGGAAAAGGAGTATGGTTATGAATGGATGGACGGGGGAACGTATACCACGGATGTTGGAAATGCAGTGCTCTCTTCTGATGTTGATAGGGAGAAGATTCGGAATCTGAGCTCTGTTAAGTCATCCGAAATATTCTTCTCTGATGCAATTCAAAACTTCATTATCGAATCAACCGAACTGAACGGTGACGATTTAACAATGTCCAAATTGGAAATTTTCATAGGAATTATCATTCTGTCTCCGTTCAATAAGAGAAAATCCCAAAGAGATTATTGGTCCACTGATCCCATTTTATCTTGCTAAATAGTGGAATCTGCTATGTCACGCAACAGATTTGAAAATATAAAGTCTTGGCTTACATATTCAGAACCAGAAGATCCAAACACTAATGACAGAGCTTGACGTATCCGTACTATAATGAATATATTTTGGAATGACATTAAAAAATTTGGATACTTTGAAACTACATTGTCCGTTGATGAAATGATGGTGGGATCTTACGCTCGAACTGTTCTGAAACGATTCATTTGGGGCAAGCCAATAAAATTTGGCTTGAAATTTTGGGGACTCTGTACTGCGGATGGAGATTTGTTAAATTTTGATCCGTATGAGGGAGAAAATTCATCTCTGGGAAATCAATTGCCAAAATGTGGATGACGAACTTGGGTAGTATGATATTTGCTGGACGAATCCTCCACCATGACAGGTCAGAAGGACCTTTATCTCATCTTGATATGAACAATTTGTTTACGCGCTTTGATCTTCTCTTTACATTTGAAATCACTCCATCTCCGTTGTACTAACCTGATGAGGAAAAATAGAGTAAAAGAGGGGAATTCGATTGACAATGAATTTCAGAAAGGTATATTCGTAGGGGAGCATGAAAAACGAAGTTAGATCAATAATATCACCATTCTCGATTCTGAACAGGTTTCCATAGCTTCTACAGCAGCGGAGGTGACACCTCTCTCACTTTCGGGAAGATTTCGTGAGGGAGAAAAGTCGAAAATTGAAATACTTCCTCCCGATAGTTTTCACCTCCATAACCGGTTTATGACTGGAGTTGATGTTCACCATGGCCATTGTAATAGTGTTCCGCCATGTATCAGATCGAAGAAATGGACATGGGGGCTCTGCTATAGACTCCTACAAGCGTTAATTACCAACTCAGTAGTGATTCCGAATTGGGCCCAAGGAAATGATGGGAGAATTGGGACGGAGGAATTCATGATTGATATTGCGAAACATTATCTTTCTGAATAAAAGAAAAGCCTCCCGTTCGGATCTCCAGGTGGAGGCTGCTCGAGAGAGCTTTATCGAACAAGATAGAAAACCGAAGAAGACAGGGAAGGAAGAGAACATTCTTCGAGTCGGAGCGCGGAATGTTAGATCCCTGAGACCAGCAGGAGAGCTGAAAAATTTGAAATTAGAAATGAATAGGTCACGTGTCGATGTAATGGGAATTAGCGGAATGAGATGGCTGCAAGAAGGAGATTTCTGGAGTGGGGATTATAGAATCATTCATACGGGATCAAAGAATGGTCAAGCAGGTGTGGGAATCATAATGCATAAAAGGGTGGGGAATGGGATAGAGAATTATTCGCAACATAGCAGACGCGTAATGATGGTCAGAGTTAGAACAAAACCGGTAGACCCTGTTATAGTTCAAGTATACATGCCCACATCTGCGTACTCAGGAGAAGATATTGAAGAAACGTACGATGAAATAGAAGAAGTCATAGAATATGTAAAGGAGGAAGAGAATTTTATGATCATAGGCGACTGAAATGCATGTAGGGCAAGGGAAAAAAGGCAAAATAATAGGAGATTTCACGTGAGGAAAATGAAATGAAAGAGGACGGCGTTTAATCGAATTCTGTGAGAGCCATAAAATGGTTATGACCAACACATGATTCAAAAATCATCCAAAAAGAATCTATACTTGGAAAACGCCAGGAGATACAGCAAGATATCAAATTGATTACATATTAGTGAAACAAAGATCTCGAAACCAAGTGAAAAGCTGTAAAACTTATCCAGGCGCGGATATAGATAGTGATCACAATATGTTGCTGATGAGATGTTCTCTGAAATTCAAAGCTCTGAAGCGGAGAGGGAGAATGCGAAGAAGATGGAATTTGAAGAATCTCAAACGAGAAAGAACACAGGAGGCATTCAAAGTGATGTTGGACGGAAAATTCAAGGATCGACAAGAGAAAGACTTGAGAATAGAAAGTAGATGGACAAAGGGGAGTATAGAACAATGTGCGGATGAAATTTTGAAGGAAGATGGAGTGGAGCCTAAGAAACCATGGATGACGGGATGAATTCTCGATTGAATCAATGAAAGGAGGAAATACAAGGACAAGAGTAGCGAACAAGACCAACAGACATACAAGGCACTGAGGAATAAAATAATAAGAGAATCAAGGGAAGCGAAAGGACAATGGTCAGAGGGATAATGTCAGGATATTCAGGATATAGAAGTAAGATAAGATTTAGGGAGAATAGATGAGGCATATAGGATTTTTGAGAGATTTTTCGGACGAATGGAATCTAGAAGCAGTGAGATTCAGAATCCTCCGGGGAGACAATTGATAGGAACGGAGGAAAGAATAGAACAATGGATCAATCATTCAGAAGATCTGCATACAGAAAGCGATAATATAGAATTTGTAGAGAGGGAGAACGATGTGGATGAAGGAGAATTGGGAGATCCAATTTTGAGATCACAATTCGACAGGGCTTTGAAAGAATTGAAAAATAATAGAGCGCCAGGAATAGATGGGAGAAGTGTTGACCTTATCAAAGCCTCCAGTCAGAAAACTCGCGACGCACTGTTTGAACGATTAGTTGAACTTCAAATGCCTCGAAAATACTGACAAAAATTAGATATAGGAAAATAGAGAGTAAAATAGAGAGTTGATGAGCAGAAGATCACTTTGGTTTTAGGAAGAATAGGGGAACGCGGGAACCAATATCAGCCCTCAAAACAGTAGTAGACAAAAGTCTGGATTTGAAAAAGTCCGTGTATATAGGTTTTGTAGATATACAAGAAGCATTCGATGATGTTGATTGAGGGAAAATGTTCACGATTTTGAACCAGGTAGGAATTAATTTCAAGGATAGGGGAATGATATATGGATTATATAAGAATCAAACCGCCATGACAGAAATAGAGGGTGAAAAAGGAGAAGCACAAATTAAGAGAGGGGTGAGACAAGGATGCTCCCTATCGTCATTGATTTTCAATTTGTATATAAAAGAAGCGATGCCCGAAGTGGAGGAGCGGGTGCAATCGAATTTACAGATTCAAGGTGAGAGTGTAAGCATGTTGAGATTTGCGGATGACATAGCTACATTAGCTAAGAGTGGTGCTGAGTTAGAAAATACTCCCAAAACTATGAGAACAATATTACCAGAAAACTGTTGTATGAATATGAATAAAGACGAAACAAAATTCATGATTTGCACAACAGCGGAAAAATCGAGAAGAACGAAAATTAAAATAGATGCAGAGACAATGCAGCAAGTGGAAGAATTTAAATATCTAGGAAGCATAATCACAGAAGACGGTAAAAGCGGAAGAGATATAAGAGCAAGAATAGCACAAGGGAAACAGGCTTCCCACCAAAAGAAACAGATACTATGTCCGAAGAATATCAGCTTAGCAGTAAGGAAGAAATTCTTGAAGAGTTACGTTTGGAGCACAGCATTATATGGTTGCGAAACTTGAACAATTGGAAAAACGGACCAACGAAGACTCGAAGCTCTTGAAATGTGGTGTTATAGAAGGATGCTCAGAATAAAGTGGATAGAGAAAGTAGAGAATAAAGAAATACTTGAGAAGGTGAATGAGAAAAGAAGTCTCTTGAGACAGGTCGTGAAAAGAAGAAGTAATCTGATAGGACACACATTAAGGCATGATAGCTTATTGGAAGCAATATTGGAGGGAAAAGTGAATGGTAAAACTCGAAGAGGTAAACCTAGATTAAGTTATATGAAGCAAATCATACAAGATAAGGGTTGTCGTAGATATGCAGAAATTAAGCGGTCAGTGGATAATAGACAGGGTTGGAGGATTCCATCAAACCAGTCATAAGACTGATTACTTCATGATGATGATGAAGAAAAAAGGAATAACACATGGAGTCTCAAAAGCGGAGAGTTAGAAAAAGTGTTTTTGTGAATCTTACATGGTCAGAACTTATGAATTCTGCGAAACATGTGACAAATATTCCTGGAAATCTTGTTCCTCAGAGCATTATCAGATTTCCAAAATGTCTTGTCCTCAGAATCGTAAATTTCCATACAACAAGGTAAAAGTGAACAGGAATAATATCCGAAGTTCAAAATAAGTATTAGAAAATCAAGATTGAGAAACAAAAAAATGAAAACAATAAAAAACAAGAAAGAATAAAAGAACTAACAGCAACAAGAAACAGAATATATTTGAGTATGCCATTATCTGCCTACATGCAACTGTTTACCCCTTCCTCAGATTCACTGTCCAAATCATGCTCAACTGCAAAATAACCTTTACAAATCCCATAATTCCCATCATCGTACTCTGCTCCCTCTGATCGGAATGCTTCGACGACGTCCCGTGCCGCACGAGTATGTGATCTGGTCATTGCCATTTTTTAGACTATGTACACTGTTAGGAATGATACAAATTGTTATATCAAAAATGTTCATTACATGACAAGCTGCAATACGGTATTTCATATTAGAAATTATCCTCAATCTTGTAATAAGGACTCACTTTTTCAGGTACTCATTGGTATACGTAGCATACCAGCACGGAGTGCTTATTGAACTCGCCATCGTACCCTCTGACCGTATCTTCTGAAATATTCGAGTGATCCAATTGAGATTTGCATAGTTTTTCATTCCATGCAATACTGACTGTCTCAGTGTTGCCATCGATGAAGAAGAGGTGTGGCTAGGTGTCCCTCCTCTCGTGGTTATCTCGTGGCTAGATTACTACAATTTCGGATGGGGGCCAAATTAACGAAAACCCGAATCAACGAAAAGTTGGTTGAAAAGAGAGATACATCACACTCTCTCTTCTCAAACACTGATTCCGTTGATTTGGCCCCCATCCCTATTTCCTCTTGGCTAAATTCGTGGCTGGATATGTATCATAGATGACTCCTCTTCATTGGCTTGAGACTGGTAATTTCTAGGAAAATCACGAGAAATTCCCAGCCACAAGCCAATAATACGGAAGTTGATGTTGTTTTCAATCAAAATTGCCAGATTGATAATACCATTGAGGGAAAATGTATCCTACTGAGTTTTATAATACACGGGGTGTCCCAGAAAACCCTACCCACCTTCCACCAGCGTATTCCTCAGAGGAAACTGGACAACTTCTCCTTCACTTCCCTTCAATCCTTAATAGGAAGAATTTTCAATCAATTTGTAGGAAAAAGTATCGATACCACAAACTTTCATAGCACCGTACACTGGGGTGAAGCTGATCACTATGAAGCGAAGGCGATCTTTTGAATACCGCACTTCCTTGGAAATGAATGTCGACTGGGGTATTGATGATCGCCTTCTTCCCAGTTCACGGTAACCCTAGTGAAAATGGGAGCGTGAGAAGGATATGGAGCGACACAGGAGAGTAAATGAAACAGTACCCAGGCGCAAAAGGACCAGAAATTGAAACATTTTACACTTCACAATTGTATATTAGAAGGAAAAATATCGATACTTGACAGTATCGATGAGCATCGTGAACTCTAACCAGTGGAGAAATTGGGAGGGGCAGAATTTGCCGAATGAACTTCTTGCCAGAAAGATATAATTTGATAATTGCTACTCATTTTTCAGTACTCACTAGGAATGACTAGCGATTGTCAAATTGAGTTTATCCGATGAAATGTCCGTTAGACGGATTCATCCCCTACCGGAAAAATTGCAGCTCACTGGACATTCAACAGAGGGGCGACGAGGGCATCAAGAAATGTTCATCCGTATAATGAGGCAAAAATCGACACTTTGATATGACAGTAGATAAAAATAATAAACAGATTACATACGATATATGGAAAAATGAAGAGTGAGGACATTGTCAATGCGTTCATCAGATTCAATATAACGTTTGTGTGATCACAATCATGCAATAATATAATGATATAACATTATTGAAGGAATACACATGAAAATATCACAAATTTCTTTTCGAAAGACGGGGTCTTTTGAAACCATCATTGTTATTAGCAGGAGAAAAAGTATCAATCATCGTATAGTTCACAAAAGACCAGTATAACCATTGGTTATACAAGAAATCGGTGTTACGGAAGTGGGATCGTTTGATGTGCATTCTGATTGGATCTCGATCGTGTCCGCTCTCGCACGCGCGTATATTTGGAGGAGCCCAATCAAGGCAGTGTATGGGGCATTCCACGTCACATGTACCCACGTGGAAACCTTAATCGCTGGGATTTTGATGAAACTTGATAGAGTTGTTTTACTATTGGGATACAAAATTTGTGCGAAAGGGGAGGGGGATAAGATATCGATGGGTTGCCGAGATACAGGGGCTCAAAGTTTTGGGCATGTTTATCTCCGTTGAATTATAACTCGGTTATATTCCATCATCATCATCATGAAGTAATCAGTCTTACGACTGGTTTGATGCAATCCTCCAACCCTGTCTATTATCCACTAACCGCTTAATTTCTGCATATCTACGACAACCCTTATCTTGTATGATTCGCTTCATATAACTTAATCTAGGTTTACCTCTTCGAGTTTTACCATTCACTTTTCCCTCCAATATTGCTTTCAATAAGCTATCATGCCTCAATGTGTGTCCTATCAGATTACTTCTGCGTTTTACGACCTGTCTCAAGAGACTTATGTTTCATTTACCTTCTTAAGTACTTCTTCATTTTTTACTTCCTCTATCCACTTTACTCTGAGCATCCTTCTATGATACCACCTTTTGGAAGCTTCGAGTCTTCGTTGGTCCGTTTTTCCAATTGTTCAAGTTTCGCAACCATATAATGCTGTGCTCCAAACGTAACTCTTCAAGAATTTCTTCCTTACTGCTAAGCTAATATTCTTCGAACATAACAACTGTTTCTTTTGGTGAAAAGCCTGTTTCCCTTGTGCTATTCTTGCTCTCATATCTCTTTCGCTTTTACCGTCTTCTGTTATTATGCTTCCTAGATATTTAAATTCTTCCACTTGCTGCATTGTCTCTGCATCTATTTTGATTTTCGTTCTTCTTGATGTTTCCGCTGTTGTGCAAATCATGAATTTTGTTTCGTCTTTATTCATAATCATATAACAGTTTTCTGGTAATATTGTTCTCATAGTTTTGAGAGTATTTTCTGACTCAGCACCACTCTTAGCTAATATAGCTATGTCATCCGCAAATCTCAACATGCTTACACTTCCACCTTGAATCTGTAAATTCAATTGCACTCGCTCCTTCACTCCGTTCACGCTTCTTTTATATACAAATTGAAAATCAATGGTGACAGTGAGCATCCTCGTCTCACCCCTCTTTTAATTTGTGCTCCTCCTCTTTGACCCTCTATTTCTATTATTGCAGTTTGATTCTTATGTAATCCATATGTTTTCTTCCTGTCCTTGAAATTAATTCCTGCCTTTTCCAAAATCGTGAACATTCTCTCCCCATCAACATCATAGAATGCTCTTTGTATACACGGGAAGACCGGGTCTATTGATATTTAGAAATAATGGACCAACATTCAGAAGAATGACTGTCAATTTAGGGAAAAAGAGGATCGCTGAAAAATATTCGTAGTAAGCCTACCAAATATTCGTAGTCAAAATATCAACAATTGATAGTTTCATTGGTAGTTTTCACAGTGAAACTATCAATTGGTAATAGATCGACTAACAATTTCCAGTAGACTCACTACGAATATTTTTCAGCGATCCTCGTTTTCCCTGAATTGACAGTCATTCTTCTAAATATTAATAGACCCGGTCTTTCCGTGTATCTACAAAACCTATATACACAGACTTTCTTAACTCTAGACTTCTCTCTACTACTGTTCTGAGTGCCGATATTGCTTCTCGCGTTTCCTTTTTTTTCCTAAAACCGAACTGATCTTCTGCTAATCTGCTCTCTACTTCATTCTCCATCCTCCTGTAAATGAATTTTGTCAGTATTTTCGAGGCATGTGAAGTTAAACTAATCGTCCTGTAGTTCTTGCATTTTTGTGCTCCTTGTCTTCTTCGAATGGCGACAATTTTATTCTTCTGGAAATCTTTTGGTACTTCTCCTCTTTCGTACATACCTTTGACCAATTCAAACGGTGCATCACGAGTTCTCTGACTGGAGGCCTTGATGAGGTCCACACTTATGCCATCTATTCCTGGCGCTTTATTGTTTTCCAATTCTCTTGAAGCCCTGTCAAATTCTGATCCCAAAATTGAATCTCCCAATTCTTCTCCATCGACATCTTCCTCCCTTTCTAAAAATCATATATCATCACTTCCTTTATACAGATCTCCTGAATGATTAACCCATTGTTCTATTTCTTCCTCCGTTTTTATCAATTGTCTCCCTAGAGAATTTTCAATTTTACTGCTTCTAGATTCCATTTGTCCACAAAATCTTTCAACAATCCTATATGCCTCATCCATTTCCCTAAATGTAATCTTACTTCTACATCCTGACATTTTTCCTCTAACCATTGTCCTCTTGCTTTCCTTGATTCTCTTTTCATTTTATTCATCAGTGCATTGTATGTCTGTTGGTATTGTTCGCCACTCTCATTCTTGTATTTCCTCCCCTCATCAATCGAAGCGAGAATTTCTCTCGTTATCCATGGTTCCTTAGGTTCTACTCCATCGTCCTTCAAAATCCATCTACTCTTTATTTTCGAATCTTTCTCTCGTCGATCCTCCAATTTTTCGTCCAACATCACTTCGAATGCCTCCTGTGTTTGTTCTCGTTTGAGGATTTTCAAATTTCATCTTTTTTGCATTCTCCTTTCCTTGTTCAGAGCTTTGGATTCCAAAGAACATTTCATAAGCAACATATTGTGATGTAACTATATCCGCGCCCGGATAAGTTTTACAGCTTTCCACTTGGTTTCTAAATCTTTGTTTCACTTATATGTAATCAATTTGGTATCTCGCTGTATCTTCTGGCATTTCCCAAGTATAGATTCTTCTTGGATGATTTTTGGATAATGTGTTGGTAATAACCATTCTATGGCTTTCACAGAATTCGATCAAACGTTGTCCTCTTCCATTTCATTTCCCCAACGCAAAATCTCCTATGATGTTGCCCTTTTTTCCTTGCCCTACTACCGCATTCTAATCGCCTATGATCGATAAATTTTCTCCTCCCTTCACATATTCTATCACTTCTGCTATTCCATCGTACGTTTTTTCGACATCTTCCTCTGAGTACGCAGACGTGGGCATGTATACTTGAACTATAACAGTATCCACCGGTTTCAGTTCACTCTGACCATCATTGAGCGATCGCTATCTCAACCAGGAATAGACAACAGGCGCAGTACTGCACCATTAATATCCAAGACTGGCAGCGTACTGACATTTGTCTGGAATGATAATGCTTTTCAATACTGGGGATTGAGTACTGATACCATTATTCGCAATCAGTGCAGGGCCAGTACTGGGTTAGTACCTGGCCGGTATCAAGTTCTCAGTACTGGTTCATCAGTACAGGGATAGTACTGTATTTTTATGTATCCAGTACTGACCCCGTACGTGTTGACCAAGTGTTGGAGACCCAATACTGGCACTGTACTGCACCTGTTGTCAACATTGGCATATTACGGATTTTCCTGATTGGGATTTCGCAAACAATTCTCTGTCCTATTCCCCACCCTTTCATGCATCATAATTCTCACACCTGCTTGACCATTCTTTGATCCTGTATGAACGATTCTATAATCCTCACTCCAGAAATCCCCTCCTTGCGGCCATCTCATTTCGCTAATTCCGATTACATCGATGACTAATCTATTTGTTCCTAATTCCGAATTTTCTAGTTTTCCTTTTTGTCTCAGTGATCCAACATTCCACGCTCCGACTCGAAGAATGTTCTCTTTCTCCCCTATCTTCTCCGATTTTCTATTTGGTTTGATGAAGCTCTCTCGAGCGGCCTCCACCCGGAGACTCGAACGGGAGGCTATTTTACCTCCGCAATATCTCATTCGAGAGAACGCCATCATGTTGTTGTTGTTGTTGTTGTTTCATTTTTGGATGAATTATAATTTCAGAATTCTAGGTTCGGAAAAAGATTTCATTCCTTCGGGAATATTGAAAGATGTCAAGGAGAGTAGTTTCCCCTTGCTCCCCTCGGTTCTTGCGGATGTTCTTGGCGTTGGGATGATTAAGTTGCTCTCAGTTCGTATTCTCCCTCTCGAGTAGTCTGTTCCACCCGAAAAAGAGACCCAAATCTGAAATACTCATACTCGCTACTACGTAAAGGAAGCAGATACTACCAAGGATGGATGAAAAGGATATCAAAAACAGGTATCAAAAATATCCCCTCGGAAGACCTGCAATCATTCCACGGGCAGGAGGAAAATAGCAATAAATACTGGTATGTATAGTGATGGAGAATTATATCAATCATTCCTATGCTGTAGATCATTCAGTAAGAAGCGTAGTAAGTGATAGTTCCCTGAGTCATGACAAGAACGTCATGAAATTGGATATCGAACATTGCATTACGTAGTGTAGAGAATGATTCATATTATTCAATGGCAATGATTGCCGAGCAATGTATGGAGTTGATTCCCACACAGGACGGAAATATCTCATATTTCTTCAGAATAAGTATACTATATCATTTATACGCATAAAATATATTTGAGAAATATACATATGAAATTTATAGCGTGTATATGGATCAGATATACAGTGAAGTTGACTTTTTCAGTTGAAGTCGCATTCATTAGATATCAAACATCCAGTGAGTGAGTAAAATGAATCGAGAGTATATAAAATGAGACAGTTGAATTCTCAATAAATTTTATTCCGACTGAAATATATATTTTTCCGAATTATTTGATTTTATTTCTTATTTATTCAATTTATTCATTTTATTTTATTTCATTCTATCTCCTGAAGTCCTAAAAACGGTTACTAATCACAAAACATGTACACAATATATAAGACATGAATCTTGAATTTTGAAACGTGGATTCTACTAAGAGAGTATAGATATCCATCGTTTTATTTCTCATTAAAATATGGCAAATTAGGTTTCCTTCCGGAGCGTTCAAATATGTATTGTTCACTTCATTCATGTGAATTTGTCTTAGGAAAATTATTCGTGTGTTCGACGATTAATTCCCTCGGAAATATTGAAAGACGTCAAGGAAAGTAGTTTCCCCTTGCTTCCCTCCGTTCTTGCCGATGTTCCTGGCGTTAGGATGATTTAGTTTCTCTCAGTTTGTATTCTCCCTCTCGAGTCGATTATATCACCCAAAAAAGAGACCCAAACCTGAGGTACTCATCCTCCTCACCACGTAAAGGAAGCAGATACTACCAAGGATGGATGAGAAGGATATCGAGGACAGGTATCAAAAATATCCCCCTGGAGGATACCTAATCATTCCACGGGGAGGTCGTTTATATTCCCTCAAAGAGAAAAAAACGCGAGTTATGTCTTCCGTTGGTTTCTTCCGGTCTTTCCAATGAAAATTGGAACGATTCCCCAAATTGATTATGCATGCAAAAAAAAGTGATTCTTATTTTTCTTTCCAATTTTTGTTGAAGATCGGCACTTTTGAAAATTTTTCAATCACGCTCAAATGAACGCTCATTCTTCTCCCTTCGAAATCATTGCTCATACAACATGGGCCCGACGCGACCCAACCGCCAAGCGCGCTGAAGATGCTGGTCAGCCGTGACCCGGTATGGCGATGTTGATGGAATTTTTTTTCCATAGACTATTGCAAGCATCATTGATGAAATGGATGGAACAAGCTATATTTCATTTAGGAATCAATCATTATTATCATTATTATTGATATTCTCATCATTCACAAATTTTGTTCATTAGGAGTATATACAATTTTCTCACATTACCGTTATTAATATTGTCACAAGTGTATGTATGTTGTCTATGAAATTGAGAAAAAATGTGTACACTACGTTTTCCTAATTCTTTTCTGAAGTTGTGGAAACAATTCGCTATTAGAGTAGGAAGAATATCTTCTCACTTGGAGGGTCGTTTGTGAAACGGGGACGAACGCATTATATTCCAGTGTTCCCGGAATCGTTTTCGCAAAGTCGAATCGACACTTCAGCTTATCTTTTCATGGCTCTCTTCAGGACTGGAGAATATTTTTGTTCTCAAAAAGTCATCTTTCGCCCATGTATAGAATGCATCGCAGGTTAAAATTTGATTCCTTGAGGGTGCCTGTAAGCTTGCACGCATTGCTAATCTTTTCATGTTCCCACCGATACCATCACATGACTCTTCACCGTGTGCAGTGTCATAGAAGTGCCACTCAGCTTTAATACCAAAATCCTCCTCATGATAGAGTACGTTTTGTAAATTGTACTTGTTTTTGGAATGCTATGCTGCTCCATCGGAGAAATAAAATATTCTCTCAAAATTGGACTTCTTCTCGCAAGTACGTAATCAATATTTTTTGGAAAACATACAGGGTGTCCCATTCTGATCTGTCACTCAGAATATCTCGGAAACGAATAGATTCAGAGGAAAATGCTCCGGGAAAAAAATTTAAGAATCTGAAGGGGACATCCGATGGTGAACTTGGCTTTGACCTCAGATCCCACTTTCAAGGTCATTCTGAGGTCAACTCATGTTTTTTGAATAGAATCCCCTATTTTTCACTACCGGTTGAGATTCTACGCTAAAAACCAAGGAACTTTCGTCTCAAACGTTTTTTCGAAATCCCCATAGATGGCGCTCTAATTGATGAGAAAATGAGAATTCTCAAACCCTCGGATTGTGTTCTGTCTAACATAATGCTCATCTCCCGGAAATTGCCGTCGGCATCAGCGTTACCCAATGTGCACCACGAGGAGGTTGCGCGATCGGACTTTACACATCATTGTGGCCCTGAAAACGGCCGATTGTCTGAACTGGAGGTGTGTCTTCGGGGACGTATTAGGCATTCGAAAGATGTTCAAAATGAGCGCCGTTTTGCCTTTGACAAAGCGCAATTCTTTTATGAAAGTTTTCTACAGTTGCTTGCAACGTAGCAGGTGTAATTGCTGTGCATGCTCTTCTTATTCGATCTTTCATGTCATCGCGTGTTGTTGGAGGTTCACGGAATACCACATTTTTTATGTAACCCCACAAGGAAAAATCAGGCGACGTCAGATCTGGCGACCTAGCTGGCCATCATACAGGTCCTCCACGGCCAACCCACCTTCTGGGAAACTTCTCGTCCAGGAATTTTGGAACAATTCGCATGTAATGAGGGGGTGCTTCATCCTGTTGGAACCATATCCTTGATCTCACGTCAAGACTTACGTCTCCCATAAGAGCAGGGAGTTCAAAATGCAAAAAACGGAGATACTCCGCGCCAGTCAGGTTTCCTTCAAAAAAATACGGCCCTATGATCCTGGAATCTACAATTCCGCACCAAACGTTCACACTCCAACGGTATTGATGATTAATTTTACGGACCCAGTAAGGATTCTGAGCACTCCAATAATGGCAATTGTGCCTATTGAGAATCCCAGCATTGTGTAATATTGCCTCATCAGAGAACATAACGTGATGAGAGGAAGTAGGATCTTCTTCAATTCTCCGTTGGGCCCACGTGCAGAAATCCAATTTTGTTATGGAATCCTCAGCTGTTCGAGATTGCACCAAAGTGATATGGTACGCATGATGATCCAACGATTCCAAGATACGCTGAGCTGTGGATCAAGGAATCCCGGTCATCTCCTCAATATCCCGAAGACTGATATGGGGATTATTATGAATTAATGCCAGCACAGCCAGCGATCCCACATCAGGATCATGTCGTTTGAGGGGACCTTGACGAGCACGTTGTTCAAGAAATCGGATCGTAATGCGATTCGGACACCTCCGATCCAGAAAACGACGTTGAAACGTTCTTACAGCTTCAACATAATTTCCCCGCGCTTCATCAAGACACAACAAAACGTCGACAATATCGTTTGGCGCGTAATCAGACATGATATTCAGAGATGTGTTCCCTCCAAATGATAACAGAGAACTGAGCAGTTTGGGGATGCTAAATTCCTAAGGTATCCACACGTGAATCAAAGCAATAACAATTTCCAAGAACAAAACCAAAACAAAACACAACCGAGGGCAATTTCCGGGAGATGAGAAACACTCAAGAGTTGAGCATTATGTTAGACAGAATACAATCCGAGGGTTTGAGAATTCTCATTTCCTCATCAATCAGAGCGCCATCTATGGGGATTTCGGAAAAACGTTTGAGACGAGAGTTCCTTGGTTTCCAGCGTAGAATCTAAACCGGTAGTGAAAAATAGGGGATTCCATTCAAAAAACATGAGTTGACCTCAAAATGACCTTGAAAGTGGGATCTGAGGTCAGAGCCAAGTTCACCATCGGATGTCCCCCTCAGATTCTTACATTTTTCTCCCGGAGCATTTTCTTCTGAATCTATTCGTTTTCGAGATATTCTAAGTGACAGATTAAAATGGGACACCCTTCATATTGCGACCGTGTCATGTTTTAGATTATATGATAAAATCGCCATACTTCCATGTGCAATATTATTCCCCTTTTCATAATAAAATACTACTGTGAATATTGTGATCTGATCCTTATTCCAATAGAAAGATAGCGCAGCATTTTGCGCAATGAAAGAATAATTCTCAGCGAAATCACATGTCACCAGAAATCCCCCTTCTTTCAGACTTCGCTTAATATGTTTCAAAAAATTTGACCGCTGTTTAGCAATGAAAGAATGAGGTCTTAACTTTCGTGAGCGATCAAGAAACTGATCTACAAAATCTTCTGAATCCAAGACTACAGTGAGCAAGGTACTCCTGTTGGTCTGCTGCCAGTTCTGGAACTGTATATTTTCAATGTCCAGATCTGCAAGAACTGACTTGAAGGATCCTTCCACAGTTCCGAAATCAGGGCACTCTTCACATTCATTAAGGTGACATTCTGGAATCGGTGTTGCACATGTCATTATTTTGAGAATATCGTGGTACGTCTGGGATGAAAATTCAGTTCCACAAGTCAAGTCCTCAAAATTCACAGCTTCCCACATCAGACTCACATTTTCATGGTGGACGCAAACACATACGGTGTGAATACCACTGGCTGCAGCAAGAACACAGTTCCGTGGTCTGAGTTGACAAAATCCAGAGGAACCTATCTTTATTGTAGGGTATGCGCTTTTAAAAATTTGGAATAATTCGGAAAGATCACATAAAATCAGTCTCTTCTGAACATGTTCACGAGATCCATCTGGTTTTTCGATCGACACGTGATCGTTCATCCCTGGCATGATACGACTATTCTCATCATCATCATAAGATGCAAGGATCTAATCAGCTATATCAGTTGATAAATTCTCACCCATTTTGGAATTTGGTTGGGTTCAAATACTTCATTCGTCCACCAACTGCTTGGCTTTTCTTTCTTGGCGTGCAGGAGCACCGGTTTCTGTAGCTAATTTTCTTCAACCCCAAGACTTCGGTGCGAGAGTGAGAAGTGTTAGTCTTCCTGGATGACCCTTGAATTCGCGAATTTTCTCCAATTTGATCTAAAACCTCAACTGCCGCCAAATGCTGTTCGTTTCCACAATCGTTTTGTGTTTTCCGATACTTTGAAACAGAAGGACTCTCGAAAATATCAATACCTTGATGATTGTCAAAAATTTGGTGGTCCATTTCTCCACCATCGCTCTAAAATTTTGATGTAAAAAAACCGGTCGAGTCCATCCTATAATCAGTTTGGTAGAATATTTTACAAGTCGCGAGTAAATTGGTGGCATGAATATACTGATTTGTACAATGCTGCAGTTTATACACTTTTTGTCCCTTACCTTATACATTCTTCATCATCTACTTTATAAAGGATGACCAGGAAGTAATAGAAGAGTCCTACAGCTAGTGAGAACGATCTCCCAAGCAATCGCTTCTGAGTAACGTATTGCTGGATTTAGAATTCTTTGAGTATAATTTTTACTCACATGTTCCTTATATACAGGGTGGTGCAAAAGTCTGGATACACCCTAATAACTCCTGAACGGGTGAAGATAATGTGATAATTATTTTGAAAGGGTAACACCACTCTAGAGGCCGAAAAAAGGTGTAATTTTGGGGATTTTTCATGGGATTATGGTAAAAGGGATTGTATTGGAATTGACAGGATTTATTCAACATATATTGAGGTATGAAAGAAAATTTTTTTATTATTGAATTCGTGCGAAATGGCGGCGCCACAGCGAATCTCCAATACAAGGTTTTTTTGGAGACGCTCCGCGGGCGTACCCATTCCTCGGCAACCGTGAGAGCTGGAACAAGAATCTGAAATGTTTTGGAAACTACATACTAATAGCTATCCAAGTACGAAGGATTATCTTTTTTCTTTAATTTTTGTGGACACTGTGCATATCTGAACAAATAGTATGAATTTTCGACTGGAAAAAGAGCAGTAAATTGTTAATAAAACAAGTAATTTTCAAGATATCAAAAAACGGCTACGTACTTCGGAGGAGAATATATAGATGAAGCTACTGTAAGAATTTGAAGTCGATCCATGCGATAGTTTTGAAGCTACGAGCACGCCCGATTTGAAAAAAACAGTCTCGAGAAAAACGCGTTTAAAGTTTTCGTAACATTGAAACCGTTGAAATTTTTGTTTACCTCTAGTCTGCGATGCCTGTGCCATACATCTGGGTGTCTCTGTTGATGTCGGACTCTTCCTTTTCCTTCCTTGCAGATTCTATGGACATCCGGACCTCTCTGGCATCGTTGGTCAACGATCGCTCGGAAAATTTGATGCAACGAGCGTCCGCCTCCACGCAAAAATTGTAGCGTTTCGGTCTGATCGGACCCCTTCCACATTGAATTTCAATATCAAACCAATTGGATATGTTGTTTGAAGTCCTTAAGTGTACTGTATGTGGGAAAAAATCGAATTTCTGAAAACCCTAGAGTAGTGTTACCCCTTAATTCAATGGGGGAATCTACCATACTAGGAGGATGAGAAGTCCTCAATCTTGAAGGGGGCGATTGGGGAGCCGAGGGGGGTGAATATCTTGAATGAGGTAGGGAGGCTTGCGATAGCTCATTTGATGGGGATTTCCAGCCTGGATACAGCCATTTTTTGTTTTTTGGAATCGGTCAATTTTTCGTCGAATTATGACCACTTGAAGGTTGTTCTGGGAGCAGTCAGAGCCGTTGTAAACCTCTCCAACTCCTTATCGGATGAAGACCTTCGGATGTTATTCTTCGATCAAATGGGGGGGGGGGGGGTGGCGCATGATGTATCATTCTAGGGAAGTGAATCCCCGGAAACGATCGGAAATAATGAATCACAATGGATCCATCAACGAATCAAGATAAATAAGGAATAAGTGTAGAAAGATTGTACACATTACATAGCCCCTAGCCAGAGTAAATTGGTGATAAACATTAGGTCACAATCATGATAATTGATCAGATGTGTCTTGGATTGTTGGTAGAGTCATTATTTCCTAGAAAAACGCATTTGGAAGAATTTGTTGATTCCAACAAAAAAAGACGAATTTTTTTTTCAATTTCTTCGTTTTTTGATGATTTTCCGGTAATTCTTGTTAGAATTGCTGCTCCATTTTCATAATCGTTCACTCAGGGAAATTCGGAATATCGCGCTTCCACATCTAGGAATTGTTAATAAACATCAGTGAACAGTCGCGGAAATTGATGAATTGTGTCTGGAACCGTGGGTGGAGTTATTATCTCCCAAAACAATGCATTTGCAAAAGTGAACAGAAATTTCTACTTAGTTGTCATGATTGTTTACTGAGAAAAACTTGGATGATCATGATTCCAACTCTAGAAACGATCAAGAAGCATTGGTTAAGAATCCCGATCATTGATGAGATGTGTCTTGAATTGTTGGTAAGGTTATCACCTTGGATCGAAATGCATTAAGAAAAATTAAAGAACATTCCTGATTAGTTTCCATAACCTTCCACTGAGGAACACTTGGTATATCGCCATTCTAACTCAAGGAATCATTAGTAGACATTTGTGACCAATCGCGATAGTTGATAAATTGCGTCTGGAATTGTATGCCCGCATGGGAGGGAGAATTCATAACTCTGGATGGGGGCTATGGGATTTGTAGGGAAGACACATATCTCGAATCAAATTGGGAGCTCGCGACACATCTGTGAATGGCGTTTTTCTGACCCGAATCCAACCGTCTTTAATTTCATGAAATCGGTCGATCTCTCGCCGAGATACAGCAATTCCTACATCCCAGATGTGGTTTTCCTGCATTCCCAAATAATATTCATGTTTCGGCAAATACGCGCTTGAGTGTGGGACTTGGATGGAATGTTCAAAATGGTTGCCTAAACATTTGATGCAGTGAGCGAGACGGTTATAACAACTCTCACCTACGTTCCGCAAAGTTTCAGGAGTGATAAGTGGTACTTCTTCCATTATTCTTCCACGCAATCCTTCAGAGATCTTGTGCTCGATCTTGATGAACTCGATCTCTCAAATGTCTCCAAAGGAACAAGTCTGATGGGGTCAAATCAAGAGATTGGGGGGAGAATGTTCGAGAATTATCAAGGATGTCGAAAACAATCAAATTTCTCCAAAAATATTCAAGAATTATCGAAAAAGAGCAAAGTTATCCCAAAAAAGTTTGAGAATCATCGAAAATAAGCGAATCCATCCGTGAATGTTCGAGAATTATTAGGAATGTCGAGGGTAATCGAATTTGTCCGACAATATTCAAAAATTATCAAAAATGTGCGAAGTTATGCGGAAATGTTCAAGAATTGTCGAAAGTATCGTAAAATGATGGGAAATGATCGACAGTAGCCAGAAATGGTGAGGAACACAAAAAAAAAATGAAAATTATGATTCGAATGAATAGGTGAGAAAAACTTGAGTAAAATCCTGAATAAACAGTTACAGAGACGTTATAAGGCGAGTGCGACGTGGAACGCTGGTATGAGAAAGTTGGAGGGGGGCTACGTAATGTGTGCAATCCTTCCACGCTTATTTCTTATTCATCTTGATTTGTTGATGTATCCATTATTATTCATCATCGCCGATTGTTTTCGGCAATCCACTTCCCTAGAATGATACATCATGCACCCCCCTCCCTCCCACTTGAATCAAAAATTACATCCGAAGATTTTCATCCGATGGGGAGTTAGAAAGGTTTACACCAGCTCTGACTGCTCCCAGAACAATCCAAGTGGTCATGATTCGGTGAAAAATTGACCGATTCCAAAAAACAAAGAACGGCTGTATTCGGGCTAGGAATCCCCATAGAATGGGCTATCGCGAGCCTCCCCACCTCATTCAAGATTTTCGCTCCCCTCGCCCCCCCCCCATCGCCCCCTTCAAGATTGGGGACTCCTCACCCTCCTAGTATGGTAGCTTCTGTTCCCCCGTTGAATTTCAAAGGGAATTATCCCATTATCTTCACCCGTTCAGGAGTTATTAGGGTGTATCCAGACTTTTGCACCACCCTGTATATGAATTTTTCCATTCTAGTCATTATAATGATTTCACAAATTTTACTGAAGTTCGTCAAGAGGCTAATAGACCTATAATTTTGTGGTAATTTTTTATCCTTCCCTGATTTTGGAGACGCTAATACTTCGGCTAGTTTCCATTGATCCGGATAATAACCTAATCTAGAACAAGCATTGAATATATTGTTCATTTGTACCAGCATTTTGTGAGTGAGATTTTGGTAAATTATATTTCGTATACCATCAAAACCTGGAGCTTTGAGATTCTTTAGTTCACTCACAACGTATTAAATCTCTTTTGGACTCGAGTAATTAATTCCTTTTTCATTGATTTCTATAATTTTAGTTTTTATTTCGTTATATTCATCCTCTATGAATTTATTATTTCTGGGATCACCCATATTTTCAGTTAGTCTGTGTGTCTTCTCAAACTGTGCAGCTATTACTTCGGCTTTATCCTATTCAGTGAAAACCAGCCCATTAGGTCCTTGCAAAGTTGGAATTGTATTGTTTGTTTTTTTAATGGATTTCATAAGTTCCCAGATTGAATTGTTATTAGTACTAGCTGTTTTTAGTTTGGTTTCCCATTTTTGATTTTCCATTTCAATAATTCTTTCTCTAATTTGTCTATTGAGATTATTTCTCATTTTTTTTAATTTAATAATCCTTGTTCTTTGATAATCTCTTCCAAGTCTATTTCTTTCTATTATTAGTTGTTTCATTTCTGGAGTGCTATTGAACATGAATTTTCGTTTCCTTATTAATGGTATAGAACATTCCATTGCGTATTGAGTCTCTTCAATGATTCTATCTATTGCATCATTAATTTGTTGCGTATTATTCAAGTGCTCATATGTTCTATTATTTTCATTAAGCATCTTTCTGAATTTTTTCCAATTTGCTTTACTATAATTGAATAATTTTCCTGAATTTTTCCTTTTTAATCTTTCCCTATATCAAATTTCATCGGTCTATGATCTGAGTCAAGATCATCTAATGCTCTTATTTCAGTTATTTGATTAACATTTTTATTCAGAACAAAATCTACTGTGCTTGGTACTGTGTTTACATTGTATGGAAACAATGTATAGTTATCTGGATATTCTATACAGATATTTTCATTGTTAATATGATTAAACATAAATTTCCCCATGGTATTAACTCTCTTACAATTCCAACTTATGTGTTTGGCATTCCAGTCACCTATAATTAGAACTTTATTTCCTGATGCTAAGATTTTATCTAAGTCTCCTTTGATTTCTTTATTCCGAGGTTTATTATATATAGCTGATATAATTATACTATCTTTAGTTTTGAAAGCTATTGTTTCCAAATTTCTTGTAACAATGTCTAATTCTAAAAAACTTATACCATTTCTGATAAAGACAATTAGGCCGCCGCCTTTGTTCATTCCATCTCTATCTCTTCTTATAATTTGAAAGCCTGGAATGTAGCATTTATCTTTTTGAATTAATTTTGATTCTACTATTATCAAAATTTCTATTTCATAATTTAGTATGAATGTTTTGATTCCGTGAATTTTACCACTTATGCCGTTTGCGTTCCAACAAGCTATATGTATTAATTTCTTTTTGTCTGTGTTATCCATCTATAGTTAGTACGCATTCATGAAAGGCTTGGCATCTAGATATTCTATCGTTACATGATCTCAATTCAGTATTTAAATCTGTGACTATTTTTAGCATTTCTTTCAAATTATACAGAGAATTTAATATTCGCATTCGTTCAATAAGATTATTAAAGTCTTCGATATTTTCTGTAAGGCTACTTACATTTTCCTTCTCGCTGGTTTCCTTACCCTGTGTCATTTTACTATAGGTAATTCCTACTTGTGATGTTGATGCTGTTGGAGTATTTTCTTCTGCGATGTCTGCTTCACTCCTGAGTTGTGTGTAGTCTTTCGAGTACGTGGATCTGTCCAGATTCCTTTCTGTTGTCCTTGTAGGTGTCGATATTTGTTGTTTTCCCTTGATCCTTTTTATCGCTGCTACATAAATTGGGCATCCAGAGCAGTTAGCCGGATGTTCTCCTCTGCAGTTGGCGCACATAGGTTTGTCTTCTATTGCTTTGGTGCAATCTTTTGTTTGATATTTATCCAAGCACTTCACACACCTTGGATCATTATAGCAGTTATATGCACCATGTCCGAATTTTTGACATTTTTGGCATTGTGTAACTTGCCACGTATTTTTATATTTCTCCCATATTATTTTGATGTTACAAATGTATGTTATATCTAATACACTTCTTATATCCGTTTCTCCATGCATTTCAATCATGAAAATCGGATAAAAGTATGGTGGAGGTTTTTTTTGTTTCAACAGTACACATCTGATTTCTACTTTTTGATTTATGAAATCGTCTTTGATTTCTTCTATTGTTATCGTTGGGGGCAAACCTTTTATCACTAGTTTTTTGTTTTTCAAGTGTTTGGATATATATATATGAGATTGTAATTTTACTTCTTTCAAGTATCTTATTATCTCTGTTTTATGTTTTTCATCTTCCGGGAAGACAGTAAATGATTTCGGTGAATATCTAACTTTATAATTTTTATTGGTTAATATTAAGAAATCCATAATCGTTTTATGATTATTAACTTCCGTGTTTATCACTGGTGGTGCCGTTTTCTCTTTCTCAGTAGTTTCATCTACTTTGTTTTCTAATACTTCAATTTCTTCTGAATCAGACCATTCTGATATAATTTCAAATCTATTTATATTCTCTTTGTCTTTATCTTTTATAACTTTAGACTTATAGTGATTTTTCAATTTATTTTTTCTTCTCCCCATGTTGGGGTTCATGTCACTTGCGGTTTTAATTTTCACTCTCACTATTCACTGTTCACTTACGCGTGTTCGGGCGATCTCTCGTCTTGCCGATGCCGATCTCTTAGTGTCTCGTGATCGAGTCCTGTCAATCTGGTCGGTCGATCTCGTGTCTGTCGGTCGTTTCATTATCCACGCTGTAACCTCAGATTATGTACAACTGTGACCAATCGTATTGATGTCGAAGTAATTGACAAGTCCTGGAGTTTTTCGGATCTCCATGCATGGTGCAATGAGTATTTGTAGAGCACAGTCTCTTAATTTTGATTCTATGAGGTTTGTAAGATCTGCTTCTGCTCCTCCATCTCACATACCTTTTGTATCTGAACAAGCCACTGAAAATTCTTGGAAAGTGCTATGTTCTTCGGATCCCGAAAATATGAGAATCATTCCAGCAACATCACGTACTCTCAGAGAATGAGCCATTTTAATTGTATCACTTTTTGAATTGGAATTTGATTCTGAACTTGACTTGTATGAAATAGAATTTGAATTATTCTCACATAAATTTGAATTATTTCCAATAGAATCTGTTAGTGGATCTATGACATCTGATTTGTAATAGTTTTTCTGGATTTCCTAAGTTTGAGTTTTGAGTTGGAATTGTTTCTTTGTTGGAAAGAGTGGAGTTAAGTCCTTCGTTTTTGTCTCTCAGATTTGAATTCGAACTTCGAGAGAAATTATCCAGAAATCTTATTGGTGAGCGTTGTACTCTATTTCTCGTTGAGAAAGGGTGGGTGTCTTGATTCAGATGTTCTAAAGATTCACGTATATTTGTTTACCGTGTGTTTTTGGTGGGAGACCTGTTCCTGAAATCGCTTCTTTTTGTAACTTCATTTAAATCTTTTGTTTCGCTCCTTAGGGTCGGGTTTGACATTAAGATTGACTCTCCAATGAACATAAGTGGGCGTGTAATGATCTTATGAAGATTTTCTTTCTTTGCATGGATTGAATACATTCGAGTTAGGGTATTGGGCTCAGGTAGAAGTTGTGCCATCTTCAAGGGTTCGAAGTTTTATTCGATCAATCTCTCATTCGTTTCCAATACAGAAGAACAGATTTTATTTCCCAAATGAGAATCGTTCGACAGATTTTGTCACTCTTGATTGAGAATTCAACTTGAAAGAGTTCTTCGGATCAATTTCACCTTGAATTGAGTGGGCGGTGATTCATTATGACCCTTTGAAATTTTTCAGAGTTAATCAATTAGCTTCATTGTATACTCGTTTGAATTGTATCTTCAGCTTAGATTTGACTTCTGATTGAATATTATTGTTTGAGAGTTTTTCAGAGATTCTCATGAATTCTCTGAGAAATATCCCCACCAGGGAGATGCATCTACGTCCTCCTTGCTTTTTCTTCATCTACCAGTGACTTTATTGAGAGAATCTGATAGTAGTATACCCGACGTAAGGAACTGTTGTATATCCTCTGCGCTCCTGCCTTTTCTTCATTGTCTTACAACGCTACCAATTGATATCGATCCTGCTGGTACATGATATACAGATGTATGATATATCTGCATCGTGCCTGTCTTCCCTGCATCCACCTGTAATTCCACTCGGAGGATCTAGGAATTCATTATCAATTGAATCAACTTTGTAACCTGCAATGCAAATCGATACTGGTGATAGCAAACTCACATAACAATGGTATATTCGCTCCATTTTGTTTCTTTCTTATTCCCCTGGAACACTCCGCGAAGAATCTGAAACCAGCATCAGATAGATCTGTGATATATATCCACTGCACTTTTGCCTTTTCTTCGTTCGACTATGAGGCCACCGAATGAGATTGATAGTGACGATAGCTAGCATACAAATTTGTGATACCTCTGCTCCATTTCTGCTCCGTCTCCAGCCACCTATGGTTCCACACTGAGAGGAAAAATTTCCAGGAACAATACAAATATTCAGTGGAATAGTCGCTATGAAATACTTGATCGATTTGAATAAACTTTCATTGCCTCGATTGAATATTCGTTCAATCGAACAAATATTAAATTATTTATATTAAAATATTGAATATGCTATGAAATATTTCATTAATTGGAACAGTTTTTTAATCGAGTCAATGAAATTCATTCAGCCAGGCGATAGCTGTCACTATCAATTCCATTCGGTGGCATCTTAGTCGAGTGGAGCAAAGGCAAGAGTGCAGTGAGTACATCACAGATCTATCCGATACTATTATTAGATTCTTCTAATAGCATCTGTTATGACGGTGGAGGAGACGACACGAGGAGTCGTCGAACCATCGTTGTATGACTGTGGTCCAGCGTGGCCTCTGGAATGAATTATATCGGCCCGAGCGGTAAGACCGATGAAATTCGGTTTTCTGCCTTGAAGGGCATCGAGACACCCTTCCTGTTCGAATTGGTAGAGGTAGATGAGAGAAGAAAGTGAAGATTTACCACTTCAGTTGAGAAATTTGATTTACTGGGTATGTTTTTGAAATGGTCGAGGTTACAAACAATAATTGCTTACATGAAGAAAAACAATAAATATTCGTTATGAATGAGTATGTATATATTTATATATATATATATATGTATATGACGAAGGAAGAAAAATGGAGTATCGAAAAAGAGCGGAATAAGGAGGGAGGAAAGAAAGAGAAGCCATAGAGAAGAATCTCAACCACCGTTCTGCGAGCTGGTTTCGGCACTTATTTTAGTTTTTGATTTATCGAAAATTGTTCGTGATTATTATTAATTATTAGGATTTATTGTTCGGGGTGTAGGCTTTATCCAATTCCTTTCGTTGATGAAACTAAAAAGAAACCAATGCACTTACACCCTGAACTATTCCTCGAGTTTCTCTCTCTTTCTCGATCCCTCGCAGGAGCGATGGCACCCATGAGTGCGGAGGAATGGACCGACACCATCAAAAGGGCTCCAGTGTATATTCGTCCTCCGAGCGGAAGGGCCCTGAGCTTTTCCTTTTTCGCTCATCCCTCCATAGCTCGAAGGGTGGATATACGAGTTCACTCTCTAGATTTTCACCAGTGGAAAGTATAAACCCCTGGTGGGGCTTTCGTAGCGCCGGCATCCTCACCCATGAGAGACAACGCCCCAGAGAGAGGGAGGGAGAAAGAGTACTTACTTTTTTTTGAACGGTTTCAAGCGCGTTTGGGAGAAGACTGGACGCCCGATGGCAATCGTCGACCAAGAAGGAAATCTATGGTGAAAAGTGGGAGGTCGATTGTTCTCAGCCTAATCAGCACTTCAACATGCCACCAAGATTTCTAGGGGTCCGGTGTCAAATTCCCTTGCCGATGGGCCTCCGTACGTGACTTATCGCTGCTGAGGCCTGCATTTTGCTGGCCCCAACAATGGAAAGCCACGGCACGTGGCTCCGCGGAGAGCAATCAACCGTGTGTCTAAAAGAAAGGAGTATAACAATTTAGAATTCTGGCGATCACGTACATACACATGCATACGAATGCATATGTGAATACATATATGCACCCGCACACACGTGAATAGCTATTGTAGCTAGGTTCGGCGACAGCCATCATGCAAGTCATAAGCGTAAGAGGAAAAAATAGGTTGGAGCTGGCGTGAAGAAAGGAAAAAGAGTGACAAAGTAGAAAGGGGCACCCGTTGTGTGGTCACGCCGAGGCACACAAACGAGGGAAAGAGAGGAAGGTTACGAGTTGCTTCGTCGCTCGTCGGTGCACAATCGACGTCCAAGGAAATCTCCAAACGGAATATAATTCTGTGAAGTCGGCGAGTTGTTTTGAAATGAAGTTCACGTTCACTTAAGGCGAATTATAATTGTATTGTGAATTATTGTATAGAATTTTGGAAAAATTTCGTGTGAAAAACCAGAGGGACTCAGACTAGTGAGACTAATAGCGCAACCTGGCGCTAATTGTAGTATTTCGGCCTTTGGTAGAGTGGCCTGATGGGTGTGTTGCCCTGGGCAGATTGGCTGTGCACTTCCTGCCTTCGAGCTCGAGAACAACCGACCATTTAATGATTCGATCCGTGTCCAGTGGGAGTGCGTGTTGGGACTTAGGCGAACATCACACATCTTGATTGAGTCATCTCCTGGGTTGGATAGTAATAAGGTTTCGCAGGTTGGCACAACCTGCAGGTTGTATTCAGGTTGCGTCAAACGACAGATACGGAATCGTCCGTATCCCTTGCAAGTTGTCAGATACTTCTCATTGGGGACGAAATATGTGGTCCTATCCTTGGAAACAACAAGATATTGGGAAGTAGGTTGGATGTAAGCGAGTCCGAGGTACCCATCAGTCGTCTCTTGCGGAGTAGGGAACGGGTGGAGTTTGTACGATTCATACTCTTGTCGATTCAATAACGGGACTTCGATGACGAACAGAATCTTCGAATTGATGATCATAGCATGGACTTCAGATATCATCATGAGTTTATCCACGTGAAGCTTGTGGACAAGCGTCGGGAACTCGAGTTGCTGGGTGTTCTGTTGGATCTCCTGGGCAGCTTTCGATAGTTGGTCCGGGGATAGAATCCTTGGATGTAAGACTCCTCTTTCGCTGAACAAGATGGCATTCACTAATGTATTCATGGCACCGTCATAGTCCATGACTTCGACTTCTAGTAGTTGGATTCACGACAGACCAGCATTCCTGTGTGCGCGTAGATCCTCCTCCTTTTGTCCTTGAATCACCATTGAAAGGAGTAACTCGGTCCGGACTCTCTCTTTCTGCGTTTCGTTCCGCAATCGGTCAAGCTCTGCATGGACGGCATGCATATCGGATTGAGTAATCATGGCTTGTTTTCCGATCAAATTTGCAACCTGGTGTTGTCGATCATTCAGCCGGTCGATCTCCATCGAAAAAGATATAGCATCGGCTTGTGTGAGCGTCCCAAATAGTGTGCGAGAGATTTCACCCACTACTGACAAGGGAGCTTCACGGCGGAAGAAGTTCCTGGTTTTGTGTGTTGGGTTGACGTCGACTCGAAATTTTTCTGTAGGGTCGACCAGATTGATGAGTTGAGCCTCGGAGCGTTCGAGCTCGACCAATCTGTGTCTCAAATGGTCGGCTGCTGACGTAAAATCACACTCGAGGGCGTCCCTTTTGGCGCAGTGACTAACTATTTCTTCCAGTTCAGCCATTATTGCAGATTTTCGTGACAGAAGAATTCCCACGTCGACGTAGGTGGCAATTTTGCATTGGACTCAGGTGAGGCGAATAGGCTCCAGTTGCTCGAAAAAGAGTCCCGGGTTGGAGTCCATGGGCGTAATTCGAATTTTTGGAGAAACCTCTTCTTGGGATGTGGTGGCCACGAGCCTCAGGATCAGGGAGCAGAACATCTTTGGCGGCGTCATGGCGACTTATATAATCGGAAATTAGTACAACGGGTACGCGGGCTCTAGTTTATTTACATGTTTGCAAATTATTCTCCCGGACAGAACTTCGATGTAAGCGTTGTTTCTATCGGTTAGTCTAATTATTTTGTACGGACCCACGTATGGACTATCTAGTTTGTTCATACGAGGCTCCCGCAATACGTAGACTGAGTCTCCTGTTCGGAAAGCCCTGGGTTTTATGTGCTTATCGTATGTTTGTTCAGACCTGTTTTTAGCACTGATTAAATTATAGCGAGCGATCTCGCGGATTTCCCCCAGTCTGTTTACCAAATCTGTCAAATAGGAACCGTAAGTTCCTCCTTTGTCAAGAGTTGGGAAAGAACTGGGGGCGTGCGCGGGCGTTCCGAATACAAGTTCATAGGGAATAAATTTCGATTCTTCGTGGACCACGGTGTTGTACGAGAACATCGCGTAACAAACGAGATCGTCCCATTCGTGTGTGGTGTCTGGATACATTCTAAGGTACTCGCCAAGCACGGCGTGGCTACGTTCTAAGGAGCCGTTGGCTTGAGGGTAATACCCGGAAGTGGTGATATGGGAGATCTTGAATATTCTTGCTAGTCCATGTAGGACTTTATTTACAAAGGACGTACCCCTATCGGTGAAGATGACGCAAGGACAGCCATAAACGGATATGAAATTTCTAGCGAAAGCGTCCGCGACAGTGGTCGCCCTTATGTCGGGTATTGGGACAGCCACGCAGTACTCCGTGAGGGAATCTTGTACCGTCAAAATATGTGAATTTCCTCTGGCCGTAGCGCAAAGAGGGCCGACGGTGTCCAAGGCGATCTTATGGAAAGCGTCGGAGGAGGTGTCGGTTATAAGCATTGGTTGACGCGTTTTTATTCGCTCCAATTTTCGGAGTTGACAGATTGGACATGTCTGAATGAAATGCTGGACATCATCTCGCATGCCCGGCCAGTGGAACCGTTCACGAAACCGTTTATAGGTCTTGGTCACACCTTTGTGTCCACCCGTAAGGCTTGAATGACTTTCTTTAACAAGTCTTCCTCTCTCATCATCTGCTGGGGTGATAATCTCCCCGGAACAAATGGTGAAGGAGACATCGCTGTCGCTAAAAACACGTCTCAGTGCATCTCTGAGGAAATGTTTTGGGAACTTCCTCGTCGGACCTTGCAAGTTGGGCAACCTTAGGGTTCGCACTCCGGTCTGCTCAAGAGCGTTCCTTAAGTTAACCAAGCACGTGAGTAAGTCATCTACTTCCGGGCTACTACAACCAGCGACCTTATAAATGAGATTAAAAACGCGCAAATTCCCCTTCTTGGATACTAGGACTTGCCCTACTACGGGTTTTTGCCGTGCTAAATCGAACGTATCGACGAGTTCCGAATCAATCAGAGATTTTGAGGTCGTCGATATGGGATGGCAGTCAGCAGCCAAGAAGTGTACGTAGTTGTCTTTTTTGGACAACAGTAATTCCTTTGAGACTCTAATTTTCATTTGATTGAGATCAGAGTCTAGTTGAAACTCCAAATATGGGCCCGGGTACGGGTCGAAATAGGTGTTTTTGTCGGGAATAGACGAAAAGCTTTCGACAGGGACTTGCTCGCGGTTTCGCTCCCCTTGTGCAGATGGGCGCGCAGGGACAGACGCGGGTGTAGAGCCCGCTGCAGGGAGGCCTGGAAATTCATTAGGTAATGAAAACCTGGGTGTTTCGGGTAGACCATCGGCTCGAGCAACTAAAGATTCCCAAGATTCGGCTGGGACTATGGTGTTTCTCGTGTCTTGGTCAGAATCGTCCGATTCAGTATCAGATGGCAATAACGTGACAGGATTATGGTCAGGAGTTTCTTCCCTATCGTCTTGTTCATCGGTGGAGGACTCGTCAGCGGACTCCTGCAAGAATTCGAACGAGGGGAGAAGATTCCTCTGAGCTGAGCCATGATTCGGGACTGGCCGTGGTGTGGGTTCTTCTTCCGTGTCTTCGTCACTAGAATCTTGGTCTGCTTCTTCTCCTGAATCAGGAAGTTGTGGTGATAGGCTAAGCCTGCTGCCACTAGGGAATGGAGGATCACTAGCGCGGGGTATAAGCAGTCTCCTCTGACCAGGAGATAACTCTTCTGGGTCTTCTACACGGTGCCGACGTTTTACACGGGTGGCAATAGTACTCTCTTCTAGATTTGGGGGATCCTGGGAATCCCTAGGTTGGACAGAATAGACTCTGGCGTTGTCTCCATTCGTGACTGGGTTCCGAGATAGGGCATCAGCGTTCTTATTGATCTCACCGGGTTTGTAGACTACTTTGTATTGATAGTCAGCCAGTTTGATTCGCCAACGCGTTAGCCGCGAGCTAGGATCGGAGACTGAATGTAGCCATACTAGTGGGTTATGGTCGGTAACTACCGTGAACTCGCGACCCCATAAATATGGACGGAAATGCTGTGCGCCGAAAACGATGGCTAAGCATTCTTTTTCGATCGTGGAATAGTTCAACTCGGCCTTTTGGAGTACTCGGGATGCATACGCGATGGGTAAATCTTGACCTATTTTCCCTTGGCTGAGTATCGCCCCAACAGCTTCGTTTGAGGCATCTGTTGTGAGGATAAATGGTTCATCGAAGTTGGAACACTGTAGGATTGGCTCTGTGCAGAGGGCATCACGTAAATCCTCAAAACTAGCCTGTTCTTCTGGACCCAATAGGAATTTGGAGGTTTTCTTTAATAAGTTGGACAATGGTTCGGCTCGCTCAGAATAATCCTTCAAGAACCGACGGTGATATCCTGTAAGGTCAAGGAATTGACGGACATTAGTTTGAGATTTAGGGACAGGGAATTCTTTCACGGCGGTGATTTTACTTGGATCAGGGCGTACGCCCTAATTTGAGATGACATGGCCCAAGTCAACCACTTCTTGCCTCAAAAACTGGCATTTCTCTGTTCGTAGGACTAACTTGGCCCGTTCCAATCGACTCATCAGGTTTTTGACTCTAACTCCATGATTGTGCAGATTTTCTGCGAAAACGACTATGTCATCTAGGTGGACAAACAATTCTACCCCTTGGAGGCCTGTGAGGATGTTGTCCATGAGTCTCTGAAGGTGGCGGGTGCGTTCTTCAACCCAAAAGGCATCCGTACGTATTCGTAATGTCTTCTGGGGGTGGTAAACGCGGTTTTCGCTCGATCGTTAG
This sequence comes from Gonatopus flavifemur, assembly GCA_018340375.1. Classification (NCBI taxonomy): domain Eukaryota; kingdom Metazoa; phylum Arthropoda; class Insecta; order Hymenoptera; family Dryinidae; genus Gonatopus; species Gonatopus flavifemur. Next base: position 328,031 of record JAFFJZ010000059.1, on the reverse strand, counting down.
ATTCCATCTCGATTTGGTGGAACCCGCTGGTCGAATCGAATACCGAGAAATATTGGGCTTTCCCTAACCTGTCCAGGATATCGACGATGTTTGGAAGAGGATGAGCATCTCCGACCGTTTTCTCATTTAGTGATCGGAAATCGATGACCAACCTCCATCGTGGTTTCCCTTGAGAGTCGGCCTTCTTCGGGACAATCCGCAAAGGGGAATTGTATGGTGACCTCGATGGCTCGATCACTCCTTTGGTTAGGAGCCCAGAGGTTTGGCGCTCGATTTCTTGTTCGTGCACTCGGGGGTAACAATATTGCCTGGTATGGATGGGCAGGTCATCGGTGGTTGGAATGGAATGGCGCACCTGATTCGTAGCGGGCAGCTCATCTCCTGAGAGATAAAAGCGATCCGAATGGTTCCTAATGATGTGATAAACATGATCGCGTTCTGCAGGGCCTAAATGGGAAACGTCTATTATTTCTTTGATATGGAGATGGTGGAGTTGCCCGAGTGACTTCCTACCGTATCGTAAGCTATCAAGTCTTGAGGAGAAATTCTGACCTAGATATCCTTTTCACTTAATAGCTAAGACATAACAAATTCCGTTCTCGTTAGTCACGGCAGCATCTCCTGCATAGAGATGCTCGGCTAACTCGAGTCTAGGTAGATAACCCTCGATAATTTCGTTATTAGCTACAGGAACAGGGACTACCTGTCGGGTTCCAGCCTTGACAATAGTAGTTATGGAGCGATTTCCAATCCTTGTAGGCTTGATAGGGTTTGCCTGGGTATTTGTAACTCGGGTCGATGAAACAAGGGATTCCACGTACCTATCACGTCCGTTCCTCAAGAAAGGAATGGGGTGAATCGGTCTACTTTCCGTGACCATCGTGTTATTATGGAAAGATATTTCTACCTTCTCAAGGCGAAGGTAATCTAAACCCAGAATTCCATCATAGGGGATTGGGAACTCGGCACTTATTACATGGAAGGTAACGGTTACGCTGAATATTTTGACTTCCGTAGTACCCATGGTAGTGACTTCATCGGCCGTGATGCTTGCGATGTATATGGTGTCATGGGTATCGACTATAGAGGTGGGACAGAGAGAGTTAGCTTCCACAGGATTGACTTCAGCGTCTGTTTCCACAAGGAAAACGTCTCCGGAGGTTTTTAATTGTAGACTTTTGAGAATCACTGACGGGGGTCCAGTAGACTTGTTGAGCCACCGCCCAAATTTTGTGCTTCCGAAAACCTGACGGTTTTTCGGTGCTGTTCGGGAAAAGGGTTGCTCGCTCGTGCACCGATCGATTGAGCTCCCTTGGAGTTTGAAGACTCCTGGGGACGAAAAGAAATGGCGTCTCCATTCTTGAAGGCTGGAGAAGGGGACCTATTTGGGCTATTTCGCGGACTCCTATGGGCAGACGCGAAGTGACCCATTTTGCCGCACTCGTAGCAACGGTAGTCTTGGGTATTGCAGACAGTCAACTCACGGTCTGGTCTGGGGTTCGTGGGTGACTTGGGTCTTTCGGATGAGCGCTGGGCAATTCGGATTCTGGGGGCTTGGAAGCCTGGAAATCCTGGTTGGGCGAATTCAAGAAGGTCCCTGGGGGGCGATTGACTGCGATAGTTGGTAGCCCAGCGTGGTTGATCAGGGGTCTTAGGAATCGCTCCTCTTTCCGCTCGGCCCAATTCCGGGTGATAATTGCTCGAAGAGCTTGGGTAATATGTTGGAGGCCTAGGGGCGAACAAGGGTTCGTACCTGGGGTCGAAATGCTCGGGGTAAGAGGGAAAAAGGGAGGTTAAAATAGTCTTGATTCTCTGTGTAGTATGAGCGCGCAGGGAAGTGCGATTCACGCGGCTCATAACGGCTAGGCTCTGAGACCCGAGCTCTACTTTGAAGCTCGAATTCGACGTCCCTCGCAAGGTTAATCGCTTCCTCTAAGGTTTTGGGACGTGTAGGGGACACCCTGGCTCCCATTTCGGGTGCCAGACCATTTGGAAAGGAGCGCAAGGCTGAGCTTTCTATTAAATCGCGAGTGTCCTGACTGGGTTCTGCGCCACGCGACTCTTTAAGGGCGTTCAAAGCACCCCGGACTGGAGCGTTTGTTCGGGTGGCATATCGAGCCACTGGCTCGCTCCTGAACATGCGTAGATTCATCAATTCCCGATGATAAGGATCGAAATTCCGTCGGGGAGCAAATTCGGACTTCAAACGAGTAACAAGGGCATCAGTAGTAGCGAACTGGAGCCCCGCCACTCGTTGACGCGCTTCTCCCGTAAGTTTGGCCAGGACCCTCTTTAAGAAATTCTGTTCGCATCCTCGGGGTATCTGGGACAAGCCGTTTTGTACGTCTCGGGCGAAATTTCCGACCGGTAAATTATACCCGTCGAAGTAGGGTATATGCATGGATGCATTTTGTACGCCTGTGTACCCCGCGAGGGAACCGACCGCTCCCGCGAGGGTTTGATTTACGTCATCAACATTCGGTGGTGGGTCCATTTTGTAACCTCGCGAAAAGTAGAATGATCTCTAAAATCCGAATTTTTCTGAATAGTCATACGCGTTGATGATATCAACAGGGGCTTCCCGATTTCGGACAATACGACGAAAGCGCTACTCAGTTATTATTCGAGGCAACTACTATCCCAAATATAGAAAAGGGAAGGAGTATGGAAATACATTGGCCGGACGTTAGCCGACGACATTTTACGGAAGTGATGCGATGGTCACTCTCCTGACGGCAAGCTTGGCTCTTCCGGAATCAACCCATTGGGGTTCAGTGATGAATTCTCAAGGGTATTCAATGAAGAGGATGGGAAACCGATTCGCGGGTAACTATGTACGCGGGTGCCACGGCTCGGAAACTAGGTTCCGAACTCTCTCGAGAGGAGTCCGATCGGTTCCGCATGGCGGTGGAGAGTTAAGCTCTCCATGTACAGACCCTTGACGAGCATCGTATAGTCTCGAGCTTACGAGACAACATAGCAGATCTTAAATTGATGCCTGTCGCTGCCAAAGCGAGCTATGACGCCCAGGTCCGCACAGGTTGATCAGAGTCATCGGAGCACCAAGTGTCGATCTATTCGCGTGATGAGAGCGAATCGGTATTTCAATGTGAAACGGAATTCGGAATGGAATGAATATTGGTTTAGCTTCATTTCCGGAAATTAAACCTGAAGTTACGTATTCACTAGGCAACCGAAATGAATTTAGAGATTCCCCCATGCCGTCAGGGAATGACCATTCTCGAAGGAACTTGCAGGAACGGGAACAACACAAAGAAAACCTCCCCTCCAGCAACAACAACAGGGCTCAAGGGGTTTGAATTAGGTAATAAAATCGATAAACAACGTGGAAAAAGATATATACTGGAATTCTGAAGTTTGACGAACTAGTCTTTGAAAGGAAATCAAATGAGGTAAACGAATTATAAATGGGAGAAAACATTTTGATTTTTGCCATGGAATTTGCGTGAATAAGGTTTGGAAGGTTTGTTGAGAATTGCTTCTACTTGATTGAAAATAAAAAAGAAACAATGATTTGAATACGATTGTTATTTCATATTAATTTCTCAGTCAAGAAGGAAAAAAAAAATGTGAACTTCTTTTCGGGCAAATTTCCAAAATTTGAGTCTTTATTCGAAAAGAGTGGTTGCGTGCTGGAGGAGGAACAATATCAAGATCGAGACGTTAGCTCGATTCACCACAATGTTGGGGGTGAACATAAGTATCCAGCAGCACAGTGTGTAGGGTTTCTATTTATTCTACTTGGGAAATATGTTGAACCAAAAATGAAATGAAAATTCAATGACGCGAGAGCTTATTTATGAGGTTGAATTTCAATTTCGAATGAATGGGAAAATATGAAGTTGCTCGTTTATTGATTTTCAATTTCAATGGACAGTAAATTTTTGAATGGCAGAAAAACTTGGTAGCACCCCTCGGGGCACCGTATTCAGAAAAAAGAACAAAGTTGAACTATACGTTTTTTTTGTATGAAAGGAATGGTTCGGAAGAATACATAATCTTCACTTGAGGATGACAAAACAAAACAATTCATTTCGTGGAATAAATTTCCCTCGAAACAATTCCAAAAACACGATCTGAATTTGATTAATTTGGATCATTTGTGGGTTATGATTTCCACCTGCTGCTGGAAAGTTCACATTTTACGTAGACGGGACGTTAGCCCGATGGATGAAACGAAATAAAATATTGCAGCATGCGCATAAGGTCAGAGGAACATGTACATGCGCGATTGAACAGATAGAGAGGAAAGAAGTATGCATTTTAGAGGAATGATACATTGGAATTAATGGACAGTTGAGAATTTTCTACCAATTTATCGATTTATCATTGGTTCAATGTGGAAAATTGAATATAACATCTATTTCGACTATAATTTGTAGATTCAAGATCTTTTGAAAAAAAACCAAAGTAGTCAAAAATAATTATCCGTCGCTAGCAACAGTGGAGTTGAAATATGAATTGGTCGAGTTGTTCCAGAAAAAAAGAACGATTCGAATGTTTTCCAATGTATCACCTTCGACAAAGATAGGGGGGGGGGGTATTGCTTAATTCTATCAATTCAGTCAAAATTCTTAAGATGGATTTAATTACATTTAAACGCGAAGAAGAAGGATAAAATGAGAAACGAACTCGCATGTGTAGAGCGCCGTTACCGTCACTTCACGAGCGCATGTTTGCAGCATCAAATGACAGCAAGAACACTGGACACAATTCTCGTCGTAATCATCTGTCTCCCTCATACAACGAAAACTATTTCAAAAGTAATGAAGAAAGGATAGAGGGGAAAAATTCAGGCTGGAGACGTAATCTTCGAGAACAATGGACAAAGGGAAAGAAATCTCGCTTAGATTGGGAGCGAGAAGAACACAGAGTACCGCACAGCTGACAGCTGTGTATGATTGCATATCGTAGGTACGAGTTACGATTTTACAAGAGGGTTCGGGGAATGACTATGTCCCGTGAACTAAGAGGATTCCTCAAAATGATTCATTCTCGAGCATCTTCGGAAAGTATGACGATTGAGAATCCATACAATGCTGTGCAAATATTCGTTTGCACATACATTACATGGAAGAAGAAAATCTCACGCGAAAGAAAGAATGCGTTCGATATATAGAGGAGGACATGGCGACTACAAATGGATGGAGCTCGAAAAGACCGATAACTCCGTCGTTCGTGGCTATGAGTGAAGAAAAAACGAATGTATTACTTGGATGAGCATTTCTTTATATACTATGACTGAACATATCATCATATGACCGTACATTATACAGGGTTGGGCATTTAAAGTGTCGCGGGCGTTTTTCCAAAAATAAAATGAGATACGAGAAAATTTTTCAGACAAAAATTGTGGGGTATCGAGGGGGACATCCGATGGTGGCCTTGGCTTTGACCTCAAATCTCATCCTCAAGGGCATTCTGAGGTCAACTCTTGTTTTTTCAATAGCATCTCATATTTTTTACTGCAGATTTGGATTCTAGGTCAAAAACCAAGAAACTTTTGTCTGAACCATTTTCCTGAAATCCGCAAAGATGGCGCTCTAATCGATATTGTTCCATACTGAATCTGACATTGGAATAACTCGAAAACGAAGGGTCTTGGAGGAGAATGTTTCGGACAAAAGTTGTCTGATTCCAAGGGGGACCCCTTGAACTGAAACGGAGGTGATGAGGTATAACAGACAAAACACAACACATTTCAATCGTCTACATCACTTGGATAATTTTAATGCAGTAGATGCTCAAAATGATGGCCTTCGACTTCAATACACATTTCAAAACGTTTTACAAAAGATTGCTGAACTCGTGCTAAAATATCTTCATTGATGCTCGCGCACGCATTGATGATTCGTTGACGCATATTCTCAGGTGTAGTCGGTGCTTGTTGATAAACTGTATCTTTTATGTATCCCCATAAAAAAAAATCTGGAGAAGTAAGATCCGGAGAACGGGCAGGCCAATGAACTGGTCCACGACGTCCTATCCATCGTCCAGGATAATCTCTGTCCAATATTTCTCGAGCTGTGACTGCATAATGGGATGGACAACCATCGTGTTGATACCACATATTCAATCGTTCCTGAATAGGTATGTCTTCAAGTAATGTTGGAAGTACTTGATCTAAGAAATGTCTGTACTTCTCTCCATTTAGCGTATCTGCAATGAAGTACGGTCCAATTACTCGAGATCGGAAAATACCACACCAAACATTCACAGCCCATTGTCTTTGATGCTCTACTTGACGTAACCATCTTGGATTTTCTGTCGCCCAGTAATGCATATTATGTCGATTTACTTGACCATGATTGGTGAACGTCGACTCATTAGAAAATAATATGTTGATGAAGTTGTTATTGTGCATTTGCGCTAGACCCCATCGACGAAACTATACACGATTTTCGAAATCATCACCGTGAAGGTCTTGATGCAAACAAATGTGATACGGATGGAATTCGTGAGGTTTTAGTATTCGAAGAACACTTCTTCGAGAAATTCCCGAATGGAGTTCAATTTCACGAGAGCTCACGTGTGGATTATTGGCTACTGCAGCTAGTACATTAACTTCCGCATTTTCTCCGCTAACAGTTCTCAATCGATGTCGTTTTTCCCTTGTAACACTTCCCGTTTCTGAGAATAATTTTGTAATGCGTTGAAAATACCTAATGGATGGCGTTGTTCTTTCAGGAAATCGTTCTGCGTACAAGTCATATGCTTGTCTGGGGTTCTTATGCACTTCACCGTAAATGTAGATCATATCGATCTTTTCAGAAACCGTGTATCGGATATCCATGATTTTCAATTTGTCATAAACCAAAATAATCAAATGTAACTGACAAACTGACTTTCAAAATCGTGAATTTTCACTGAACCCCGTCGTTTGTTTACATCGCGTGAGCTCTGAATGGTGGTAATGTAGACGATTAAAATGTGTTGTGTATTGACAACTTTTGTACGAAACATCCTTCTGCAAGACCCTTCGTTTTCGAGTTATTCGAATGTCAGATTCAAAATGGAACAATATCGATTAGAGCGCCATTTTTGCGGATTTCAGGAAAATGGTTCAGACAAAAGTTTCTTGGTTTTTGACCTAGAATCCAAATCTGCAGTAAAAAATATGAGATGCTATTTAAAAAACAAGAGTTGATCTCAGAATGCCCTTGAAGATGAGATTTGAGGTCAAAGCCAAGGCCACCATCGGATGTTCCCCTCGGTACCCTACAACTTTTGTCCGAAAAATTTTCTCGTATCTCACTTCATTTTTGGAAAAAACGCCCGCGACACTTTAAATGCCCCACCCTGTATATGGAATTGAGAGGACGATTCATATAATATCAGACATGTATATCATGATTTCAGAGGAAGAATCACAGTCAAAAGGCCTGTAATTATTACTCTTAATCAGAAATGTAATGCAGTGAAGGAGAAAATGTATGTTACGTTGCACAGCGTATGCTGTGTACAACGACGGGAGCTCATATGGGTTGAAGAAGGACAGCGACTACGAATGGATGGAGCTCGAATGAACCGATAGCTTCATCCACGTGTAGTTGCAAGAAAGAAAGTTGCATTTCGATATATCGCTTGAGTGTAAGACTATGAATATTATGTATATATAATTTCAAGTACATAGTCAACACTTGACTACAAGAATGACAAAAACTGTTGTTGTTGTTGTTTCATGTTATGTTGGAGTTGATCTCAAGCGATTTATTCTAATGCATGAAGGAATAGAAGTCAATGAAAGAAAATTAGTAGAAAACGAAGAATGGGAATTTCGGAGGATTCGACGGAAAAGAAACACGAGAATGATTCTTTTTCCGTCTCGGACCTTTAAAATTTTATTCAAAAACAGGGTTTTCGGCAGAATGTCACCGCCTAGTCATCAATTTTGTTATGACGGTAGAGGAGACGACACGAGAGGTCGTCGAACCATCGTTGTATGACTGTGGTCCAGCGTGACCTCTGGAATGAATTATATCGGCCTGAGCGGTAAGACCGATAGAATTCGGTTTCCTGCCTCAAAGGGCATCGAGACACCCTTCCTGTTTGAATTGGTAGAGGTAGATAAGAGAAGAAAGTGAAGATTTACTACTTCAGTTGAGAAATTTGATTTACTAGGTATGTTTTTGAAATGGTCGAGGTTACAAACAATAATTGCTCATATAAAGAAAAACAATGAATATTCGTTTTAAATGGAGTATCGAAAAAGAGCGAAATGAGGAGGGAAGAAAGAAAGAAAAGCCATAGGGAAGAATCTCACTCACCGTTCTGCGAGCTGGTTCCGGCACTTATTTTAGTTTTCGATTCATTGAAAATTGTTCGTTATTATTATTAATTATTATGATTCATTGTTCGGGGTGTAGGCTTTATCCAATTCCTTTCGTTGATGACACTGAAAAGAAACCAATGCACTTACACCCTGAACTATTCCTCGAGTTTCTCTCTCTTTCTCGATCCCTCGCAGGAGCGATGGCACCCATGAGTGCGGAGGAATAAACCGACACCATCAAAAGGGCTCCAGTGTATATCCGTCCTCCGAGCGGAAGGGCCCTGAGCTTTTTTTTTTTCGCTCATCCCTTCATAGCTCGAAGGGTGGATATACGAGTTCACTTTTCAGATTTTCACCAGGTAAGTATAAACCCCTGGTGGAGCTCTCGTAGCGCCGGCATCCTCACCCATGAGAGACAACGCCCCAGAGAGAGGGAGAGAGGAAGAGTACTTACTTTTCTTTGAACGGTTTCAAGCGCGGTTGGGAGAAGACTGGACGCCCGATGGCAATCTATGGTGGAAAGTGGGAGGTTGATTGTTCTCAGCCTAATCAGCACTTCAACATCCCACCAAGATTTCTAGGAAATCCGGTGTCAAATTTCCCTGCCGATGGGCCTTCGTACGTGACTTATCGCTGCTGAGGCCTGCATTTTGCTGGCCCCAACAATGGAAAGCCACGGCACGTGGCTCCGCGGAGAGCAATCAACCGTGTGTCTAAAAGAAAGGAATATAAGAATTTAGAATTCTCGCGATCACGTACATACACATGCATACAAATGCATATGTGAATACATATATGCACCCGCATACACGTGAATAGCTATTGTAGCTCGGTTCGGCGACAGTCATCGTGCAAGTCATAAGCGTAAGAGGAAAAAAAAAGGTCGAAGCTGGCGTGAAGGGAGGAAAAAGAGTGACAAAGTAAAAAGAGGCACCCGTTGTGTGGTCACGCCGAGGCACACAAACGAGGGAAAGAGAGAAAGGTTACGAGTTGCTTCGTCGCTCGTCGGTGCACAATCGACGTTCAAGGGAATCTCCAAACGGAATATAATTCTGTGAAGTCGGCGAGTTGTTTTGAAATGAAGTTCACGTTCACTTGAGGTGAATCATAATTGTATCGTAAATTATTGTATAGAATTTTGGAAAAATTTCGTGTGAAAATTTTCTCGAACGTGACACATCACAGGTGGAAGAGGATGGAACAGAATGAAACAAACATACCATAGATCTGTATGTTAGCTACCAATACTATCAATTCCATTTATATTCAAGAATCCGATAACTGTCTTTGTCAAGGAAACCTACTCCATGTTGTTGTTGTTGTAGTTCATGTGGTTGATGTCTGATTCTTGACCAGATTTGGTTAGATTCCATGGCCCGGACAGCATTGGATGTCCTGTGGACGTTTTCGAGGCATAACCTTAGTTTTGCGCGCTTCGTCTCCGTGGAGTAGGTTTAAATACGTTCAGAGAACGTTCATTTTTGCTGCACCCGAATACGTTCCCAGTACGTTTTTTTCATCTACCACGGGACGTTCTCGTTACGTTTCCCAGACGTACTTTCATGAAAACTAACCTATACAAATATACGCGTAGTATCGCAGAACGTCATTGACATCTTCATTGAACACGTCCCCAGAACGCCGCATGATAGACATGAATTGAGGTGCCGGGAAGAATAACTCGCTTAGCGCTCTGAACTCATCACAAATTTGATCCAAACGGCCCCGTCGGAGGTCGAAAAAAAGTCGGAATTTTGAAAATTAAAAAATACTTGATCATAGAACTTGAAGAAACAAGGTCCCATTACCATTTTTTTCTGGGATGGATAGTTTTCGAGAGAAAAAATAAAAACTACACATTTTTTCATACCAAAAATCAATGTTTCCCAACATTAAACTCGTTGGATTTCATTCATTTTTCGGCGAATCGGAATAAAACTGACAGATTCTAGTTTGTGAGACTTCACCGAAGACGACAATGTCGAAAAAATGTGAGGAGAATAATAATAAATTAATTGATTTTTTATTCGAAGTAAAAATCACGTGTTTTATGCTTTGCATTAAAAAAGTGTCGGGGGAAGTGTGAGCTACAAGAAACTTCCAGCGACAAAGTTAGTCGCTAAGGTATGGACGAACTTTTTGGAAAGTTCCAGATCGATTGGATTATTAGTTTGCAAAATACAGGGATTTCTTGATTAGCGCGCAACGGAAATCGATCCCGATTATGCGTCTTTTACCGGGTGACTATCAGGGCCCGTAGGAAAGATTGTATTCACTCACTTTTTCAACTTGAGATGTTTTTTTGGGTCGGAGAATTCGGATGTCCGACTATTTTCACGAGATTACATTTCCTTGATCTATGTTTTTGTTATAAAAAATTTGATTGAAGTTACAGGAAGAATAACTCGCTTAGTGCTTGAAATCACGTAGAAGAGTGATAATATTGGGCAATAAAAACAAGTAGGTGGAAACAAGTAATAAATAATATACATATTCAGATTCTTGTGAGTAGAACTTCCTATTCTGACACATATTTCTCAAGATGAAGATGATAAATCAAAAACATTCTCGGTCTCAAATCAATAGTTAATGTAATCGTGAGGTATGTTTTCAAAACTATTGATTTGAGACCGAGAATGTTTTCGATTTATTATTTTCATCTTGAGAAATATGTGTCAAAATAGGAAGTTTTACTCACAAGAATCTGAATATGTAAATTATTCATCACTTGTTGCCACCTACTTGTTTTTATTGCCCGATATGATCACTCTTCTACGTGATTTCAAGCACTAAGTGAGTTATTCTGTAATTCCGATCAAATTTTTTATAACAAAAACATGGATCAAGGAAATGAAATCTCGTGAAAATAGTTGGACATTCGAATTCTCCGACCCAAAAAAACATCTCAAGTTGAAATAGTGAGAGAATACAATCTTCCCTACGGGCCCTGATAGTCACCCGGTAAAAGACGCATAATCGTGATAGATTTCCGTTGCGCGCTAATCAAGAAATCCCTGTATTTTGCGAACTAATAATCCAATCGATCTGGAACTTTTCAAAAAGTTCGTCCATACCTTAGCGACTAACTTTGTCGCTGGAAGTTTTTTGTAGCTCACACTTCCCCCGACACTTTTTTAATGCGAAGCATAAAACACGTGATTTTTACTTCGAATAAAAAATTAATTAATTTATTATTATTATCCTCACATTTTTCCGACATTGTCGTCTTCGGTGAAGTCTCACAAATCAGAATCTGTGAGTTTTATCCCGATTCGCCGAGAAATGAATGAGATCCAACGAGTCTAATGTTGGAAAACATTGATTTTTGGTATGAAAAAATGTGTAGTTTTTATTTTTTCTCCCGAAAACTATTCATCCTAGAAAAAAATGGTATCGGGACACTGACTTTGTTCTTTCAAGGTCTATGACCTAGTATTCTTCAATTTCCAAAATTCCGACTTTTTTTTTACCTCCGACGGGGCCGTTTGGATCAAATTTGTGATGCGTTCCGAGCGCTAAGCGAGTTATTCTTCCCGGCACCTCAATTGAACATCACAGAACATTTGTATGTCCCTGGAACGTACATGCGACGTTTTTAGAACATCCTGGGATTTTATTTGGACGTTTTCTGTGAGAACAAGTACGTTTTATGAACATTCAGAAAACCTCCCGCTGCTATCCGGGGGACTGTTCCATCTCATAATACTCTTCATCAAAACTACAAAGACAATAAAATTATATTGACTGTACCTTCTCTTACTAGATATCTGTTTATGGTTTTCTCTCTGAAGAAGGGTGGGAAAGATTTGGAACGGTTATTCTAGAATGAGCAACATCTCTAGTCGCTTTGGTTGAGCTTAAGTGTAGTCATTGTTGATCAGGGTTTGCGGGGAGGACAATGTTTCATTCATTCACTTCTCTCTCAGCGGGCTGTCAGTGGACTGTTCATCAAGGGTATGGTATATCCAATATAATTTTATCTGTAAAGAAATAGCATGAAAAACTTGAATGATTCTCAAGCAAGCTCGGTATAATCTTCCCCACCAATTGTCTACCATCCTCATTGGAGAAATTGACAGTAGCTGGCTGTCCCTCAGGAGCTATGATATATCCGTCATGTTTTGACCTATAGACAGTGATGCCAGCATTTGGTCGACCGAGTCGATTTTCCCCCTCCATCACGCTGTACACAATCAAATTTCTTTTGTCGGAGGTTTAATTGTGTGTGTGACATTTCTATACAGACAGATGTGATGGAGAGGGAAAATCGACTCGGTCGACCAAATGCGGGCATCACTGCCTATAGAAAGATTGCGAATCAATTTGAATCATTCCCCTTGAGAATACTCCGTATGTTCCATCCGATCATCTGCCAACGACTCTAGTAGGAGGATAGGACAGTAGTGGACTGTGCGTGAAGGGAGTATGATATATCCAATATGCTTTTGCCTCGAAATTTATAAATTTCACTATACCTTCCTTGACTAAACCTTGTATGATTTCCTATTATTTGTCTCTGGTTCCGGTTAGAGGAACCAACAGTAGCAAACTTTCCGTCAGGGATTATGGTATATCTGCTACGCTTTTGCCTGTAAAGGAATCATGCATTTCATGAATAGTCCATCATACAGAGCTTACCTGTGTATATTCAAATTTTCTGAATGTAGCGAATAGATTCATTTATACCTTTCTCAAATGTTTCTTTCACAAAGAACGTCTTCATCATTCATTCATTAATCCATTCATTAATGTTTTTGAAGTAATATATAAGAGTATATATAATAATTCCAAGTGAGTTGTTTGTGTTTGATTTGATCGTTGTTCTGAATAACCAGTAGTAAACTGTAATTCATTCATTTTCCAATTATTCCTCTAATATTATCATAACCTATCAACACATCGCTTCATTGACAGATTATATTTGTTTACGTATTTAGAATGTATATACTTCATACATCGAAATGAACGCTATTGGACATTGATAAAAAGAAAGAGACAGAATACACCTATGATGCATACCATTGGATAATTTAGATGAACGCTATTGGATGTTGGAAGAGGAAAAGACACAGATATATTAACCATCAGAAAAGGAAGAGACAGATTGGACGAACAATCTACAGTGATAAGAGGAAACCGATGATGAACCAGACACGTAATAGTGAAAATATTTTGATCGCATTGGAATTTGGAATGTTTATATCTCATTATCGCATGAACAAATCGAGTTCAAAATAAGCTCATTCGGAAGTGCATATTCGAGTTACACAATGAAAGTTTAATTAATTCTCTCGTGAAATACAGTGTGTAGTAAGTTGTTGTGCATTGAAGTTTTTCTCGGTCGGTAAAAACCGAGTTCACGTGTAAAGATACACGGTAGTGCATGACTTCTGCTTTCTCATTTTGAAAAATGCTTTTTCTCACCATTTTTTTTATGTACTTGGCGTCGAGACGCTACCGCGTCTCTTGATAAAGAGTTCAATGAGATTCAAGAAATTCATCATGAGTTCTCAAGAATTTTTCATGAATATCCCGTAGGGAAATTCACTACTTTTTTTCACCAAAACACTTGATTTTTTCTCCAATGTTTTGGGGAAAAAATATTCTCGCATAAAATGCCTCTAAACTTCTTTCCGAAATTCAGAGGTTTTCAAGATTGTTAAATAAATTGTATTCTATGAAAATTTGGGAGTTCTTTCAAACCGTTTGTAGAATTTATGAAGAATTTCAAGAGGGCTGAACAACATCCATGTACTAGAATCTTTTTCCAATTTTTGAATAATTCCAAAATTCTACAAGATTCTAAAAGCATTCTTCTTGTGCAGGATACCTTGGAGAACTTCGCGATTGCTGTTCAAACACTTAATCTCTGTTCATCACATGTACATACATCATGAGGTCTTAAAAAGTCCTTTAGTGTTCAATCGAGTAATCTAAACAGAACAGCTGTTGCATTTTGACTGCAGAATACTCCCTCAAAATATAATCCAGCCTACTTGAGAATCCGCATAACATCTTATAGTTCTTCTATTATTACCGACTCTCTAATTATTCTTAACTGTGAAATGGAAAAACTATGAGTAAAGGGGAGAATTTATCTTTGCATTCTTCAGCGATCGTGATCTGTGATATTTTTGTGATTTTAAAGTACAAATTATGTGATAGGCTCATGGCATTCAGAATATTGGAGTGCAAAGGATATTCACCAGAATGTCTGAATGGTATCCCTTGGTGATTGTGATTGTTTTGTTGCACTATTCTTTTCTTTCTTCCGAATTGAGATATTCACCCGAGTGAAGAAGTTTTCCAAATTATATTCTGTTCATATATGATTATGCATATATCATATTCAAACTATATCGAATCAAATGTTAATTATATACGATTTGAAAAATGTTCTCACTCTGTTATTCTTTGGATATGGATTGGTAAATTCCCCCCTTTTCGTTCAGATTACTCAATTACTGAATTAAACACTATAAGACTTTTTGAGACTCCATGATGTATGTACAAGTGATGAACAGAGATTAGGTGTTTGAACAGCAATTGCAAAGTTCTTAATGTATCCTCCACAAGAAGTATGCTTTTAGAATTTTTGAGAATTTTGAAATTATTCAAAAATTGAAAAAAATATTCTAGTACATGGATGTTGTGTAGCCCTCTCAAAATTCTTCATAAATTCTACAAACGGTTTGAAAGAACTACCAAATTTTCATAGAATACAATTTATTTAACAATCTTGAAAACCTCTAAATTTCGGAAAGAAGTTTAGAGGCATTTTATTCGAGAATGTTTTGAGAACTATGCCATAGCTGTTTGGGTCATTGATTCAAATTATAAAAAGTTATTCTCAGCTTTCACTATACAGGGTGATTCAAAATTCGCGCACTCTTTTTTGGGAGTAGATTCCTGATGAAATTCTAAAACGATCTGAAGAATGTGCTTTCGACTTATCCCAACCACAACATTGAACAATGATGAATTTATTCGAATTCACCCTTTTTACATCATTCGATGATGTAAAAAGGGTGAATTCGAATAAATTTGTATGGTGGTAAATCGTATCGATTATACCGATCAGCTGATCGTATGAGCGCCCTTTGCAAGCACCTTCCTCTCTTGTTCTGTTATGACGCTCCTGAATGACCGATGGATCCACCTCATAATTAGTCAACTTTAATTAATTATATCTTGGAAATTATGCGTCGGAGAGCATTGTGCAAAAGGACAAATCGTTTTAGAATTTCATCAGGAATCTACTCTCAAAAAAGAGTGCGCGAATTTTGAATCACCCTGTATATTATAATTCGTTCATTGTATATCATTTTCAAAATTTTGATGAAATAAATGGAATGATCGGTTGAAAATGGTCTCCTCATTGCTCTATAATTCAATTGAATATTTTCTGTATGTTTCATCTGACCTTAATAGTGCAAATGTCATCATAATTATCAATTAAATCTTTCTTGATCATTTTCGATTACATTCATGGCAGCTAATCGAGGTCATTATCATAATAATTACATACCAACAGTAAATTAATTTCACATAGCACGTAAATTGCTATCATTATCCTTTGATAAATGAATTGATAACGATGAAAAAAAATTATGACCTGCAGTATGATATAATTTTGATTTTTTGATCGATTCAAAGTCATTCTCATTAAGGTTCAAATAAAATATTCTCATTGATATTAAAGTTCAGCGGATGAGCAAGTGATCGGAAAGCCTGCACCGATCTGATACTTTCCCATCCATGGCTTGGAGGTTAGGCCAATGACATGCGGCCAAGTGATGGCCAGCGGGACATATAGATGTTGGACCATTGACATTTGCCAGTGTGGGTCCTTTACATACAGTGCTGGCGAAATTTTTATGGCCATCGCTTGGCCAGCAATCTGGTGTTTACTGGGTTGTGTTTGAATTTCCATAAAAGTGTGATATATTCATTACAAAAATATGTGCGTTAATTTCTCCCAAAGTTTTGTATTGAAATCGATACAAATATTTTTCACAGTGGGATTCAGTATGCAAATTCATGATACACATTATTTATGGAGCGGTAAGATTGTTCATGAAATCTTTTCAAGTCAAAAAATATAAATTGTTATAAAAATTTTGACGAAATTGACCAAAATTTTTGTCATAATTTCTCATTGTCTCAATTCATGGAGAAAATATGATAAAGAACAATAGAATTTCTCATATTTTTTCCATGGATTATGACAATGAAAAATTATGAGAAATTATGACAAAAATTTTCGCCAAGGAAGCTTGAAGACATGAAGATTGAGGTACATATATTGTGTTCTTGCCAATGTTCTTGTAAAAAACGTATTCAGGAACATTTCATGATCCAATAAACATTTCGTGTCTTGCGATATCTTTTAGATGTCTGAAATTATTCTCACATTTCAAGAAGATCTTGAACTTATTCCAAAGATATCCCGAGATATGTATTCTAGATATTTTTCAATTAGTCACGACAAAGTTGGTGAAATTTATCCACCCCCTTACATCTTTCATGGTTTTCCATAACACTTAATATTTTTCCGACTTGAACAGAGTTTATGAAAAGTCATGTTGATTGATGAATGAGTGCTCATTACGAATTTTCATACTAAATCGTGAGTTGAATACCACTTATAATTTGTCATAATAATTCTCAATTATGAGATGATCATTAATATTCCATATAAGTTCATTATTAATTACAAATACTCATCTATGAAATTCCATGGATATTTTATGTGAATATCTTATGGATAGCCTGTGGCAGAATCCATAATTTTTCATGATAAAATCGAACTTATATGAATTGCTCTGACACTTAAACCAAGGCAAATGAAGACCTAGTTGCCTGGAATATTGGATAAATAAATTTACAGTAAGCGTTCAATTTTCTTCCGTCCAACCTCTTCAATTCTCTTCCTTCTCATTGGTTTGAAATAGAAGTTACATGAATAACAGTAGATTGTCATGGCGATAACCAATTTAGGTAGGGTAGCATGGTCCGAAACCGACCAGTGTGGTCCCATTCCGACCACGATTTTTTAGAACGCCCAATACGCAGTCTTCCATCACAGCCTCAGTATCTTGGATAAATGGCATGATCGATTGTCATCGTTGTTTCAGATTTCGTTTTTAGAAATGAACAGGTTGAATTTGGAGAATCGTCAACATTGGAGCGTTTGAATCTCACAAATGTGAAGAATTTAAGTAATAATTTTTGGTTCACACGGATTCTTTTGATGAAAACTGTGATCTTGAGAATGTGAACTATATCGTGTCGTGGCATAACAATATTCGTGGGAATGAATTGTGAGACGTTGGAAGACCTTGATTTAATATACAACTTTTCATCCAGTCCCATGATTTTGATACAGATAACGAAGGAAAAATTGTTATTTCCATTGAAACAGCCTGTCAACGTAAGAATAAATCCGAGTTTGTTCGAAAAATTGAAAAACTCCAAACTAAACGGGCCAGAACAAGACAAAGCAATGTGACCAAGAATTATTTTTCATGATGAGCCTTCGAACGATCAGGTAGATTCATCATTATTTTACATTTGGGAGCATTTTTGAATATCGTTCATTGGAACATTTACATGATTTTTAACAGGAAATCAAGGAACATAAATTCCCGAAGAGTGTCGCCTTTTCATCGTCCGGAATAAGATATTTTGATTGGAAGCTATGCTGTTCCACTGGCTGGGTATTCTCACAAGGATTGTGATGATTCACGAGGATTGTTATATGCAAAGCAGAGGCTGTCCTTTCTTTGAATTGTTATCTAGTCTGCTGATCAGGATGAATGATCAGTTCAACTCAACTGACCAGTTCATGAACTTCAAACCTCTGAACCCACATAGCATAAAACATTTCACCGATGTCTCGGAACATTACTACGACATTACCGATACATTGATCCATTCATTCGATCCGTTCATTTGTAACATTGCAGTTACACGGAAGAAAGCAAGTTGTAAGATTCACTTCCCCTGAAGTCAATATTTGAAATTTTGACGATTTGAAAAGTAGTGCGAGCGACTAGAATTTTAGTTGATCTTACAACGGGGAATGTAAAATTTACATCAGCACTGGTATATTTTACATTCGCTGTTGTAAAATCAGCTTAAATTGTGGTAAATCTTTTGAATCACCCGAATATTGACTTCAAAAGATGTGAATTTTACCACTCTCTCTTAGTGCATATTCCAAGACATTTTGTACTGTGTGAGGAGTGATAGCCAGAGTTTACAAAATTTGGCTTCAACTGTTTTCGTCAAATACGTAAGAAATGAAAATTTCAAATATACAGGGTGGGGCATTTAAAGTGTCGCGGGCGTTTTTTCCAAAAATAAAGTGAGATACGAGAAAATTTCTCGGACAAAAGTTGTAGGGTACCGAGGGGGACATCCGATGGTGGCCTTGGCTTTGACCTCAAATCTCATCTTCAAGGGCATTCTGAGATCAACTCTTGTTTTTTAAATAGCATCTCATATTTTTTACTGCAGATTTGGATTCTAAGCCAAAAACCAAGAAACTTTTGTCTGAACCATTTTCCTGAAATCCGCAAAAATGGCGCTCTAATCGATATTGTTCCATTTTGAATCTGACATTCGAATAACTCGAAAACGAAGGGTCTTGCAGAAGGATGTTTCGTACAAAAGTTGTCAATACACAACACATTTCAATCGTCTACATTACCACCATTCAGAGCTCACGCGATGTAAACAAACGACGGGGTTCAGTGAAAATTCACGATTTTGAAAGTCAGTTTGTCAGTTACATTTGATTATTTTGGTTTATGACAAATTGAAAATCATGGATATCCGATACACGGTTTCTGAAAAGATCGATATGATCTACATTTACGGTGAAGTGCATAAGAACCCCAGACAAGCATATGACTTGTACGCAGAACGATTTCCTGAAAGAACAACGCCATCCATTAGGTATTTTCAACGCATTACAAAATTATTCTCAGAAACGGGAAGTGTTACAAGGGAAAAACGACATCGATTGAGAACTGTTAGCGGAGAAAATGCGGAAGTTAATGTACTAGCTGCAGTAGCCAATAATCCACACGTGAGCTCTCGTGAAATTGAACTCCATTCGGGAATTTCTCGAAGAAGTGTTCTTCGAATACTAAAACCTCACGAATTCCATCCGTATCACATTTGTTTGCATCAAGACCTTCACGGTGATGATTTCGAAAATCGTGTACAGTTTCGTCGATGGGGTCTAGCGCAAATGCACAATAACAACTTCATCAACATATTATTTTCTAATGAGTCGACGTTCACCAATCATGGTCAAGTAAATCGACATAATATGCATTACTGGGCGACAGAAAATCCAAGATGGTTACGTCAAGTAGAGCATCAAAGACAATGGGCTGTGAATGTTTGGTGTGGTATTTTCCGATCTCGAGTAATTCGACCGTACTTCATTGCAGATACGCTAAATGGAGAGAAGTACAGACATTTCTTAGATCAAGTACTTCCAACATTACTTGAAGACATACCTATTCAGGAACGATTGAATATGTGGTATCAACACGATGGTTGTCCATCCCATTATGCAGTCACAGCTCGAGAAATATTGGACAGAGATTATCCTGGACGATGGATAGGACGTCGTGGACCAGTTCATTGGCCTGCCCGTTCTCCGGATCTTACTTCTCCAGATTTTTTTTTATGGGGATACATAAAAGATACAGTTTATCAACAAGCACCGACTACACCTGAGAATATGCGTCAACGAATCATCAATGCGTGCGCGAGCATCAATGAAGATATTTTAGCACGAGTTCAGCAATCTTTTGTAAAACGTTTTGAAATGTGTATTGAAGTCGAAGGCCATCATTTTGAGCATCTACTTCATTGAAATTATCCAAGTGATGTAGACGATTGAAATGTGTTGTGTTTTGTCTGCTATACCCCATCACCTCCGTTTCAGTTCAAGGGGTCCCCCTTGGAATCAGACAACTTTTGTCCGAAACATTCTCCTCCAAGACCCTTCGTTTTCGAGTTATTCCAATGTCAGATTCAGTATGGAACAATATCGATTAGAGCGCCATCTTTGCGGATTTCAGGAAAATGGTTCAGACAAAAGTTTCTTGGTTTTTGACCTAGAATCCAAATCTGCAGTAAAAAATATGAGATGCTATTCAAAAAACAAGAGTTGACCTCAATGCCCTTGAAGATGAGATTTGAGGTCAAAGCCAAGGCCATCATCGGATGTCCCCCTCGATACCCTACAATTTTTGTCCGAAAAATTTTCTCGTATCTCACTTTATTTTTGGAAAAAACGCCCGCGACACTTTAAATGCCCCACCCTGTATTATGATGGAATACATTACTGAGATTGCACATTGGATATTAATTTTTATTCCGAACGGATTCCGAAATATGAAAAGAGAAATTTTTCAAATTATACCTTACAAATCTCAAAATTTCTCAGGCTCATCATACTTCAAAACCAGTACGGAATGGAAATTCATATTCAATGCGTTATCCAAGGCATTTATTTTATCATCATACATTGACGGCCATGAAGCTCTAAAAAAACGGGCACAACTTATGCAATGATGGAGCATGTTACCAAGGTTAGACTTTGAATATGAATTGAAACTCCAATGTGATATCTAAACATGAAAGAAAATAATTCATGGAAATTATTGACATTTGTAGGTTATTAAATTTATAATTCTTTGCAAAATTTTCAGGGATATTTTCCAGATTCAAACAAATATTCAAAGTCTAATCTTGGCAATGTGTTCCATCACTGCATATTCGAAATCCTAATTCGATGCTTGGTTGTTGGAAAAGTACGTAGCAAAATTTGACCTATGTATCTAGAGCTCCATGGGCCTTAACAATTCTCATTTCTTATGTATTGGACGAAGAAGGTGAAGAAAATGTCGTACGCATCAATTATTGTTTGATGGGTATCAATAATGACTCTTGGAAAATCATGTATTTCCATGGGTTGGTCTTCATTTTAGAATTCGCGTCCCGGATAGCATCGGGAGGTTTTCTGAACGTTCATAAAACGTACTTGCTCTCACAGAAAACGTCCAAATAAAATCCCAGGACGTTCTAAAAACGTTGCATGTATGTCTCAGGGACATACAAATGTTCTGTGATGTTCAATTTATATCCACCATGCGACGTTCTGGGGACGTGTTCAATGAAGATGTCAATGACGTTCTGCGATACTACGCGTATGTTTGTATGAGTTAGTTTTCATGAAAGTACGTTTGGGAAACGTAACGAGAACGTCCCGTGGTGAATGAAAAAGACGTACTGGGAACGTATTCAGGTGCATCAAAAATGAACGTTCTGTGAATGTATTTAAACCTACTCCATGGAGGCGAAGCGCGCAAAACTAAGGTTATGTTTCTAAAACGTCCACAGGACATTCAATGCTGTCTGGGGTGAAACCATTGTGATATTGAAATGTAAACTTTTGACCCAAGGCGCTGACCTTTCTTCCTTCTTCGACATCTTTGTAACACTCTTTGAGAGAAAGTGTTCATCACTGACAAGATTGCACACGGAGAAAAAGGAATTCGCTGTGGCAGCGAAATCCACTTTTGCTGGGTTCCTTTTGCCAGAGCAGCAAATTTTTTGCTGTGACAGCAAACTATTCGCTGTTCCAGCAATCTTGTTGGCTGCGACAGCGAATTTTTAGCTGTGACAGCAAAAAATGTTTGCTATCCCAGCAAAATTTGTTTGCTATTCTGTATATAATACTGAAAATTTGCTGGCGGAGCAAACATTCTTTGCCGCCACAGCTAAAAAATTGCTGTCGTAGCTAACACGATTGCTGTTATAGCAAATTTTTAGCTAGGTCAGCAAAAAATTTTGCTATTCTATATATAATACCTCGATTTGCTGCGTCAGCAAATTTTTTCTCTCCGTGTACATATTGGTATAATCGTGATAGATCTTGTGATTTTAGAAAAACGTCGAACCTCTCAACAGTCCAACCTCGCACATACCATAAAGTATCTCACTGATGACTCAGAATATTACTACCACATTATCGGTACATTGGTAATATTGCAGTAATATTTCAAGACATTACTGAGACATTTTGTGCTGTGTGTGGAGCGGAAGTCAAAGCTCACGAAATTTTACTTGAATTGTTTTCGTCAAATACGTAAGAAATAAAAATTTTAAATATGTGATGATAAAATACATGCCTGGGATTGTACTTTGGATATTAATTCTCATTCTGAACTAGTTTTGAGATATTAGGAAACAAGTTTTTCAAGTAATAACTTTCAACTCTCGAAATTATCCAAACTCATTCCATAATACTTCAGGACTAGTATGGAATGGAGATTCATATTCGATGCGTAATCCCATGCACTTATTTCATCATTAATGCATTAAAAATTCTCATTTCTTACGCATTTGCCTGAAAAGTTTGAGAAAAATTTCGTAACCTTCGATTATTGCTTGACGGCCTTTTGTAGTGATCCTTGGAAAACCATGTATTTTTATAGATCATTGATTTTAGAAATAACGCCAAACGATTGTGATACTTGAATGTAAACTTTTTATCGAAGGCGCTGACCTTCCTTTATTCTTCGAAGTCTTCATCACTTTCTGTCAAAAATATTGTCTAATTTCCGGTGAGAAATCTCAATTTATAATTCTTTTCATCTCAGTATCTAGATAACTCACATGCGAAGTTTTGATGAATCGATTATTCTAGCGGATGAAAAACTGGTCATTAGTATAAAATACAATAGTGGTTATAGATTATTATTATCATCATTTGCGTTATTATTATCATTATCATCGTTATTGAATATTATCATCATTAGGAACCATCATATACGTATACATTAGGACAAAAACATTCTGTGTAAAAAATGTGAAGTGACTTTGAAATATAATGCAATCAACATGTGACGTCCCTGAAATTTATCATCATTAATTCATAATCATTTCGTAAGAAGAGTGTGGAGTTTTCACATCCACAAACATATGGATATATTTTTTCCACTTACTTTGTGTTGTTTTTTAATGTTCACTCAAATGATAATTATGAATCTGAAGGAAATTCTCATTTCATCAATCATCAACGCAAATTTGTGTAACTTTTCCACGTGGAGGCCACGCGGAGGTTCGGTGTATTTTAATATCATATCTACGTCGGGGTGAGTTGGAGGCTACGTGGAGACAACATAGACTGATAGATGCATGCAGCGCCATCGTTTTTGAGAACGCTCATTCATCCATGGCGCCTCTCTGTTCTCTTCAACTCTTCTCCAGTCTCGCTCCACGTTGCAGCCACGGTTTGCAGGGCGGACATTTCTCCGGTCCCTCTACGGAGACTCTCCGTATTTTCCACTCAAACGCTATGTTGTCTCCACGTTGCTTGCGTGGAGGGTCCACGGTTTCTCCACGTCACCTCCACGGAGGTGCGCTGTACGGGGATCAAAAACCCCTAGGACCCATGTTTCATATAAATCTGTCCACAAAATCGAGAATGACTGAATTCGCGTTCACTATATTGGATCTTCGTTCGCTATCTGGAATTCGATTTTGACGTCAAACTCGAATTCAGCACCCTCGAAAACCTCTGGGACCCATGTTCCATATAAATCTGTCCACAAATGTGAAAATCACTAAATTTACGTCCGCTATATCGGATTCGTTGCCTCGAATGCATTTTTGGCGTCAAATTTCGATTTAGCACCCTCTAAAACCTCTAGATCCCATGTCTGGTATGAATCCTTCCACAGAATCGAAAATGAATGAATTCACGTCCGCCATTCCGGATTCGTTTTCTGACAGCAGATACGGATTCATCACCCTCGAAAACGTCTAGAACTCATCTTTCATAATAATCCGTTGATTCAAGCCAGAGTAACGAATATTCTAAGCCTGCGGACAAAATCACATATATGAATGTATACAGCGGAGAAAATTTCCTCCGAAATCACCTACTTTTTGAGAAAAGAATAGAAAAAAAATAGAAGGGCTCGCCGGATTCCAATAAAAACTGAATGGTCTCCGGAGAAGGGTTTGAAGAAGGTTCCCTATAAATTTCAGTTCATTTGGTCCACTTGGTTCAAAGTTATTCTGACCACAAACAGACTGCTGACAGACTGACAGACCAGTGTTTCCACTGTATCCACGCGGTGGCCAGATTTAGCCACATGGATTACCTCGTAGCCACGAAAAATTTTCATTCGTGGCTAAGCCACAAATCCAGCCGCATGAGAATTTCAAGCCAAATTTTCAGCCACAAGTACTGTTTTTCG
Organism: Gonatopus flavifemur; assembly: GCA_018340375.1. Classification (NCBI taxonomy): domain Eukaryota; kingdom Metazoa; phylum Arthropoda; class Insecta; order Hymenoptera; family Dryinidae; genus Gonatopus; species Gonatopus flavifemur. The sequence continues at coordinate 303,443 of JAFFJZ010000059.1, read as the reverse complement.
TGAGAGAACTCCCAAAAAGCACAGAAATTGAAAAATTTTCTCAATAATTCCTGACGTCCCCGTATGGGAGATTTCTGAAGCATCCTACATCTATTCATTGATCACATTCTGATATTTGGGTAGGGTGCAATGGGTTTTTTCAATATTGTCCCAAATGATTAGGTAGCCCCTCATTAGGTCGAATACTTCATACTCCGAACGGTCTTTGGGTCGAAATTCAGTTTTTCGAAACTTTGTTACTCTGAAAGTTTAATACTTCGAATTTTGAATACTAGCAGTCACAGACGCGCGCTTTGAGTACGCGATTTCATATCCATTCGATCCTATAATGAACTCGGAAAGCCACTATTGGAACATTGTGAAATTATTTTGCAATTAATGCATGACCACTTCGTATAGGCAATTCCGAACAGGAATCCATAGTTACCGCTACACTGAGAGGAATGATTACTGCAGTCAAAAAAATATCTTCTCAAATATTCTCAAGAATACATATTCTGGATTACAGCTGATATGTTGCAGGCCCGAGAAAAAATTCCTTGAATCAAGAGAAAATTTCCTCAATCCAAGAAATGCTTTCTTGGTTCCAAAAGATTTTTCTTGTATTGAGGAGACATATTCTTGGAGAAATGGATTTCTCAGAAGGGGGATATATGTTATTGGTGATAGTAATTATTTCTCTCAGTGTATATTATCTTTTGTATCAAATAAAACGATGTGAACATGGTAGAAGTATTATTATAACGGTGCCGATGTTGTTCAGCTACATTTACTGAGAACAGTTCCTTTCGGTTTGCAGCAAACCTAAATAGTTCGTGCTTTTGAATACATACCCATACAGTACACAGATATCCATTAGATATTCACTGAATATCCAGGATATTCAGGATATCCAATGGAGATCTAATGGACGTCAAATGGATATTCAACTGACATTTGGATGTCCATTAGATATCTGATGGATACCATATCCACGTGTGCTGTGTAGGTATACACGAATTCCTCACTAAGATGGAATGTACAATTCCCAATGAAATTAAGAAAATATAAACCACTGTGTATAAATTCGTATATATATGGGGTAAAATTTGCCAAGTGTTCCCACCTGAAAATTTCAATCTCATCAATGTTGATGAAATTCCATGAATTTGTTGTACTAGTGCCCCTCTTCAAATTGTGTTAACACCAGGTTCCTAGGAAGTCAGGTTTTCGTGGTACAGGGGTTTAAATTTTCAAGATTTTTTTGATCTGCGTTTCTTCGAAAAATCATCATCCTCATTAATTCCATTCAATGAAAATATGTTATCATCGATATTGTTGGGATTTCTTCTAAATTTTACGATAAAAATACTTTCATTCATGCAGAAGGAATATTTCACATAGAAATTCGATTTTTAAAAGTATTCTTGCATTTTTCGGTCACTCATTAATTCCATTTAATGAAAATATGTTATCATCGATATTGTTGGGATTTCTCCTAAATTTTACGATAAAAATACTTTCATTCATGCAGAAGGAATATTTCACATAGAAATTCGATTTTTAAAAGTATTCTTGCATTTTTCGGTCACTGCGTCCGATTTTTGCGCCCCTTTTGATATTGATGAAACCTTGATAAATCGGGAGCTTGACTCCTTAGCTTCAGAATCATACAGGTTTGAGAATGGGACGGAGGAATTTCCCCAAGGTACAGAGTTCCAAGTATGTACGAATCGTACCTTGAGTACGCGACGATCACATCATCGATTTTCAGTGTATTCTTTTATGAAAAAAGTAATGATCAAATTTATTTTCTCAATTTTGCCTACCACATTGCTCAATACAACCATCTAGATTACCCCTTTCAAATGAATAATTGATTCACGACACACGGTTGAAGAAAACACGTCATACTTTAATAGAACATTATTGTAATAATTAGTCATACCAATTTGTCATCTTGGACCCATTAAATTTCTTTTTATTGATAATCAATTTTTATGGAAACACGGCTACTGTAACTGGTAAAAGTAATTGTAAGTAGTGACTTTCTTTATACAAGTTATAGTACTCTGATTATTTACGAAATTGAATTATTGCTACAGAATTATTGAATTATTGCTACAGAATTATTGAATTATTGTACAGAATGATATTAAACAATTTGCAGTATTTATAATTATCAATCTTCTGATCCTCCTGGAAGGTTGTTCCTATACTCTAATTTTTATACCTTCTTCGGGTCTTTGGGAATATATCATATTGCACTGCCGAAGAGTGAGTTTTAAGAATAAACGATGAATGTTCTATAGGTGATACACAATGGTATTTGAGAGTTCCTGCTATCGTTTTTGCAGATGCGAATCGTTTTCCAAGTACTTTCGTAGCCTCTATATGAGTACTCTTTGGACTGAAAAAAATTACAGTTTCTTTCAAATGTTCTTCAGCCCACTGATAAAGAGCAACCGCAGTCAAAATTTGATTTTCATTTGATGATGCTTGCAGACTTGCACGTGCTGCAAGTCTCTTCAAATCTCCACCAATACCGTCGCAAGGTCCTCTGCCATGTGCACTCGTATGGGAATCCCACTGAGCCGCAATTCCAAAATCATGTCCATGATGTAGAAGATTTGCAAAATTATATTTATTTTTAAAATGTTGCGATGCTCCATCAGTGAAGTAGAAGATTGTTTCACATTCAAAATTATCTTGCAAATACTTTGTAATAATGTTTTGAAATTCATAAACAGCTACCGTACCATGAGTCAGATTATCGGACAAAATTGCTATAGTGCGATGTCTTAACTCACCTGTTCTGTAATAAATTACTGTTGTGAAAATGGTAACTTGGTTGCTATTCCAATGAAACGATTGAATAGCATTCTGAGCAATAAATGCATAGTTTTTAGCGAAATCACATGTAACTATGAATTCTCCGGCCTTCAAATTATCCTTGAGATTCTGAAGGAAGGACGATTGCTCCTTTGCTGTGAAAGCGTGAGATTTCAACTTATGTAACCGTTCACAGAGATCCTCCACGGAATCTCGTGCGTCTGCTATTTCAGTTTTCAAAGTGCTGCGATCAGTTTGTTGCCAAATTTGATATTCTACTCTCTCAATGTACTGGTCTGTAAGATTCGATTGGAGAAAATCCTCGGAATTGTCTATTCCAGGACACGCTAGATACATGTCCAGATAGCATTCAGAAGTAGGATTATCACATGCGAGCATTTCGATAGCATCATGGTGAGAAGTCATGGGGAAATCTGTCGCAGATGTGAGGTTTTGTAAACTTATGGCACCTAGCATTGAATTCACGTTTTCATGATAAACACACACGCATACGGTATGAGTTCCAGAAGCTCCAGCGAATACACAATTGCGAGGTCTCAGCTGTGAAAATTTCGATAAGCTCATATCAACTGTAGGATTCTTCAATTCGAATGGAGAATACAATTCGGCAAGATTGCATAAAATCAATCTTTTTTGAACATGTTCACGCGTTCCATCATTAGTTTTGGTCGAAACATAATCCTTCATGCCTGGCAATATCCGGCTATTCTCATCATCCAAGTAAAATGCTGTGATGGAATTTTCAATCTCGCAAGATAACCTCCGTCCTCTCTTTGGATTTGGTGATCTTAGAATCCCGTTTTCAGCTACCAATAGTATGGCTTCCCTAGCTTGACGTTCCGAAGCGTTGAATTCAATAGCCAATGTCCTTCGTCCTCATAATTTTGGAGCAAGGGTTAGAAGCAAAATCTTTTCTGAGTAACTGGAAGACTGTTTGGATTTCTCTTTGATTTGATCGAGAACTCCAATAGCTGATTCATGATGTTTTATTTGACACTTTCGATTTAAATTCTCAGACATTTTTGTTGATGGAACGGAAAAATCTTCTTCATTCATATCAAAAGTTTCCTCCTCGTTAATTTCAAGGTGTGGGACATCATCTTCTTCTTCGAATAATGTTTGATCCTAAGAGATGACAGAAAATTCTCAATTATCCCAGTTTTCTCCTCATTAGAACATTCTGGGGCTGCACTGAGAAGAATAAATAGTGGACTCAACTACGCACGACAGTTGGATACGTTCAAATGCAATACTTCTTTGATTCAATTAGATTCGTAGTTGACTCAACTACGAATACTTGAATGAACCTTGAATTCAAATCGAATTGACGAAGGATTGTATTTGAACGTATCCAACTGTCGTGCGTAGTTGCCTCCATTATCTTTTTCCTCAATGTATACTGTGTACTTTCCTGATGAATCGAATAACGAAGCGGAACTACCTCAAGTGGATTATTCTCGCATGTATCCATCTGAACAGATTGGACATCGTACAAAGGTGACATTGAAGATAGAACAGTCATGTCTTTCCTGCATCTGCTACATATTCGGGTATCAGAGGGTAGATGATGATATTTTTTTCCCAGATTTGAAGATTTTTTGTGATAGGGATATTGAAATGGATTGAAACAACGATCATCTGAACTCCTCCGTTTCATTGTGTCATCACATGTAGGAAGAAGTCCTTCCTCAATAGAATAATTCAGCAGAGAATCAATCACAAACACTTCATAAACAAGAAAGTTCCACTGATTTGATATTTATCTCTGTACATTCAAAACGACACAAAACCGTTGATGAGTTCAGATTGGAGAGAATGAGGTTGGTTAGGTTACAAATAAAAAAGAATCAGGTTGCCCTGGAAACATCCACAGTCACTATTGAATTGAGGCTTCAGGGCAGGAGTTTATATGATTGATAAGAATGAATTCAAATCCTCAGTGGATTAGAATCAGAGAATAACATTAAGAGTCAGAGGATATTCGATTTCTGGAAGTGATTCTCACTGATAATGATACAGAAAACTACGGCAGAATGAATTATTCATTAGCATGAAATATTATCACACAATGTTGGCGTAGTGTTGTATTTATACACGATGGTAGCAGGTGGACGTGTGAGATCTGAGCACTCAAACCCCTCTGTAATTCCGAGGAGCCTTCTCATCCCATACCTCAATCTGTATGATTTTGAAGCCAAAGGATCAAGCTTTCGATTTATCAAGGTTTCATCAATATCAAAAGGAACGCAGTGACCGGAAAATGCAAAAATACTTTCAAAAATCGAATTTCTATGTGAAATATTCCTCCTGCATGAATGAGAATATTTTTATCGTAAAATGCTGAGAAAATCGCAACAATATCAATAATGACATATTCTCATTAAATAGAATTGATGAGGATGATGATTTTTCGAAAAATCGCAGATCAAAAAAATCTTGAAAATTTCAACCCCCGTACCACGAAAACCTGACTTCCTAGAAACCTGGTGTCAACACAATTTGAAGAAGGTCACTGGTACAACAAATTCATGGAATTTAATCAACATTGATGAGATTGAAATTTTCAGGTGGGAAGACTTGGCGAATTTTGCCCAATATACAAGTGGTATTCCACCACTATGGCGACCCCCACGCCATTCCCACTCCTTCCCCCACAATGCTACCTTTTTTATCAATCGGCTCCGAGGAAAAGGGGTGTGGATAGCATTGTTGGGTCGCCATAGTGGTGGAATTGTTCATTATTATTATTTATTCAAATTGATTACAAGTGAATACATCACATTGCATTACATTACATCATACGATTTAGGAATGAACATAATAATAGGAATCAACCTAAATAATAATAATCATATATCTATATATATGTGTATACACGTAGTGACGAAGTTAGTACAGTTCCGCACAACAATTTTGCACGCAACAAAAACGTTTTGTCATAAAACTACCATGCAAAGGATTAATTCCACATTGAATTCGACTCACACATCTGGATTTTTTTTCATAAATGAAGCATAATCTTCACGTACAATTGCATCATTTTAATCTGAATCATGAGAAAATATATTACAGAAATCATGCATACTGGAACCGGAAGAAGAATGATGTAAAATCATCACACGAAATTGACTGCATATATCTGAATTTTCGCTTTGAAGGTGTTGTGCGTTGAATTCTGAATGAAAACAATTCTTCCTGAATCTTATAAGATGTTGTGGGATGATGGGAGGTAGCCCATAACTATCGAAATATGTCCCACGAACAATCTTATCCACATACATAGCGATCCAATGGGTTCCAGGCTTCGTACAATGATCGCTACATGTTTCGTCCATACCTTTGGAATCTTGTCTGCTGGGTACACTCCTACTGTATGGTACGGTGTAAGGTGTAGAGCTTGTTGCAGCTGAATGGTGTTCATATTCTGAGGTTCCTCCAACACATGGGTTAGTATCCACAGACAAAGTATCTACCGCATTCTCTGCGTCATTTTCAGCTTGGAAACCAATTTTTCATAAGGAAGCGAAATAACCGGGCGCATCCACTAGCCACTTCTTCGGTTGAAAAACGTGTCTCAAAGCACAAGCAAACTCCTGATGTCTTGAATTTTTTGTATCATGAATTATGCAGAGCTCATCTGATGATGGCAACTTGCGAACTGGGGGACAGTTCACTTCATCCTCCAAATTAATAATGTCTTGACATGCAGATTTTTTCACTCCACGTGTGAAAATTTTTTTGGAAATTGTCAACAAATTTTTGAAAGTATGGAGAAATTGTTTATATTCAACATCGCCTTCAAACCATTCTAAACCATGGAATTTTCGGGGCAACCATATATTTTGTTTCCTATATTTACTAGGTGATTTTCCGAGAGAACAAGGCGATGATAATATCCAATGTCCGATATACGTACCATCCAGTGATAATATAGCGATTTCTTTGGAGAAGAATTTCCCTTCGTTATCCTTACAACCTTGAATATCTACAACTATATCCATTTCTGATATTCGCGGTAGTTTAAGACGTTATTTTCTCAGCTCAATATTGGATACGAGCTGCACTTCTTGAAGAAGGTGGACGTGATTGTATCTTTTGGAAGTTATTTGTATTGATTCGGGACGTTTTTCCAAATAATAGATATGAAATAAATATTGTTTCAATCAACTTGACGTTTGTAGCGGTTCAAGACGAGGTTTTTTTCCGTCCAATGCTTGATACGGACCAAAGCACTTCAAGATTACAGATGTGTCCGTTCCTTCTGGAAGTTACGTTGTTGTTTATTTACCATTTTTCCCGAAGAGTACGTGTAAGATGAACCGTTTTAATCAACCGTTTACAATTTCAATTAACTCGCAAAATCAGCAATAATTTGTCTTGAGGAATCAATTTCCAGTATATTATCATACTCAGCATAAAGTATACAACTCATCGTTGATGTTAGTGCTTGTTCAAAACGAACTTCTATTCGAATCAAATACGAGTGAACAACATCCATCAGCATAGTGTTTTCGAGATATAGAATTTCCCTCATTAAGAAAATGGATTGCTGTTCCCCAAAACAGAGTATCATACGGATCCACATATGAATTATTGATAATAATTAGTTGTGAAATCTGCTTGTAACGGTTTCGCCAAAATAGGTGTACCATCTAAGTATGACGCAAATGAATTCATTTTATAATTTTGAAAATTGTAAGGGTTACGTGTTCTATCATCATTGAATGCATTATTATCGACAAATCCAACTATAATTCTTTTTGGTAATTGACCAAGGATTACATTATCCATTGTTCAACTATGTACACCCGAATGAATCGTGAGAGTTTTCACTTCTACACGTGTGAGAGGGTATTTCGCTGTGGATTTGACTCAAGCTCGGGCATGTGCTAGTAAAACTGATGGTGATATTCTCGGATGGGGGCCGAATCAACGAAAAGACAAATCAACGAAATCAGTGTTGGGAAAGAGAGAGTGTGACGTATCTCTCTTTTCAACCAACTTTTCGTTGATTTGGTTTCTCGTTAATCTGGCCCCCATCCATATTCTCGCTCGACACATAATAAGGGTTGCTTCAACAATATGCACCTTGTAATTGCCTCCAGTGTCCATAAGACAAAAGGCATTTTTTGTACGAACGAGGCGTAAACGAATCTCCACGCCATTGATGAGAAACTTTCCTTGATTGAATACATCACAATGCAAATGACCAATCAAGTCCACTGATTTTCCTCCGTTGATCCATGATTTTCTCCAGCTGTAACCTGTATTGTCGGCATTTATGGAATCCATTTGTCCAGGTGTATCATCACACCAGAGTACACTAGTGAGATGTGATTCTTCAGCAGTAGGACCGTAATTCAACAATGTTTCAATATAGGCTCTTGTTTAGAAATTCAATTTTAAAAGGTAGTACTTACGCCCTTGACATTTGGAATAGTTTATTGAACCATCAGGGCCTTACGCCTTTGGCTGACGTGTGCCTGCAGAACATGAAGGAACGGAAGGGGAGGATGGCGTGACATCTTCTATTACCGCTAATTGGTGGAGATGTATCACCTCATCTCCCCCCCTCCTCCTTCCCTCTTCTCCGCAATAGAATAGGGAAAGGAATTCGGGGGTCAAAAAATAACGTTTACACCTTGTATCGAAACCACGTATCTCGCGAGTCTCGTCTCGGCAGATTACAAGAGAAAATCAATCTCTTGTATTCAGATATTCTAAGTCTCGCCTTAGTTATCACGCATCTCGACACTCTGTTAATTGTCAAGTGTTCGAGTCCGTATTCAAATCAACAGTTCGTCTGAACTAATCAAATCCTAGTGTAACTTTATCATATCAACACGCGTCTCGTCGCGAGTGCATTTCTGTACCGGCAATCGAATAAATCGAAATATTCTAAATCGCCTCGTGGTTGAATCAACGATATCAAATACATTCTTCTACCGATCCTTGAGTCCTGTGTCCATCATACAGTCCGCTGAAACCCATCACATAATTAAAATCATTTCGCGACACGGTCGTCCGACACGTGAATCCGGCGTCCTCCTATAGTTCGACTACAGGAAACAGCTCTGTATGCGTGAGCATTATTGAGTGGTGATACCAATTTTTGATTGAAGTAAACGGCAACTTGATTCAACAATGAATGCATAAAATTATTGAATGGGCCGCATTCGGAAGTATCTGGTATCTCAACATCTGTTCTTTGAGCATCACGTTTGATTTGTACCCTTAGACTAAGCATTGTATGGGCTAAATCCATATACTCCTCACCTTGCCCAGGAACAACGAATTCTATCGGTGAATCATCACTTGAAGACGATATGGGTCTGTAATGAACCCATTGGGACCCCTCGATTGTTGTTTGTGTTGGTGGGAGAGTGAAAAGCTCCAATTCTGATTTGACACATTCGCACGATTGTGTATGGAGAAACGCCATTCTAATCTTTTCCTTACACAACGTTTATGTTTTATGGAAATGTATCAACTACTCCACGAGGTCGGGTTCTGCGTCTTGATTTTTCTGCTATTGGTTTCGTGTTACGGATTCACACAATTTTCTTCTGTTTCTTTCCCTTCTTGATATCTCCTTCCTTTCGTGTCTTCGACGTTCCGCAGGTTCCCTCGTTTGAGTACGAGATCGTGTCTTTGTACGACGACAAGTTGACTTTGAATGAGCCCTCTTCGCTATCTTAACCACTTTATATCCTGAACCGCTCATCAAACGATCGATGCGTTCTTCTGCTCCTCTCTTCAAATCTCTACCAGCGTTCTTCAAATTCCCTCGTAGTGCTTCATCCAACGGTGTATCTTTTTCCAATATATCATTTGCAACATTCAATCCTGTGCGCAAAGCTTCTTTCTCAATAACACATGCACCTTGACGAATCAAAGGGAAGACTTTACGGAGAAGACCACCAAGAGAACTGCCTATACTATGCCCTCGTTGATAGGGTGTCCCAACGTAAACATTCGACACCTCACCACCCCCTGGGCTCCGAAGTAGTCCACATATCGATTCATATTTTTGAAAATGCTCACAAGATACGTTTGACATGTAGTGTCACCGTTAATGTCCCGTGTTCAAATGATATCGGATGTCCAAACTAATCGCTTATATCGATATCCACCGTTTGAAAATTTGAACGAAGTAATGGAATATATTTGAGCGGTGAAAATGTTTTCAACGTGATGGCTCCGTACAAATACTTCATTATGTCTAACGGTACTACACGTGATAACGGAGCTTGTGTCACCTGTGATGTAAGATTCAAACAAATCTGTATATACGGAGAGGGTAGTAGGTGCAACGCCTGCTAAACTAGCAGGTCTCTGCGCTTTATATTCAAATTCCTCGTTGGAGACCAGAATTTTATGTCTGTTCATAGAGGGTACAAACCCAAGCAGATGACACAAAACCGGTGAAATCAAGATTGAATGTTCAGTTTGGTCACAATTCATATCACAAACACGGCTAATTGACACAATACCCCCATGACTGAGGACCAGCTTCAAATGACCCCGTATAGATGCAGTCATATTGACAGCTTCGATCAGTTCATCAATCGTTCTGTATATTCCTGGGGCAACACATGATCTCTCTTCATGATAATCAGTTTCCACTTTTTGAACATTATCACTGTTTGAACCAGTTGGGAAACCATTTGTTATCATACTGATGAGGTTAGATCCTCCATCCTTGGATACATGGAGGAAAGCGATAGGAATTTGGATTTCAGCCAATGCGACAACCCATTCTCCTGTTGGATGGATTTGTTGGGGTAATCTTGTCGTGAAACAAGTTGTTGTATTATCGGGAAAATATTCCAGACTACTATTACTAAGAAGAACGATATAAAAATCATCCCTCATGATTACTTTTTCCTTTCTCCTAACAAATCTCCGACAGAATTGAATGGAATCCAAGAATTGAACACTTCAGGGGATCCACACCAACTGACCAATGCTTTTTCATTTGTACCTCGTCCTACAGTTTCTACGATTTGATTAATACGTGAATATTTTTCCGTTGGGCTCTGTTCCACTCTATTCAATTCCGCTTCGTAAAAAATTCCATCAATTTCTTCGTTGTTGGCATCGCATATTACACATACGTAAGGTTTCCGATGAATAGAGATTCGAGTAATGGTGAATATTTCTTTGCTTCAACCCCCTTCGTTACCTCTATCGAACGCTGCTTTGTGCTTATTCATCCGCACATGATCACCTTCCTTGTATTCAGGTAATTTTTTCACACGTGTATACCGATGCAATAAATTTCCACGAGCTGAGGACGCATTTTTGAGTGTTACCTCGTCAGGTCGCATTTTTATGACCGTATATATTGTATGATTGTATGAATCCACAATATGCTGTAGGACATCCACGTAACGTTCAGTCTCCGTGTATGTAACGAAACGCCACAAACGCTCTTTCAGAGTACTATTGAATCTTCCTACGACCGCTGCCTTAACATCAGGATTACGTACTGTTCTGAACCGAATATTCTTACGTTCTAAGAACTTCTGGAACTTTGAGCCGAGGAATTCTCTTCCTCTATCGGTTTCAAGTATGTGTTTGAGAGCTCTTGTAACCGATTCGCTGGTCTTGTCTGTCAGTAATCTGGTCCATACATGTTTACTGAGTACATCTATAACGACCGAGATATATGTCAAACCATCCTTATATGTTTCGTTTGCCTGCATATCGATGAGATCAGCTTCCCAAAGGTCGTCAATATCATAGACTCTATAGTTCCGTCGTACAAATTGTTTCTGTACAGGTTCATGGAGATAGTATGCATCCTGTTTTTCAAGCAATTTCAAAACTTTTTTCGGTTTCATTTTACCCCTAGTAGCACGTAACAACTTCCGGAGACGCGAAAACGATGTTTCGCTCTTAGGATCGTGGTATGATTTTTCCAATGTTTTCATTTTTATTCATAATTGTCGCCACGTTGTTTCTGGTGTATTCTCAGAATGTGTAAGATCGTCTTCACGTGGAACAAAAACACTATCTGCCGCGTCGTTGTGATCTTTACTGTCGTTTTCTTCGTCACTGTCTCTTTCTTCTTCTTCTTCTTCCTCTCCTCCTCGATTCCTCGATGATGTTCTTGAAGATGTAGGAGAAGGTTGTGTGGGAGATAGAGACGTTCCAAAATGACCTTCCGCCCATAATTTAGCATTACGTCCGAATTCTCTAGGTGTCCCAATATCCCAAAGCAAACGTGCAAAATGCTTCCGACCGTGCGAGTATGTCGTTTTTCTAGCCCTCATAGCTCCGTTGATTAGATCAATAATATGAGAATGACGTCATTTTCTCCCATTAATTGGAACTAAACCCCTCTCATCCCACGTGATGTTATCTTTTGCGTTGTTATGCAAATGATTGATCAATAATCGTGCTTTTGGACGATACTTTGAAGGCACACTTTCAATGATTCGACCGTCGCTTGGACGTCTCAACGATTGTTGTCGCTGTTGCTGTTGCTGTTGCTGCTGAATTTGTTGGACCCAAAACCAATTCTGTTCTGAAGTTTCAGTATCTTTCCTATCTTCTCGTGGTTCAAAACCGTTGGGATATCGTTTATTACTTATGTATCGTAAATATCGTTGTAAAAGCTGCAAATACGCCTTACATTTTCCTCTTTCATCAGGAAAATCCTGTGAATTGAGAATTTCATTCATTTCAGCATCGAGACGACTGGACGGATTCCCAGGAGTTTGAATGGTTCTGAGAGGGTCTGAAAATGTGTTTGTTTTATTTGGTTGTTGTTGTTGGTGTTATTGGTGTTGTCGCATTCGTTGTACGTCCAATTCAGGTGAAAGTACCATTTTCTCAGCATATTCCATTCTGGTTTCGCTATTCTCCAGTTATGAATGATACGAGATGAAAAAGTACTCAAAATCGGTGCCAATAACAAGGATCAAAATGCTGCGACACCTTTTTGTACAATTAAAAGTTTTTTCTCAGGGTAACCTCCATTTTTTTATGCTAGTTTCCTCATCAAATTCGCATACATGCGTAATTTACGTGTGTGATTCGAATCTAATGGAATATTCCCGCGAAGTATGTTGAGTGCACACTCGCCTACAGCACGTAAAAGTGGAACATCAGCCTTGTGTAACAAAGCTGTACGTTGTGGTTTGATTAAAAAATATGATGCCTCCAAAATAGAGACCGCTTTTCTATCGAAAGGTGTCCGACGATTTTGCATATGTCTACTCATGTCTATTACAAATGGATGACTGGTACATGATGACAAGTGTTATCACTTTTTAAACCTTCACAAGGAACAAAAACGTATTGATGGAGATCACAGGGAAAAATACATGTTTGAAATCGACAGTTATCAGCTGTTCTTCGTTTGAAGTCCGAAAACAAATAACCGTGCGGTTGCGATGTTGCGTCGTGATATATTTCTTGTAGGGAACGTATATTATCAGGACAAATTTGCCGAGCAAGATGATTAATTTCTGCAGGATCGCGAGGATTTTTGAGAACAACAATGTAACCCGCATTCAACGAAATATCACGTTGACCCCTGCCTCGATGGAAGAGGTTCTGTGTAATGTAAATCACACTTAGATTCTCGTGATGGCTCCCTTTGGTGGAAAGATCAATCACTGTATTGTTAGGAGATTCACGCACGAGATCATCAATCATTATTAATTTAGAACATTCTGAATGGTTCGAGTAATCATTTGCGTTTGGAACACCTTTCCGGAATCCAATATTACGCCCTGTAAAACGTCCTCGATACATATGCTGGTATTCCGCGTAGTGAAAAAGTATTCGATCAAATTGGGTATCACTCATCTGATCCATTTATCGAAAAAAATTCCCAACAGAATGCGTTTCTCCACAATTTGTCGGCCCACAGATTGAGACTGTCCATGGATGTGCCCACCTGGTATCCATGTTGTAGGATGCACTAGATTTTAGCTAACAAGGTGTAAATATACGTGATAGCTGTGTTACATAAAATATACCCACACATAGATACAAGACTTCAAACACTCTGAATAAGCTGATTCAACGATAATTGGCTGATGGAACTTGATAATGAACTAGAATCAGCCCTTCTTACCAACGCTCCATGCCTCCTTGGTTCAAATATGCTTATCACGTGTTTTTATATCCCTATCATTTCAGCAATTAACTCAAGATCAAAAAGAAGAGGAGATTCCCACATCTTAGTTTAATGTGTGTATGTCCACATCCTCATTCCTAATGCATAACTAGAGGGTACTCTTCACAGAGAAGTCATTCCTATCTCATACCGTTCATTCCAATAAGGAACAACTATTCAGTATATTCGATTAAAATGGAACGTGGGACGATCTCTTCGCTAGAAGCTCATGATCAGAATGAGACTCCATGTATAAGATTACCTCATAATTTACTTCTATCAACAATGTACAATTAAAATGCATCCGGTACCGAAAAAGTGAATATTGGCGTGTCATTGTGTGAAAATAACACCCTGAAACCTGTGATCCTATTGAAGGACAATTCTTCATCAAACGGGATCAAATTCGAGCATGAGGATTGGATACAACCGAAAAATCACTCCTCTGAGATACTCCAATATTTTGAATCCACGAGTGAAGCGAGACCTTCACCAATCAGGATGAAGGATGTGCGTATATTATTCACAGTCTCATATAAGATCAAATCTATAATTTTTGAACGGCCAGGAGAGTCACCAAAACCCTCATCATTACCTTCTCCAGAATCATGTTTAGCAGACAATCTTGTGAATGATGCTCGAGAACCTCCGACGAAGAAGTAGAAATTGTATATCCCTCCTATAATTATGCAGAAACCAACTTTTCATGGATTGTGTAGTATATACAATGATGGCCTCCCCGTGGGATGATTGCAGGTCTCCCAGGGGGATATCCTTGATACCTGTCCTTGATATCCTTTTTATCCATCCTTGGTAGTATCTGCTTCCTTCACTTGGTAGGGAGGATAAGTATCTCAGATTTGGGTCTCTTTTTCGGGTGGAATGAACTACTCGAGAGGGAGAATACAAACTGAGAGAAACTAAATCATCCCAACGCCGGGAACATCGGCGGAAACGGGGGGAGAGCCAGGGGGAACTACCTTCCTTGACATCTCTCGATATTCCCGAAGAACCGTAATCTTTTCTCCAGACCTGGAATTTTGAATTTTGATTTATTGGAGAAAAAGCAACAACAACATGATCGCCTTCTCTCGGGTGAAAATTCCGGAGGTAATATGGCCTCCCGTTCGGATCTCCGGGTGGAGGCTGCTCGAGAGAGCCTCATCAAGAGACATAGGAAACCAAAGACGATGAGGAAGGAAGAGAACATTCTTCGAGTCGGAGCGTGGAATGTTAGATCACTGAGACAAACAGGGAAATTAGAACATCTGTCATGAGGAATGGATAGGTTAGGTATCGATGTGATGGGAATTAGTGAGATGAGATGGCCGCAAGAAGGGGATTTCTGGAGTGGGGATTATAGAATCATTCACACAGGATCAAAGAATGGGAAAGCAGGTGTGGGAATTATAATGCATGAGAGGGTAGGGAATAGGATAGAAAATTATTTGCAACATAGCGAACGCGTAATGATGGTCACAGTTGGAACAAAACCGGTAGACTCTGTTATAGTCCAAGTATACATGCCCACATCTGCATACTCAGAGGAGGATATCGAGAGAACGTACGATGAAATAGGAAGAGTTATAGAATGTGTGATAGGAGGAGAAAATTAATTGATCATAGGCGACTGGAATGCGATAGTAGGGCAAGGAGAAGAGGCCAACATAATAGGAGATTTTGCGTTAGGGAAAAGATATGTAAGAGGACAACGTTTGATCGAATTCTGTGACAGTCATAAAATGGTTATGACCAACACATTGTTCAAAAATCATCCAAGAAGAATCTATACTTGGAACAGTGATGCCAGCATTTGGTCGACCGAGTCGATTTACCCTCTCCATCTGACCATTTCTCGTCCCCACCATTCCAGCCGGGAGTACGCACACATTGAAACCCGTATTCATGTGATTCGGAACCGGTCGGTTCACTTCGAGTCAGCTCGGACAATCGAGAGAGAACCAACTATCCGTCGGTCTTTGTCTTCTCAATATGTTTTACGATCGGCTAACTCCGTGCAAGATCGGAAAAAGTTTAAAGCCCACGCGGTCGACTTACCGAAAAGTTTCACCGCTTTTTCTCTTTCAAGCGACAATTTTATTGTAATCAGTATCGAACTGACTTACCCGGCACCCCGGGCAATTCTCGGCCGGGGCCCTTCGATATTTTTTTCGTTTTTTTTCAATTAAAGAGCCAGTTCAATACTGATTATTGAATGATCACGATGAAATATAAATTTGATGCATAGCATCATTTAATTGAATTAAAATCTGATATAAGTAAATAATTTTTCAATTATTATTTATTTTTCATAAATTTTATAAGATTATTGGTTAATCTTATGAATGATTATGAAGCTTTCAAGAACTCCTGTATGTATTGTATAAAAATTTTCTAATAGTTACGCATTTCTAATCATTATTTTAAATCTTGATGATTTTTCAATCGATGGTTGAAAAATTCTAAGAAAGTTTTCCCTGATGAATTGATTTTCAGAGATCACTATGATATTCCAATGAGGATAATCAAATCAGCATCGATTATCAGATGTTGATCAACATCAAAATAATAAGACTTCATATTCAATTGATTGAGTGCAAATTATTTTCAATGGACTGAATAATTAGATTTGAGCGTTCAAATTGATATTTCATCATTTCACGCACTATCAGTCTCTTTTCTTCGCTGCATTACTTCATAGACGTAGTATGTGGATCGGAATATCACAAGACCCCATAGCCTAGCGGCAAAAGACATGGTTCTTGAGCAAGAACGGTCGGGTTCGATTCTCTGTGGGAGACATTTCATTGTTTTTTTGTCATCTCTTTGGTGAATAATTGAATTTCACATCCGATTATTATTTTTTATGTCATTACATCGTCATGTTATCAATAATCCTGATCTTTCGGAATGCACTTGCGGATTCGACCAAGTACAGGTTCGAATCGATTGGAAATTTCCCAAATATTCGTGTCCATGAGATATACACAGTAAAAAATTTTTCGTCAAATTTGACACACAAGCGAATGTTAACCATTTTTCTTCACACTCAACGTGTGTTGATTCCAGAGTGACACTCACAAAGTGGTCATTTGAACTCTAATAACATTTCAATGTGTTGAAAATGAATCGATCGAACAACATTTGATCAGTGTGTTAAATGAACACACAAAAGTGTTAAATATTCAACACTTGAATTTTAACACGTAGTTAAATATTCAACACTTGAATTTTAACACGTAGTTAAATATTCAACACTTGAATTTTGACACGTACTTCTTTTTTACACAATGACGGAATTTTTTTTACTGTGTAGACCGATCGATGCAGAGTCTTCTGAAATGAGAAATGAATAGCACTTCAGAGGAACGTTTTTGAAAAAGTTCACTTGCAAATTTCATCAATTCTTGTGACAAATTGATGAGAAAATTTCAAAAATTTGTGTCCATCGAATAAAGACCGATCGATTCGAAATCTAATGAAATGAAAAATTAAATCACTTCGGAGAAACGTTTCTGAAAAAGTATACTTGCAAATTCCATCAAACCCTCTGACGAATTGATAAAAAAAATTTCGAAACTTTGTCTCCGTGGAATATAGACCGATCGATTCGAAATCTTCTGAAAAGAAAAACAATGAAATCCCGCGATTCTAATAATTCATTCATATATGTATTTTGATTTTCAGAATTGTTTGTATTAATTTCACACCATAACATGATGAAACATTTGGGAGGAATTTTGGAAATTAAGTAATATAGTGTTGAAAATTCATGCATTTTTTTACATCGATTTTTATAATGTTGTGGCTTGAATTTCAAAATCCTGCCTATTATTTTGGGGATACGAAAATGTTTGAAAATTAATACACAATTGTGTGTGTTAATTGCTCCTGAACTTTTTACATTAGATTCCAAACAGATTTTGCTAACAGTGTAGATGGTACTGTCAACCAGTAATATATCAATATGATAACAGCAAGGAAAAAAAGTTAGTTCCTATTATAATATAAGATTATTACAATTACATCCTCAGTTGCTTGAAATAAGAAAAGAATAATATGAAATCGGAAAAAAAAGATATTCCCCAGGACATGAACCCGCCCAGATAACACACGAAGAATTCTTTTTCAAGAGCGAGAATAGAACTCTTCAAGAACTGATGAATTCATATAGAGCTCTGGAGGAGTTCAATCTGTCGGACATTAACAAGTTCTTTGGGCGTACTCAAACAATACTCCCGATATTCTCAAAGAGCTTGTTAATGTCCGACAGATTGAACACATCCAGAGGACCGATTGATCCGAAATCTTCTGAAATGAAAAATGAACAGCACTTCAGAGGAACGTTTTCAAGAAATGCGTTTGCAAATTTCGTACTCCTTTCCGCATCACCCAGGAGGTAAAGTACAAGCGAATGCGTTTTTTTTTCAACCCTGAGAAGAAGAATAGCTCAATTCCAGCCAGTAATACGAATCCATCGATTTTTAATTCAGATCGAAACGATACCTCAACTAAGAAAGAAGAAGTTGTAAACTGTATATCTTACAGAATCCCTATTTGGACGATTTTAAAATAGTTTGAGCTACCAGAATTTGAGTCGATTTTATAACAGTACATGTGAGATATGCCACAGCTCATGGATACCGTACTCTCCTGCTGTGAAATCAACTGAGATTGTGATAAGTCGGACTATTTTTCGAAATCATTCAAATTTAGACTTCATAAGATGTAAATTTCACAACTTCCTTCCCCGGGTGTAGCGTATCGAAATCAGAATGGCGTTCGATAGAATCGATGTGTTTGACATTAGATCTATATTATAATGACATTCGCTTTCTGGTTGGAGTTTAGAGCAAATATAAATGATGTATCCCGCATCATAATTGTGGATCATTCTTTTGGATCATTCTGCAAGATATATTGAAGAATTTGAAGGGAAGTCTTTCAAAACACCAAAAGGTAGCTTCGAAGTCTTGATGTGAGATTTCTCATGGTTTTCTAAATGTATCTTTTAGAATTCCTGAAAACATCTCCCATAAGATATTTCCGAGTTATCTTCAGGTGCGCCATAAGACATGTTCCAGAATTCCGAGAAATCTTCTAGAATGTTCTTGTAGAGTTCCCCAGAATTGTGATGTGGGAACTCATTATAATTTCTCCGTTCTACCTTTTTCTCAGGGTTAACGTGGTATCCCCAGTAGGCCTATTCCACGATACTTTCTCTTTAGCAATGAAAATTGCTGTTCACATCCCGAGTCGCGTGGTCCTTGTTGCTCCATCATGATGCCTGAAACACTACAAAACAGTAAGTGCAGTAATGAATAGACTGCCTGACTCTCGCCCGACAGCCTGGGGGGTGAGGAAGATGCTATACGGACGGAGGAAGAAGCCTCACTAACAAAATGGGATTGAAAAGTCCTCCTCTTCTAAAATATTTCCAAAAGATTATCGTTGAATTCATTTTGATGGAGAACATAATAAACAATTAGGAATGTTGCGATGCAAGAATCAGAAGGGGAATTAGAAATACTACCTCATCAACTATGGTGTATATATATATATATATATGTGTGTGTGTGTGTGATGTGCCACTGTACCGTTTGTGTTTCGTAATGTATAACGGAGATTATCCACAAATTGGGAGAAGAAACAAGATACATTTCGGGGATGTTTTCTGAACTTCCAGAAATCTTCCCCTACGTTCTATAAAGATTCAATAAACGCTCCAGTGGCACGTTGTGCTGTCTGGGTGTTCGATGATCAAGTTTACATGTGCAATATCGACGTCCTCGATATCGCAATGAAACTGATTCGTCGATATGAAATGATGGGATCCGATCATAACCTATCATAAATTTCCTAGATGAATGATCGAAAACTAAGGGAGATGCACAATCTAAGATTAGGACCCCGTGGTTCGTCACCTCCACAGTATTTTGAGACTCCAAACCCTCTTAGAATATGTGCGTGGATCAATCAATCAATTTTTATAAAAATATTAATCCAAAGATGATGAAATGTGGAATGCAACCAAAGGAACCTCAATGTAGAAAATGTGAGCTTGAAAATGAAATCGTGAAAATACTCATCCGAATTGAGTGGAAAATACTACATTACCCTGCGTACAGATGTAATCCACTTGGCTTTTCCGATGATTTTGAATCCCCGTACAAATACTTATAATTCATCAAAGCCAAGTGACCTTCATCAATGGGCATGGTACGAGCATTTTCTTTCCTACTTTTCAATAAATATTTGATGACACAACTGGAATTTAATGTTTCAGGACTCAATTTATTCCTCTTTTTAGTTTTAATATCCGGAATCATGGAGAACGCCCTTTCTGCTGCGGCCATAGAATGAGGAAGAATCCTAACCGCAGAGGAAAGTGTTCGGAGGTTCGGAAATCGTATATCTCCTTCACTTGTACAAAGAGAACTAATTCTAATCCACGTTTGATCAAAATCAAGCTTCGATAAATCGCGTCTCAATGTGAGATCCAAAAAGTACATAGAATTCCATTCTTCCCTCAGAGAATTTTCATCGAAACCACCCAATTTCCGACTAGCGTAAATAATCATCGATGCAGTTTTTTGTCGATCCGGTTCGAATAAAGCAATTTCCGTTTTCAATGCAGTGAGAGAATACAAAAAGGGATCATGTGTGGGAAGTCGTTTCAAAATTTCTGTAGAAGCAGTGATGTAAAATTTTAAACAATTTTGGCGTACTTCATTCACTTTTAAAATATTTTCAGGGTCAAGATTTTCCAAATATTCTCCGCATTCACTGCCTACGTCGATATCTTCCAAAGCTGATTGGTTCGCGGGTAAAGAAAAATTCACACTCTTGATCAAGTCCAAGTGATTGAGTAGCGCGGGTTTTAAAAATTTTTTCAAGAAAAACACTAACAAATCAAGTGAGCGTGGTTGCAATAAATGTACCATTGTTTGTTCTCTCTGAAAGGATGCATTATATTTATTGAATTGATCCAGAGTATACGATAGAAATAGAAAGTACGCTTGTATCGCAGGATCCTTCAAAAGATTCAATGATTTTTCAGCAGGTTGACAACGATCAGAAACCACCTGTTCAAATAAAAAGTTTTCCAAAGTAGTCCAATTCTCTAAGATTCTCACAATGCATTGATGACGGGTTAACCAACGAGTTTTCGCGAATTTTAAGATCTGTAGATTACTTTCTTGAAAACTATCCTGAAAATCTTTAAATATCGCAGTTCTCTTGGGACTACCATTGATGAAAGTAGCCAAACCTGCAATCAGTTGCTCGCACTCTGGTGGGATCATGGCACAAGCAGCACTTGCTGCCAAAGCGGAAGAATGACAAACACATGGGAACATCAAAACCTGTGGATTTTTTTCCATCAATTTTGTTTTGAAAGAAGATTTATTCCCCATCATGACAGACGCGTTGTCAGTACCTAATGCAACAATATTGCTAATCGGAATCTGATTTTTCCACAATGTATTTCTAAAACTTTCAAACAATTTCGAAGCGGAGCAATCAGCAGCGTCTAAATGAATCATTTGCAATAATTCAGATCTGACTTCTAACGTATTTGGTTCGATATAACGAGCCATGAATGTCATCCATTTATCGTTCGTTATATCTGACGTTTCGTCTTCGTGAATTTTGTGTGGCGTAAAACATCCGATAATCGGTTTGTTTCTTGAACGCAAATAACCCTATTCACAATATTTGTCAATTTTGTACGACTCATCGTCATATTTTTAAGCACTTCCGGTTCCTTCCCTATATCTTGCATAAGGAGTAAGAGGTCCTTTGCATGACTATAAGGAATACTTTTTCCTGCGAAAATTGTCGCAAAACGAATTTCTGCTATTTGAACTTTTGTTTTGAGATCTAGAGGCTCATCATCCGGATTTGAACTCTCTAATCCAATTGTTTGCTGGCATTTTGAAGAAGCAGAAAACGAGGCAGCATTCAATTGAGGAGGATTTGGATCTTGGGAACATCCCAAACGATCGTCATTCAAAGAAGAGGATGCAACGGGATTTTCCAATCTATCGTCAGCTTTTCGCAAAAACCTATCTGAATTTTCGACTGAAATTTCATCAACAAAAGAATAAACATCTGATCCGCGACTATTATTATCATTATCCCTAACAGAAGGAGAATCAGATCCTTGAAGAAGATCTGAATTCTCATACCCCTCACAAACGGCACCCGATTGATCAACTGTATCATTCATTGAAAAGTCATCACGGCATGGAGGAACAGCATCGGCCCCATCTACAACGATCCTATCACCAACAGACTGAGGAATGGAATTGATACATTGCCCTCCTGGTGATATACCATCAAGAGATGGAACATCCGAAACTGAGGATCTGACATTTTTGGAAGTTTTAGAGGAAGAAGGAGAAGAATCTACATTACCTTGGTCGAAATGGAACAACTTGCTCTGTTGCAAATGATGTTGGCTCTTGGAATGGGCTCTGATTGTTGCAGGGCCATCACACCAAACACTCTTTTGGCATATCTCACGAAAAAAATTTCGAGCTATCACTCGGATCTTCACGAACCCACATTTTCCACTCAGGGTCTTTGAGCAACCAATTTTGTGAAAAATGTGGAGTGCTTTTTTTTTTCTTAATAAGTAAAAAATCACTGCCCTCCATTCTGAACAAACTAAATATTTTCAAATATAAAACTATGAACAGGAAGATCAAACACAGAATTTATCCGAATACTATTGAATTCAACACTTCAAACCTTTTGCAATCATTTTATAACTCAAAATCCGATTTAAAACTATAGGTAATCGAAAAGACGTCCACCTCGGTCCGTATCACATATGCAATAGATGAAAGAAAACAAAAACATAAACAGTTGGTGTCGCGCAATGTTTTGTTTTGATAAATACGTTGGCGGTTCGAAAATCCCATCCTTTGGTACAATACAGTGCATAGACACAATGTCGTAATAAATGCTTTTTAGCTATGGATCAATACGTTTTATAAATCAATGTAATTTTCATACGATAATTCCAATAATGATTTTGCATCAAGGAAGAGAAACATTACGAGAATTACGACATTTTCCAATCGCTAAATTAACAGAGTAAGTGGAAATATCCCTCTCCTTGTCAGACAGCGTAGAAGAAATATATCACAGTTTGCAGTATAAACATGCGATCTTGAGTATAATCGAATTTCCATATTCATGACTGTTTTTCGTTTCTCTCATTGCAGATGTGATAATGAACGCAGCGATTGGATTTTCAATTACATGCAGTGTCGAATCATTATTCCAGATTTTGGATTATAAGAATTGGGAAGAATTTCAACTATTGAATTCAATGTATTCTAATGAATTCTATCTTCTATCTCATTGTTGATATTTTTACATTCAGAAATATCTATTTTGTTCAGGATGAGGGGTGACTTTTTCTCTCAGTGGAGATATCATTTCGATGTGAAATCCAAATTGTTGGATTCATATTTCTGACTAGGATTAGGCAATCCTCCCTCTAAGGGTTGAAAAAACGCATTCGCTCTCAATTCACCTCCTGGTTGATGCACAGAGGAGTACAAAATTTGCAAGTGCACTGTTTCAAAATGTACCTCAAAAGTACTGTTTATTTTGAATTCCAGAAGATTTGAAATTGATTGGCCTATATGCCACGGAAACAAATTTTTTCATCAATTTGTCACAGGATTTGTTGCAATTCGCAGTTAAACTTCTCCAAAAACATTTCCCTAGAATGCTATCCATTTTTCATTACAGCACGGAGAGAAATGGATTATGCAAATCGCATTGTAGAACTTTAGATACAAACTGTTAATATATGTATGTTCAGGGATATTAACTTTTTCTTTAGTACTGAAATACGAGATTCTCACGGTTAAACTGTATGTTATTATAGGAAGAATATACTTCCCATAAAAATCCGTATTTTAATCATAAGAATCTCTGTTACTTGCAAAGACGGAATGAAAATTTCATAAACAGTATTATATGGACCAACAGAATGTATAGTTATCATTGAAATCCGTATTTCGATCATAAGAATCACTGTTCTCTGCAGCTATGAAATCGAGATTACAACAATAGTATTACACGGACCAACAAAATACATAGTTATGATGAACAACAATCTTTTATTATATTCATCATCATAATCTCCCTTCTTGATGGAAGTCAAGTACAAACTATAAGAATCGTGAGATGTGGACATTTTGAAGAGTTGACGTGCTCTAAGTAAGGCTATAATTTTCATTCCAATTTGTAAGCAAGCAACGATAGCCGTGCGGCTGAGGTGACCGACGCTACCAACCCGCCCAGATAACACACGGAGATTCCTTTTTCAAGAGCAAGAATAGAACTCTTCAAGAATTCTTTTCGAACGAGTGAATTCATATGGAGCTCTGGATGTGTTCAATCTGTCGGACATTAACAAGCTCTTGGAGAATATCGGAAGTATTGTTTGAGTACGCCCAAAGAACTTGTTAATGTCCGACAGATTGAACTCCTCCAGAGCTCTATATGAATCCATTAGTTCTTGAAGAGTTCTATTCTCGCTCTTGAAAAAGAATTCTTCGTGTGTTATCTGGGCGGGTTCATGTCCTGAGGAATATCTTTTTTTTCCGATTTCATATTATTCTTTTCTTATTTCAAGCAACTGAGGATGTAATTGTAATAATCTTATATTATAATAGGAACTAACTTTTTTTCCTTGCTGTTATCATATTGATATATTACTGGTTGACAGTACCATCTACACTGTTAGCAAAATCTGTTTGGAATCTAATGTAAAAAGTTCAGGAGCAATTAACACACACAATTGTGTATTAATTTTCAAACATTTTCGTATCCCCAAAATAATAGGCAGGATTTTGAAATTCAAGCCACAACATTATAAAAATCGATGTAAAAAAATGCATGAATTTTCAACACTATATTACTTAATTTCCAAAATTCCTCCCAAATGTTTCATCATGTTATGGTGTGAAATTAATACAAACAATTCTGAAAATCAAAATACATATATGAATGAATTATTAGAATCGCGGGATTTCATTGTTTTTCTTTTCAGAAGATTTCGAATCGATCGGTCTATATTCCACGGAGACAAAGTTTCGAAATTTTTTTATCAATTCGTCAGAGGGTTTGATGGAATTTGCAAGTATACTTTTTCAGAAACGTTTCTCCGAAGTGATTTAATTTTTCATTTCATTAGATTTCGAATCGATCGGTCTTTATTCGATGGACACAAATTTTTGAAATTTTCTCATCAATTTGTCACAAGAATTGATGAAATTTGCAAGTGAACTTTTTCAAAAACGTTCCTCTGAAGTGCTATTCATTTCTCATTTCAGAAGACTCTGCATCGATCGGTCTACACAGTAAAAAAAATTCCGTCATTGTGTAAAAAAGAAGTACGTGTCAAAATTCAAGTGTTGAATATTTAACTACGTGTTAAAATTCAAGTGTTGAATATTTAACACTTTTGTGTGTTCATTTAACACACTGATCAAATGTTGTTCGATCGATTCATTTTCAACACATTGAAATGTTATTAGAGTTCAAATGACCACTTTGTGAGTGTCACTCTGGAATCAACACACGTTGAGTGTGAAGAAAAATGGTTAACATTCGCTTGTGTGTCAAATTTGACGAAAAATTTTTTACTGTGTATATCTCATGGACACGAATATTTGGGAAATTTCCAATCGATTCGAACCTGTACTTGGTCGAATCCGCAAGTGCATTCCGAAAGATCAGGATTATTGATAACATGACGATGTAATGACATAAAAAATAATAATCGGATGTGAAATTCAATTATTCACCAAAGAGATGACAAAAAAACAATGAAATGTCTCCCACAGAGAATCGAACCCGACCGTTCTTGCTCAAGAACCATGTCTTTTGCCGCTAGGCTATGGGGTCTTGTGATATTCCGATCCACATACTACGTCTATGAAGTAATGCAGCGAAGAAAAGAGACTGATAGTGCGTGAAATGATGAAATATCAATTTGAACGCTCAAATCTAATTATTCAGTCCATTGAAAATAATTTGCACTCAATCAATTGAATATGAAGTCTTATTATTTTGATGTTGATCAACATCTGATAATCGATGCTGATTTGATTATCCTCATTGGAATATCATAGTGATCTCTGAAAATCAATTCATCAGGGAAAACTATCTTAGAATTTTTCAACCATCGATTGAAAAATCATCAAGATTTAAAATAATGATTAGAAATGCGTAACTATTAGAAAATTTTTATACAATACATACAGGAGTTCTTGAAAGCTTCATAATCATTCATAAGATTAACCAATAATCTTATAAAATTTATGAAAAATAAATAATAATTGAAAAATTATTTACTTATATCAGATTTTAATTCAATTAAATGATGCTATGCATCAAATCTATATTTCATCGTGATCATTCAATAATCAGTATTGAACTGGCTCTTTAATTGAAAAAAAACGAAGAAAATATCGAAGGGCCCCGGCCGAGAATTGCCCGGGGTGCCGGGTAAGTCAGTTCGATACTGATTACAATAAAATTGTCGCTTGAAAGAGAAAAAGCGGTGAAACTTTTCGGTAAGTCGACCGCGTGGGCTTTAAACTTTTTCCGATCTTGCACGGAGTTAGCCGATCGTAAAACATATTGAGAAGACAAAGACCGACGGATAGTTGGTTCTCTCTCGATTGTCCGAGCTGACTCGAAGTGAACCGACCGGTTCCGAATCACATGAATACGGGTTTCAATGTGTGCGTACTCCCGGCTGGAATGGTGGGGACGAGAAATGGTCAGATGGAGAGGGTAAATCGACTCGGTCGACCAAATGTTGGCATCACTGACTGGGAAAATGCCAGGAGATACAGCAAGATATCAAATTGATCACATATTAGTGAAACAAAGATTTAGAAACCAAGTGAAAAGCTGTAAAACTTATCCAGGCGCGGATATAGATAGTGATCACAATATGTTGCTGATGAAATGTTCTCCGAAATTCAAAGCTCTGAAGAAGGAGAGGAAAATGCCGTTTATTGGAATCCAAAAATTTTTGTATTATCATATACATCATATAAACTTCAAAATGCCAAAAAAAGTGTGTAAAGGATGTTCCAGAGTTGTGGATAAACCTGTATCTTGTGCTTCATGCAGTGTTATATCACATCCTGGTTCGTCGTGTTTAGCGAGAAGTCACCATCCATGGCATAATGGAGTACTGATTGACTGCAAGGGGCCTCTTCCGTCTTCTGATACTTCTGTTGATCTTGCGGAAGAATTTGATGGCGTGTTGGATCAGTCAGGTTTTTCACAGGAAATTCAGAGCATCGTTGATTCCGCTTGTTCGAAACTCAGCAACCAGCTCAACGCGTTTGGGATCAAATTAAATTCTTCATCTAGCACTGTGGCGGAATTATCCACCTTGGAATCGTCTGCCCCTTCTTCTTCACAAGGTTTCTACAATGAGGAAGATTTGATAGATGAGCTGAATGAACGACATCGAAGAGCATGTAACATTCTACTCTTCAACGTTGAAGAATCTTCGAGGGTTGGGTCTCCTGATCATGTTATAGTTACTGATCTTCTTCAAAAAATCAGACCTGATACTTACGACAATGTGCAGATTCGTCGTATCGGTAAAAAGAAGGATGCTTCTAAAACTCGTCCGATCTGTGTCACATTTGCATCACGGAACATACCCATTGAGATTCTTCGTAACAAATCGTTGTACAATGGTTCAATTAGAATATCGCAAGATCGTACCTTGAAGCAACGGAATCATCTGTCGAACTTACGTGGAGAGTTGAAAAATCTAAATGACCCTTCAAGGACTATTCGCTATTTCAATGGGATACCTAGGATAGTTCCTGCTCACCAAAGAAAAAACGCTTAATCGACCCTTTGGTGTATTATCAGAATGTTCGTGGCTTGAGAACTAAACTTGATCAACTTCATTGCTCTGTTGCTATATCAGATCCATGTTATGATATTATCATCTTATCTGAAACCTGGCTGCGCGAGGATATTCTATCTTCTGAAATTGGTTTACATGGCCATGCAGTTTATCGTATGGATAGAAACGGACTCACCAGTCAATTTTCACGGGGAGGTGGTGTCTTAATCGCCGTTAAGGATACCCATCGGAGCTGTGTCGTCTCATCTTCTTATTCCAAAGTTGAACATCTTTACGTCAAAGTTTATTTTGGTTCTTTGTCGTTGTTGTTTGGGGCTGTCTACATTCCACCTTCTTCGGATTCTTCAATATACTTGAGCCATTGTAAAAGCGTTGGCGAAATCCTTCTCAAGGAGAACTTTAACTCCTTATACTTATACGGGGATTACAATTTACCTTATATTTCCTGGAGCAATATTGATTCCAAATTATCTTTCTCAGTGTTACCTGGTTCGACTCTCAATGAAATGACTTCTGCGCAATATGTTCTCGAATATTTCAATGAATTGAATTTGTTTCAACTTAATACTTTCAGAAATTCTCATGGTAACATACTTGATCTTATTTTTTCTGATAACGATCGTATTGATGTCAATATTGCTCTGGATCCTTTCCTCGCGTGTGACAACTTTCATCCTTCTCTTGTATCTGAGCTCAACCTACGTGATAGTGTTTTACTGGTCCCCAATAAAATCATCAAATATAATTTTAATAAGGCGAATTACAGTGCAATTTGTGAATATTTAGGTTCTATCAACTGGGACGATGAATTGCGTAATCTTAATGTTATTGAAGCTGTTGATTTTTTGTATCTTCATTTATATAATGCAGTTGATTCATTCGTACCCAAGTATGTATCAAGGAATAGCTCTTATCCAAAATGGTTTTCTTCGGAATTAATTGAACTTATTCGTCAAAAGAAAATTGCTCACAATAGGTACAAAGAGTCGAATTGCTTTGAAGATTACCTAATCTTTAGTCACTTACGAGCTCAATGTAAAGTTTCGACTCGCGAATGTTACTTGTCTCATCTTCATTACGTTCAAGGGTCCATTCCTACAAATGTCAAAAGCTTTTGGAACTTTGTTAATAGTAAGCGGAATCGGAACGGTATACCCCTGGTGATGCATTTAGACGGTACTATTGGCAATACTGGTATTGCTATTTCGAACTTATTTGCATCTTATTTCAGATCAATCTATCAAAATTATCCCGTTGTTCCTTGTAATCTACCAGAATCTACTTTCAATGTCAATCTTTCCGATTCATCCATCAATATCGGTGAAGTGTTCAATAAAATCTCATCCTTGAAAACTTCTTCCGGTCCTGGTGATGATGGTATTCCTCCTAATTTTCTAAAATCTTGCAAGTTCGTCATT
Organism: Gonatopus flavifemur; assembly: GCA_018340375.1. Lineage (NCBI taxonomy): Eukaryota > Metazoa > Arthropoda > Insecta > Hymenoptera > Dryinidae > Gonatopus > Gonatopus flavifemur. The sequence goes on along the minus strand of JAFFJZ010000059.1, from coordinate 274,126 downwards.
TCTCGGCCTTTGTGGTTGATCTTCAACAGCTCTCTATCCTCTGGAATATTTCCTTCTCAATGGAAATCCAACTTAATTACTCCTATCTTCAAATCTGGGGACCGTTCTGACGTGAGAAACTATAGACCGATTAGTATCATGAATGTTATGCCGAAAATTTTTGAAGATATAGTTACTGATGAAATAACACCATTGTTTTCTGATATTATTTCTGATTTCCAGCATGGCTTCACTTCTGGCAAATCTACCGTGACTAACTTGTCTATTTTTTCTCATGTTGTGTCCTCTGCGCTTGATCAAAATGCCCAAGTGGATACTATATATACAGACTTCTCAAAGGCTTTTGACAGAAGTGATCATAATATATTGTTAAATAAATTAAGTAATTTAGGTATTCGAAGCAATTTTTTGTCGTGGTTACAGAGTTATATTCTGAATCGTACGCGATCAGTGCGTGTCTCTCAATATTTCTCTGATTCATTTTTTGTATCCTCAGGTGTACCGCAATGCTCACATCTAAATCCTTTATTATTTATTATTTTCATTAATGATATCTCTACGATTTTCAAGTACTGCACACATCTTCTTTTTGCTGATGACCTGAAACTGTTTATGATTAAAAGAACTCACAGAGATGCTCAAAATCTGCAATCTGATTTGGATCGGTCACAATCTTGGTGTGTGCTATCTAATATGTCATTAAATCTCACTAAATGCCATGTGATGAGATTTCATAGAGGTGAAAATGCTATTTATTTTCCTTATAACTTGTCTCATTCTCTGTTATCACCTATAAATACTGTTCGTGATCTTGGAGTTTCATTTGACTCTCGTTTTAACTTCTCAGATCATTACAATCACATAGTTGGTACTTCCATGAAATCTCATATATATAATGTGGTTCAAATAATGTATATTCTATGTACCAAAGGGTCTTTTATACCCGTATAAACAAAATAAATAAATAAATAAATAAAATGCAGAAAAGATGGAATTTGAAGAAGCTGAAACGAGGAAAAAACACGGGAGGCATTCAAAGTGATGTTGGACGAGGAATTGGAGGATCGACAAGAGAAAGACTAGGAAATAGAGAGTAGATGGACAAATATGGAGGAGAAAATAGAGCAATGTGCAGATGAAATTTCGGAGAACGATGGGATAGAGCCTAGGGAACCATGGATAACAGAAGAAATTCTCGACCTAATTAATGAAAGGAGGGAATACAAGGATAAGAATAGTGAACAAGATCAACAGACATACAAGGCACTGAGGAATAAAATAATCAGAGAATCAAGGAAAGCAAAAAACACAATGGTGAGAGGGGAATTGTGATGATATAGAAGTGAGATTACATTCAGGAAAAATAGATGAAGCATATAGGATTATTAAGAGATCTTCCGGACAAATGAAATCTAGGAGCAATGAGATTAGAAACTCTCTAGGAAGACAATTGATAAGAACGGAGGGAGAAATAGAACAATGGATTGATCATTCAGGAGATTTGTATAAAGGAAGCGATAATATAGGATTCTTAGAGAAGGAGGGAGATGTCGATGAAGAAGAATTGGGAGATTCAATTTTGAGATCAGAATTCGACAGGGCTTTGGAAGAATTGAAAAATAATAGAGCGCGAGGAATAGATGGCATACGTGCGGACCTTATCAGAGCCCCCAGTCAGAGAACTCGTGACGCACCGTTCGAATTGGTCAGAGATATGACGAAATAGGCGAAGTACCGAAAGATTTCCAGAAGAATAAAATTGTCGCCATTCCAAAAAACAAGGAGCAGACAAATGCGAGAACTACAGAACGATTAGGTCAACTTCCCATGCCTCGGAAATACTGACAAGAATCATACACAGGAGAATGGAGAATAAAATAGAGAGTAGATTAGCAGAAGATCAGCTCGGTTCCAGGGGAAATAAGGGAACGCGAGAAGCAATATTAGCACTGAGAACAGTAGTGGAGAAAGTCTAGAGTTGAAAAAGTCTGTGTATACAGGTTTTGTAGATATACAAGAAGCATTCGATAATGTTGATTGGGAGAAGACGCTTACGATTTTGAAAAAGGTAGGAAGTCATGTCAGGGATAGGAGAGAATAATATATGAATTATATAAGAATCAAACTGCAATGATAGAAATAGAGGGTCAAAAAGGAGAAGGACAAATGAGATGAGGGGTGAGACGAGGATGCTCACTATCGCCATTGATTTTCAATTTGTACATAGAAGAAGCGATGAACGAAGTGGAGGAGCAAGTGCAATCGAAATTACAGATTCAAGGTGAAAATGTGAGCATGTTGAGATTCGCGGATGACATAGCTATATCAGCTACGAGTGGTGCTGAGTTAGAAAATACTCTCAACACTATGGAAAGAATATTACTAGACAAATATTGTATGAATATAGATAAGGACGAAACAAAATTCATGATTTGTACAACAGCAAAAACATCAAGAAGAACGGAAATCGAAATACAGGGTTCCCGCAAAATTTGAAGAGTCATTTTCCCTGACTTTCCCTGACTTTCACTGACCATGTTCAAAATTTTCCCTGACTCTCAAATAAGTATACCCAGATAGCACACAAGTTGTTTCAAATTGTACCAAACCAATCAATTTGTTTATATAACTGGAAATAGCAAATCCGAAATACTTGGAGCAAGTTGGGATAACTGAGGACGCCACTAAGCGAACTCAGCTTATAAATGAAATTGTGGAATTGTCATGATTTATGATGGAATATTGTTACAATTCACCAGTATATCGCATCGTCATCAAATTCCTTTGGATATGAGTGTGATAAGTACATACATTCTGTCAAAAAAGTACTGGGAATTCTTGAATAAAACACAAAATATTTTTTATTTTCCCAAATCTATTGTATCGCCTCCCGAAATGATACATTTATGCCAACGAACAATCCAATCATCAAAACATTTTTTATACGCTTTTTCCGGAATCGATTTCAGTTCTTGCCGCGAATTCTCTTTAATATCTACTATCGATTCGAAACGGGTGCCTCGAAGTGGTAATTCAAGATTTGGAAACAGGAAAAAGTCGGCTGGAGTCAGATCAGGTGAATACGGTGGCTGTTCGATGATATTTGTTGAGTTTTTGGCCAAAAATTGGTTCACAATGAAAGCCTTGTGAGATGGTGCATTATCGTGATGCAAAACCCATGAATTTTCTTTCCACAAATCTGGCCTTTTTCGACGAATTCGCTCTCTGCAACGCCGCATAACGCTTAGAAGATATTCTTTATTCACCGTCTGACCTTCTGGCAAGAATTCCGAATGTACAACACTGCGATAATCAGAAAACACAGTCAACATTACCTTCACTTTTGATCGGCTTTGGCGTGGCTTGTTCGGTTTCGGCTCAGCTGGAAGCCGCCACTCCGAAGCTTGTTGACTGGTTTGCATGTCATATTCGTAAACCCATGTCTCATCACCTGTTATAATGCGTGTTATGAATGTGGAGTCGAAATTGACTCGTTCTAGCATGTCTTGAGCGACCTGTACGCGATTCAGTTTTAGGAGAAAATTCAAGTCTTTCAGAACTAATCGAGCGGCAACGCGTTTCATGTCCAAACAATCATGTAAAATAGTACGAACTGATTCGTAAGACACAGAAAGTTCACCTGCTATCTCTCTCAAACTTGAGTGACGATTTTCAGTCACCATTCCCTTCACTTTATCGATATTAACTTCAGTTTAAGACGTCGATGGACGACCAGAGCGAGGCAAATCTTCCACCACATCTCGACCACTTTTGAATGCACTGTACCGCTCGTATGCACGTGTTTTTGATAGAGTCAATTCACCGTAAGCCTTCTCCAACATTTTCAGTGATTCGGCACACGAAATTCCATTTGCAACGCAAAATTTAAAACAAATTCTTTGTTCAATCTTTGTATCCATGGTGACCATCGCGGGACACACTTGAGAGAACTGAAAAGATCGAGCACTATGAAGAAACTGAGTGACAGATGACAGTCGAACTCCGCGTCAATATACAGGACGAATGTACCAACTCAACAACAAAAAGGATGTTGACAAACCCGTTAGCCGCACTTTTTAAATGATCAATTCCAGGTACTTTTTTGATCGAATGTATATGTATACTTCCCTATCCATATAATGGTATCAAGGGCGTATTCAGAAACTCACTATTCTCCTTTGAGGGGACTCGAGCATAAGGAAGTTGGGCACGGAAGAATTCAAATTTGTTAATGTTTGGAGGTCAAAATTTCACAATTTTATTTTTGAGCCTTCAGAAATCACTTAGCCATTCAAGGTTTGCGGCGATGTGGAACTCTAGGCATGTAATTTATTATTATTCACTTCAAGTAAAGTAGTAAATTTTTGGATATTCCCTTGAATGGTATTACACTTCACTCTAAAAAATTTGGCGGTGTTAGGTAAAGTCCACTCCGGATGGTGTTGTTTCAACACCTGACGGTGTTATTTCGACACCGTATGGTGTCATTCTAATACCATTTGGAATTATTTCAACACCAAATTCCGGAGTGGACTTTTATAGAATCCGCGCGGTGTTTATTCTGACACCGCTTTTCTTACAGTATTTTGAGACGTTTGAAGGTGATCTACGGATTGGAATGAAATGAGCACAGTCAATAGATCAATTGTGAATACTCATTCTCCTGACATCGCGTTTTGAACCGGACCAAAGGAATGGTATTTGCAAACAAAATCGCAAGGCAATTCAATGAAATTTATACTTCACCCATACAGCACAAGAGTTCCCGTTATGCTCATGAATATGTATTCATTGTGAATATTTCGAATTCAAAACGAACTCTTAATAAATAACCTAGTGTTCAGAAAGAATTCGTATCAAGACTCCATAATGAATTCTGCGTGCATTCAATGCATTTTGATTCTGACTTCATTGAATTCTCATTGAATTCATTATTGATTGCATAACGGCGACTATTCAGAGAGTCTTTGGAAAGTCTTTCTGAATTCAGATTGATCATTTGTGCTGGCTGGGTAAAAAATACACAAATGGACCTTGAAAATTTTCTGCTGGAATCAAATGTTCCAATTTTCCCTGAATTTTTATAAATTTCAATGGATTTCCCTGACTTATGGAGCATTTTGCAAACGTTCCCTGACTTTGCCTGATTAAATAGGAATTCCCTGACTTTCCCTGACTTTCCCTGACTTTCCCTGACTTTCAATGTCTGGGGAGGCCCTGGAATAGATGCAGAGACAATTCAGCAAGTCAAAGAATTTAATTATCTAGGGAGCATAATCACAGAAAGCGGTGACAGCGAAAGAGATATAAGAGCAAGGATAGCACAAGGACAACAGGCTTTCCACCAGAAGAAACAGTTACTATGTTCGAAGAATATTAGCTTGGCAGTGAGGAAAAAATTCTTGAAGAGTTACGTTTGCAGCACAGCGTTATATGGTTGCGAAACTTGAACAATTGGAAAAACGGACCAACGAAGACTTGAAGCTTTTGAAATGTGGTGTTATAGAAAGATCCTTTGAATAAAGTGGATACAGAAAGTAAGAAATGAAGAAGTACTTGAGAAGGTAAATGGAAAAAGAAGTCTCTTGAGACAGGTCGTGAAGAAAAGAAGTAATCTGATAGGACAAACATTAAGGCATGATAGCTTATTGAAAACAATATTTGAAGGAAAAATGAATGGTCAAACTCGAGAAGTCAGACCTAGATTGAGTTATATGAAGCAAATTATACAAGATAAGGGTTGCCGTGGATATGCAGAAACTAAGCGGTTAGCGGATAATAGACAGGGTTGGAGGATTTCATCAAACCAGTCATAAGACTGATTACTCAATCATGATGATACAATTGTGTCACTTCGAAATACAACAATTCAAAACATATCCTCGGAGAAGTGCAAAAGTGTCATGACTTTCATGAAAAAGGAATAGAATTGTGTCTCCCTCATGATTTCATTGGGGTGGCAGGAATGTATCAGACAGTTAACAAGGAGAATGAATGTAACCCGGCACAACATGGAGAAGGAACTGTCATCAGAAGTTGAAAATAAACACTTCGATCTTCTGTATGAAGAAATGGTAGCTATATGTGTGTTCGCCTTATCTGTTTGAAAGTATAATTTTTAGATGGAAAGAGGAATTGAATCATCGAATCAATCTGTGGATACTCTTTCTATCACCGTGTCTGCCTTGTTCTAACAGTGGTGATTTTGCGAAAATTTGTGTAATGGAACAAGATCGTGTGCTATACGCAAGGCTGTATTGTATGCAGTGGCGAGGTGAGAGCTTGTCTGTCTTTCTTCAACTGACTCGAAACGAAGGATAAGAGGCGGGGAAATTCCGCCTCTCATTTTCGTTTTCACGCGAATTGGAAGAGGATAGAAATGTTCTCACCGCGCTACTGATTGTATGTGTTTATCACCATGATTCCATAAGCAAAATGAAATATCCATTGTATCACAATGGTTGTTTTGTAAACCAGTGTATTTTCGGATGAATTCCCCAATTTTCCTTCATTCTCAGAATCTCGGAAATGCATTGTTCTAACAAACATTTTCGATTCATTCATCTATTCATCACTGTCATTGATCCTCATCTTTCAGCGAACTGAGAACAAAATAGGATCAAATAGATGTACAGAGAATACGAAGTTTGTAGAAAAGATTGAATCATCTCGTACGATTCGGTTAATACAACGTCGCGGAATGTGATACAGTATTTACGAACATCTTACATATCTCTCAATTGCATCTTCCACCTCTGTCTACAAATACAGATACATATGTAATCGTAACATCGGTACAAAATCAGCAGAATTATTTTCATAACACATAAATGAATAATAGGGAAGAGGGGAATGCAACTCAGTATTTTATATTCAATGACCATCGTGAAACTTTGTCATTATCAGTACGAAGTTAATGATGTATTCTTCTGCTTTCAGAATCCGTATTTCAACCGCCCAAAATGTCTCTCCGTCTCACTGTGTTGGGATTTGCAGAACATGTGTATTGTGCAAAGAGGATGTTTGAATTTTCTCCTTTCGAACGCTGCTTATCCAACGAAAATATATCGGTTCAGGAAGTTTGATCCATATTTGATGGAATCATACGACAGTGTGAAATTCCCATCTTGACGTGGATATATACACTGAAGGTGTTTTTACCGGTTTCGATGTTTTACGTGACATGATCGCCGAAAGAATGTTATACTTGAGAATGCACAATTTGTGGGGCCCTAGTATGAAACAGTTAATGTGTGACTATGATACTCCAATTGGTGAGTGATTTCAATTCATCTTTGTGCAAGAATTAGAGAATTCCTATGTTCACATAGAGTTCCACTGGTTTCAGAAACAATGATGGAAATTGATGATTCTGATAAACCATTAGTGGAATTCAATTTGGAATCAGAATCAGGAGATGAGTCGCGAAACGGTTCGTGAGTTTGCGAGAACAAATTGTCAATATGGAATTAAGACATATGTCTGATGATGATGATGATGATGATGATGATATTACTGTTATCAATAATATTGCTGTTGCTCATTTCATTCATTTGAGGGTAATCATCTGTCTCTTCCTATCATATTTTCTCGAATAATCAGGAATTTAACTCTCTAGGAGCCTTAACATCGAACACACATAATTGTCAGTACGGTGGGGGGTGTTACGGAGTGAAATGGCAAGCGTTGTTCATATCGCCTCGTCACGAATTATTCATTGTTCGAAACGGCCCGAGCGGCTAGACTAAATCGAATGTGTGGGTCCGCTCACGTTCTTAGCTTGCCGAGGAACTTCAAATCCCAAGGCGGCACCCGTAGATATGTTCAATGATTTCTTTTCAATGATAAAAGGGAAGAGAAATGAACTATAGATTGACCTTTGGATTTTTTTTAATGCGAGTGTTATCTGCATTTATATTTATTTCTCTTGGAAAGAGGAAGCGAGAGAGAAAAAATGAAAGATATCACAATAAAACGATTCGAATAGAATGGAATGAGAGATACAATGACTCTTTAATTACAAGATTTTTAACAGTGACATCGAGATAGTTTTTGAATGGGGGAAAGTATGTGTATGTGTATCTGTGTTCTAAATGTATATCGAATTCGGTAGTTACTCACACTATTATGCGGCTAATGCTGCACGAGCTGCTGCCAGGACAGCTCGCAGGATGTTGTTGGTTCTCGGAAACGTTTGGTCCTAAATGGGGGAAGGATGTTAGGAGGAATCCCTGTATCAAGAGCACGCACTGACTCTACTAATTCTAACTCGAAATAAGAATTTCGAGTGCTAAGAAATTATAGGATGAGAGCAACCAAACGAGACTTCGGTCGGAAGGGTAATCCGTCCAAATCTACGGCACGTTGGACTTGCGCGTAATTCACACTCAGTACAGAACGCGAAAAATAATCGAAGTCCAAATTAGTAAGCCGAGTTTTTGTGTAACAGCTTGTGCGAGGCGTGAACTCCGTATTACTCCCGAAAGTATACTCTGGTTTTTCATCGATTTTTCTCCTTATTCAAGAAGCAATGATTTCTATGTCATGGGAGTGGGGAATCATGCCAACGGTCTTTTGCTGATTTTGGCCAACGTGCCTTGGTTGCTATGCTCGTGCTGAATTTGATGGGTGTCAGAAGGATTGATTGACTGAGAGGAGGATAGAAGGAAAGGTGCACTGCACTTTGGAGTCAGCTCTATGCAGTCTCAGCAATTTTGCAAATATTTGTGTTATGTTTCTGCGTTGTGAAATTCGTGAATGAATATTGAAGTATAAATTTGTCTGTATGGATTATGATGGTCCGCTCGATTCCTGGGAAATGAACTAAATAATTTCGTGTCAGGTGTCAAATGAGAAGATACGAAAGTGCAAGAGAATTTTGTCTTGAACTTCACCCCATGTATACGTGCTTCCATCTTCGCTTCGTATATATAGGGGGATAATTTTTGTATCTCCGAATGGAACGAGTTTATCTCAAACGCGCTCTCAAATCACAATGATTCTCAATTTCCTACAAGTTTCGATTGATTCTTTCCTTGAGAGCGTGGTTGAAAGGAAGTCGTTTGCGATTGTTCATTCGTGAACCTTCGACCGGAATGTAATTTGCTGAGGTTGGATAATTTTGCGCAAGACAGCTCTCTTTGGGCTCCGGAATGTTGAACTTATTTCCATATTTCTTGGATACATTACTTGTATGCAAAAATCATATATCGTTATTATGAGTCTTATGAAACACCAATATTCCATAATAGAAATGGATGAGATGTTGAAGGAAAAATATTATAATCAATATAAACGATGTGTTGATTCTTCTACTTTGAACATCCAAATAAACAAAAAAAATGTTCCTATCTAACAAAAGAAGTTTCCTACTCCTTTTCTATCATGGGTTGTAATTTTGATTATCTGAATGTATCTAGGAGTATTTGATAAATTCATGGAATGGATTAGAGACGCTTATTTTGTTGTATGGGTATCACGTAAAAAGAATTGATAGGTGAGGAGGGGGAGTTTTTGTCGGGTACATCACAGGGGTATGAACGAGTGATAGAAAATGGGGAAGATAACAGGAAGAATTGTACCGACGATGATAACGATACAACGATGATGATGATAATACAGGAGTCATCAATAACGTTGCTATTAATAATGCTATGGATAATGACAATAATCAACATGATCCTGAATGAGTCAACAATGAAGATGATGAATGTCGTGAAGTGCTACCACCAGGGCATGGGTTTGTCATATGCAATGAACATAACCGGTATTTTAAGAAATTCGAAACCAGGGGGCGCGAAGTGATTTTAAAATTCCGAATCCCAATCAACTGTGGTATAAATTCATTGATATTGCCACGTCTACGATTTTCGTGATGGAAACAGTTCAACGCTTGACGCGATTAAAAGGAGTCGTTCGATTTAATCTTTCGAATAATTCGAATTCCCCTTATTTCCAATGTCCCCCTTTTGAGCTTATTCTTAAGAATGAGGCAAGGACAGGAGGTTCAGAGATTTTGAGATACTCCACTCATTAGTGAATTTCAAAGTCTTGTTACGTTTCAGAGTGTGTGATCGATTTTCAATTTTAAACTTCGCGCGGTGTGAATGTGTGTCCTACCGTACCATTAATTGCATAGAGCGCACCCTCGTGTCTCTGTGTACAAGTTGACGAGTGGCTTGGTCAGGGGTACCAAGGTCGATGTGGATCTAGAAGACATGCGCTGTCTTCTGTATGTATATACAGGGCGTCCCATTTGAAACAGGACAGCTGAATAACTCTTCAGGGAATGGAGGAGGAAAAAAATTGTTCACATAAAAGTTGTAGGGTTCGAAGGGGTCCATAAGATGGTGACCTTGAATTTGACCTTGAGGTCAATTTTGAGCATAATTGATGATCAAAGTATGTTTTTTCAAATGGAAAACCCTACGTTCGACCTCAGAAATGGAAAGAGCGGAAAATTTTACGTCCGAATATGTTAACATATCAGGTCATTTAGAGGTCATTTGAAGGTCAAAAAACCATTTTCTATGGATTTTCACGGAAAAGCCTCAAACGAGTTGTTTCTCTGACCAAAGTTATCAAAGTTGAAGTGAAACTCCACGTTTCGACCTTGAATTCGACCTTGAGAACGATAATGAATGCCAAATTTGAAACAATAATTAAAAAATTGTTCATTTTTCCAGTTCGTCGTTTTATAATTACAGATGGCACAAATCCGTTGACGGGTAAGACACACTTATTGCAGGAGATGTTCGAATTTACCGCCATTCACTTCAATACATAATACCATTTTGAACCCGCACTTACACCGTAAACGATGAAAACTTCTTAATGATCATTTTCGTACTGATATGAAGAATAAACTCTGAAGGTTAGTTCTGTTTACTTTCAATTCAAGGTCGAAACGTGGGGTTTCACTTCAACTTTAATAACTTTGGTCAGAGAAACAACCCGTTTGAGGCTTTTCCGTGAAAATCCATAGAAAATGGTTTTTTGACCTTCAAATGACCTCTAAATGACCTGATATGTTAACATATTCGGACGTAAAATTTTCCGCTCTTTCTATCTCTGAGGTCGAACGTAGGGTTTTCCATTTGAAAAAACATACTTTGACCATCAATTATGCTCAAAATTGACCTCAAGGTCAAATTCAAGGTCACCATCTCATGGCCCCCTTCGAACCCTACATCTTTTATCTGAACAATTTTTTTCCCCCTCCATTCCCTGAAGAGTTATTCAGCTGTCCTGTTTCAAATGGGACGCCCTGTATATATATATATATATATATATATATATATATATATGTGTATATAGGTGAGTAGTTTGGATAAAAAAGGTAAGTGTATTAAAATGTTAAATGTCATTGATTGTATGTAATTAACTTTTCAGATTCTCCCTTTTTTAGAATTGAGGATTTATTCAAATATTTCTAATAGAATATAGAAGAGCACTTGGTTTCAAAGGTCGGTTTAGGATTTGGTGGTCTACCAAGTGAAAAATCCAAAGGTTGACGTTTTCTATACATATATGTATGTATAAAAGTGAAAAGGAGTTGGTTTCGCTAAATCAATCATGTGAGTATTGTTTGTCTACTTGCTTACTTCTGATTTTATATTTTCCTTCCAAAAATATTGAAAATATACAGTTCTCGGGTATGGATTTACTTGAGAATTGTAACTTTCATGTATTCAATCTCTCATTCAACTTGATATGTTCTAATTTGATCTTTTCTTTCTTTTTATTCAGCTCTGAATTCCAGATAATTTGAATCGTGCCTCGCGTCTATGGATTTTTCCCACTGGAGACACAAGACGAGGTAGTGTAATGTCCACCGAGGGAGATGATAGGTGTTGTATTGGTGGAATATACCAATTCAAGGTAAAAGTAATCTAAATTTATTCATATAATTTCATTTTTGTATGAAATAAGTTGTGAAGATAGTATTTCAATGATCTTTCTATTTTCAAGGATATTCTCCTCGACTACTGGAGTAGTCGAGTATAGGATTGAATTTGGGGAACTCTCGTTATTGGAGCCGACGAGGGTTCTCAATATAGATTTGAATCTTAAGATAGATCTGAATCTGTATCCCTGGTGGAAATGGAGCGTAAGCTGTAAGCGCGAACGGAGAGGATAGAGAGCGAAATACGTTCCAATACCCCCTCTAGCAAGAGGAGACATCACGCTCTCTGAAGAGTTCCGAATTAATTCGCCTCTGTTCCTCTTCATGAGCATCGAATATTGCTCCATGAAGAGTAATATGCCGCTTTTCGAAAAGCGTCATAACCTCTTCGTACAAAATGTATAGAATTCCCTCTCGAATTTCGCTTTCTCTACGTTTTATGAATATTATCAATTATTTGTCCAAATTTGATGTATATTTACTGTCGAACCCATATCACAATGTACTGTACATCTCTTTATAATTGGATTATCAATGAGACTATTCTCATATGGTGATTTCTCATGGTGATTTCTGGTGTCATTATGGTTTGCCTACAGAGAGATTCTGTATGCGGTCTCTGCGCATCCGTTCTTACGTTTACGTGAGTCGTGTAGACAGACCATTAGAAAGAAAGATGGATAACCCTTAATGACACGTAGTTATCTGGCGTTTGTGACGTGAATCCACGTAGTGAATCGACAAATACCTCGTGGTGATATAAAACTATTAACACAAATAATGATCTTTAAATGGAGCGTGTAAAAGTGCACATGCAGTGTTTTGCTTACAGTTTGAAACTGAGCAGTGAGGTGAGGAAAATGAATTATTATTAATCAATTGAATAGCGAATATAGGTTATGTTTACACTTGAATTCTGGAGTCGATGAAAATTTGAATAAAAAGATGTGAATACTTGGATTTCTTTTCATTATTTGCACTTGTGAAGATAATATTTAAGTTACAATCCAAGTAGCAACCGAACGCTGTAGACGGACTATGAACGTTCATAGTACATCTAGGTATACTGTACACGTGCATATCCAGTAAACACAACAGATGCTTTGTAACATGCATATTGCATGTAACTTACATGAATAAGTATTTTCGTACTCATGGGTGTACCCTGTTACATCACAAATGTTATATAAATATTATATCCTATGCATAAAACATACATTATACGTACCCACACAGCACATAATATTGCAGCAATATTATAATATCGACATAATATTACGAATCATAATTCAATATTGCAGCGATATGACAGTGTCGGTGAATATATCATGAATCACTAATATTGCGGTAATACTTTGCAAACATAGCCTTCCATTATTTGTTGACATTTTCATAGTAACCAAAGAAATCAAATGAATATTTCTGTCTCCTTTCACTCCACACCAACTTGAATTCACTGACTTTGGATACATTTCTCCCACCTAGATTTCATATAGTAAGGAAAAGCTGACTTGATACCCCATTATTTCCAGGTACGTCAACAAAAATTATGATTTTTATGAGAAATTCCATAAAGATATGAAGAAGTTTCAACATAATTTTCGTTTTGGTTATGTAAAAGAATGTGCTATGAGAAACACTCAGAAGGAGTAGCCTCTCATTATTGGAGCAAAATTATCTACAGAAGAAATTCAACAAAGTTCCGGAAGGGGCCTGGGCATTAAATGGAAAATATCAATTTTCCCTTTAACCTAGGAAAAAAGATTCAATATAAAAATGTGTATAAAACCCATAAGGAGAAGATATAAGTCATACCATGAAAACCCCGTTTACAGTGAACAAATTTCCCAGAAGGATATATCAGAATTTACAAATTACTATTATAAAGTTTGGAATTCACCCACACACTCAAAACTCTAACTACCGGTACGCAGCCGCCACGCCCCGTTCGGTTATTTCCTCTTGTATGAGGGTCAAAGGACGAATTTAGGAAAGAATCCACGAAAGAACTGAATCTGTACAACCAGTGCTCAGATGAGCTCGAAAAAACATGTAAATGACCAGAGGGTCAATTTCTCGAAACGAAGATTAGAAAACGTGAGTAGCTCGTTACAAGGTAAAAGAGCTCACACTCGAAACGAAACAAATTACCGAACGGCGGCGCAACGACTGACTACCGCTTAGAATCTCAACCTCCTCGAACCTGTAGGCAGGAGGAGGAGACTTTCTCACGTATTTGCATGAAATTACCATAGCGACATACGAGGAAAGCGTCTGACTACTCTAATAAATATTTGCGCCAGTAGGCAGCGAATTCAAACGTCTCAAAATCCTAAACATTCCGCCCGCCTCGTTTGCGGTAGCGCAAACGAAACGTCGGAATGACCCGTAAGCGTACTGTACCAAAAAAAAAACTTAAACTACTACTACAAAACTAAAACCCAATACCCTCAAAACTAATGGGTAACACACACACCTTAGTAATAGGCCCCTCATAAACACCAGAGGCAGACCGCACAGTGACCACTCTGACCAGGCCATCGGGCCCAGGATGACAATCCACTACGCGTGCGAGCTCCCATTTGGCGGGAGGCAAATTGGGGTTGTTCAATAAAACTAGATCATTTGATTGAATATTCTCGCGCTGCCACTGCCATCGAGAACGCTGCTGGAGGGAATTGAGGTAGTCCCCAGCCCAAATCTTCCAAAACTGTTCGGTCATCCGTTGGACCATCTGCCATCTCGACAGCCTATTCTCTTGTAAATCCAACACCGAAGGTGTTGGTATAGTATTGAGCCCGGTTCCAACCAGGAAATGTCCCAGCGTTAGCGCTTGCAGCGATTCAACATCATCTGTTGAAGGAGTGATGGGCCTCGAATTTGAACAAGCCTCGACCTTGCATAACAGAGTCACAAACTCTTCCCTAAGAGGAGTGACCGCACCTACTACCCGACGAAGGTGATGCTTAAGGCTTCTCACGCCTGCCTCCCACATTCTCCAGAAATGGGGAGTGCCAGGCGGGGTGGAATGCCAGCGGATTTGCTGTGACAACAGACGCTCATGGAACTCGGCACTACGAAACACGATACGAACGTTCTCCCTAATTTCTCTCTCCGCCCCTTCGAAATCCGTGCCGTTGTCAGAGTAGACATCCGATGGGACTCCCCTCCTAGACACGAATCGGTCAAACGCGGCCTTTATATTCTGACGACGAGTAGCTATCCACGAGCTCTAGATGGATCGCCCGGGTGGGAAGGCACACGGAGAGAGAAACGTAGGCCTTGTAACTACGCTGAGCTTTACCTCTCGATATTCGAAGAAGAAATGGCCCAGCATAGTCCACACCAACGTGTGTCAAAGCTCGAGAGGGCGTTACCCGATAACTAGGGAGTGCTCTCATGAGCTGAGAGGCTGAGGTGGCGCGCTGGCGCGCACAAACTATACACTTGAAAATACAACGTTTCACTGAAATTCGGGCCCCCATAATCGAATACTTCTGCCGCAAAGTATAAAGCATCAATTGCACTCCTCCATACGAAGTAGCAAAATGCACTTCGCGAACTATTAATTCAGCTATCTCGCACTTTGGAATAATAATCGGAAATTTCGCCGAAATTGACAGCGACGCATTCTCGAGTCTTCCTCCAACCCGAATAACACAAGACTCATCCAGAGTAGAAGTGAGTTTCAAGAGACAACTTTTGCGAGATAGCGGCAAGTCTTGACTCTAACAGTCAATTTCGGGAGCAAAGAAGAGGCCCTGCATCTTCCTAATCCAAAACAACTCTGCTTCTGCAATCTCAGAAACAGATAACGAACGAGATGCATGACTACAATTCTTACGTACTAATCCATTTACAAATCTATTTACATAACATGTGATCTTCAGCAACCTAAACTACGACGAAACTGGCCTGAATGGCTCCCAGATATTCTCAGAAGAGACCAACAAAACGACTTGATCACGCCGTTTCTCCTCCATAGCCTTGGCTGGGCTACCGTTAACATCAGCCGGCCAAGCTTCAGGTGATCGCGCCAGCCAGTCAGGCCCCGACTACCAAAGATTGAGGTTTGCCAACTTATCCGCGCCTACACCGCGCGAAGCTAAATCAGCCGGATTTTCCGTACCCGGCACACGATCGACGATATCAGCCACTCTATTGGCTACAGAAGTCTTCCACCTTGGAAGTGGCGAACTAATCCAGGCTGAAGCAACCATAGAGTCTACCCAACAAAAGGTAGGCACTTCTTCAAAATCCAACGACTTCCGAACAAATTGAATGGGTTCAGCTAAAAGCTGTGCGCCGCACAACTCTAATCGTGGTATGCTCACCGTCTTCAACGGGGCCACCTTGGCCTTGGCTGCAACAAAAGAAACCGTATTCTCTCCCTGAGAATTCTCAATACACAAAAACACTACAGCAGCATAGGCCGAACCTGAAGCGTCCGAAAATCCATGTAGCTGGACACGCTCATCTGAATAAGAAATTCCAAACCAACAAGGGAGAGAAACATTCGTAAGACTCGGAAGAGCCTGATAATACTCGACACACTTGGTATCCAATTCCTCTGGCAGCGCAGCATCCCAATCGATGCGCTGAATCCACAGCTCCTGCAAAAGAATTCTCGCCTGAATGGTCACAGCACAAATCCAACCTAAAGGATCGAAATTACGGAGCATGATCGGAAGAAGAAGACGCTTAGTGAAGAAAGAGATCTCCGAAAGTGAGACCTGTATACGAAATGAATCCGAGAAGGGATTCCAAGATATACCAGGAATTTTAACGTTTTCGTCTCCTTGTAATACTTTCTCACAAGCTAGACCGTGATCCTCCGCAGGAATGCCCTCCAGCAACTCAGAGGAGTTGCTAGCCCACTTCCTAAGGTAGAATACCGCTGTGAGCATACCGCTGACCTAAGCACGCAAATCTTTGGCCGAATCTACATCATTCGCACCAAACATAACATCGTCTACGCAGATTTGGTGCAGAAGCACCGCAGAAGCACCAGGAAAATTGCTCGCCTCGTCGAGAGCTAGCTGCTTAACAACACGATTTGCTAAATACGGGGCACAAGCGGTGCCATATGTAACCGTGAGCAATTGAAAAGAACTAATCGGTGTATTGCGTTCAGGTCTACACCAAATACGCTGAAAATCTACATCTTCGTCGCTGACCCGAATCTGCCGAAACATTTTCTCGATGTCGGCTGTGAGAACGTAGCGAAATCCTCGCCACCCACAAATTGAAGAAGGAAGATCTGCCTGCAATTTGGGACAGACCATTGGATAATCATTCAATGTACGTCCGTTTGACGTTTTCATCGAAGCGTTACAAACAACGCGAAGCTTCGTTGTAACGCTCGACTCACGCACCACCGGATGATCCGACAAATAGTTAGCTTCACGAGGAGCTACAAACTCCTCAACCTGACGCATATGTCCCAACGAAAGATATTCGGATAAAAATTCCTGATACGAAAGTGAATGATCCGGATGATTTTTTAATCGAGATTCGGTCTTCTCGTACATTCGCCGAGCCATTCCCTCTGAATTCGGGAGATCGATTTGAATCCCAGATTCAAATAGTAAGCGTACCGTATAACGGCCAGACTCGGATCGAGAATGAGTCGCAGAGGAGTGCTCTTCGCACTGAATATACTCTTCCGTGAGAGGAGACGACACAGGAAAATCCTCCAACTCCCAGAACTTGGTGAGAGATTGCTCGAGATCTTGGCAGAAACAAACATGATTTACGGACAATGAACGTGAATCTGTGATGATGAAGAACTACTGGGTCCAAGAATAACCCATCCAAAAATAGTAAGCTGAGCCGTCGGTGCATCCGTGGCTCCCCTCAGAATATTTCCCAACAAGTTTGAGCCCAGAAAATCCGAACCGATGATAATTTCTACTGCCTCAGATACCTGTGGAGCAGGATCGGCAAGTGTAAGACCCTGTAAATGGGCCCAAGATGAATCAAATTTTATTGAACCAAGAATATATGATGTTAGTCGCTGAAGCAACCACGCCCCAATGTTAATAGCTTGTGCTTGGCCATGTATTGGCCGAACGCCAAACGAAACAGCACGATCAATATTACTCGAACTCCCCCCTCCAACAACACTCACGAGGGCTCCTACGCGTTCTGATTTCATCCGAAGCATTCGAACAATACGGTCGGAAATAAACGAAGCCTGAGATCCCTGATCAAGAAGTGCTCGAACTATTGCGGATCTGCCATTCCCCGTTTCAATATTTACTAGAGCCGTAGGCAACAAAACTAACGGCGAAGTTTCACTATTAACATTTTGAGCACACACTGCAGTGTGAGTGCGCACGTCACCTGATGATGGCTGAGCAGACGGAGCAGCCGGAACAACTACGGCTCCCGTAACATTCGCTCGCACAGAAGAAACGTTAGTCTGAGCCTTGTGAAGCAGCGAGTGATGTCTCTGACCACAAGTTGAACAAGAATTTGAACTAGCGCATTTATTCAAAAAATGCCCACGCATTAGACAGTTCATGCAATATCCCTTCTGCCTCACAAAGCTCAGGCGTTGAGCAACAGGCTGCTTCCGAAACTTCGTGCACTGGAACAAGCGATGATTGCTCTTACACAACGAACATTTTTTGAAATCTATATTAGTTTGAAAACTTCGCACTACTGAAGTCCTAACTTTCATTTGATTTAGCAGGCTGATTCGGTTGGACAGACTTGGTTGAATTCGAATTTCCTAATGCGAGCACCGTAGCGTCTGAAAAAGATTCGAGTTTCTCGAAGGAGGGAACAGTAGTTACCTCTTTGAGCTCGAACTCCCACTCAGTACGAGTCTGTTGGTCTAATTTGCTCACGACCAAATGAACTAGCATCGGATCCCATTGAGTGCTACAAACTTCCATGCTTGTGAGTGCAATAACTGCACTGCTGCTCTTATCCAAAACTTGACGTAAATCTTGAGCAGTTCTAGTTTTCAATTTCGGAATGCTAACAAAACTATCAAGGTACGCATCGACGATCAGACGCTTATTCTCGTACCTCTTTTCCAAGGCTGTCCAAGCCGTATCAAAATTATCCTCTGTAACAGGCATGCTCTCTACAAGTAATAATGCATCACCTGAAAGACAAGATTTTGGAAATTGAAATTTTTTAACCTTTGTAGATTCTCGGTACCCTGCAAATATCGAAGAGAATTGATCCTTGAAAGCCATCCACTTGAGATAAGAACCTGAGAACTCAGGTAGCTCCAGCTTTGGCAGCGAGAATGGTCGCGGAGCCGTTACCTCGCGATCGGTTCTGTTTGCATTATTCTGTGCCAGCTGGGCAGCAGGAACAGAAACTTGTGCAGGAGGCTCCAACTCTTTCAACATAGCCATGAAGCCGGTAATGGCTTTCTCATATTCCAATTCAATCAGCAGGAAAAGGCCCTTTTGAAGATAAATAATCTCCTTCCCCTGGTCCTCAGTCGTCGAACCGCGAAGCCGAGCGTGTAGAGTGCATATCTCGTCCCAGTATCCTTCAATAAGCTCCAATCGTTTTTCAATATTCGGACGCGTGAAGTTTGCAGCGCCCATCTTCTTAAAGTTGAATACGCTCCGCTCGATGAGCCCAGAAAGGAGCTCCAATCTCTCTAGAATTTCATTCATGTTTTAGAATGAAGCACTTGGCAAAAGAGAGAAAAAATGGAACGAAATCCGATTGTTTTCAATCAAAATTGATTTTAAATCAAAGTATATCATGTATCGATATTTTAAAATGTTTCTATATCAATACTATCCTCTCTCGTAATCAACAACTGATCTAATGATTTATAATAATTTTCGTCCGCGAAGAGAATGAAAGCGTGTACACTTGACGTGATAGTATCCGCTCTCTATGCGAATATCGTAATATAAAGGAACGCAATACTCAGCTTGCGTATGTGTTGGTGCGTATCTCAGCAGCAGCGCAAGTATGTGGTTCACTACCACCAGCAGGAGTCTCACACATGTAGAGTAAGGAGAGAGAGTCTATAGCTTATCCCCTATAGCTTCTCCTCGATTCCTCCTTCGCTGATTATACGGCCGCTGACGTCACCACGAAAGAGCGGGGAAACGTATGTACATGTGTCGCATAAGAATGTATGCGAGCGAAGTTGACAAGATGCGTAGAGGAAGGTCGATGAAAAGGATCTCAACAGATCTCTTTTTTTTTCTGAACTAAGTCATCAGAAATGATGTTGAGCAAAACAATTGAAACAGATCGATCGCGAGGTTGAAGTGCCGATAGAAAACCGCGTCGATTCACGATGAATTTTATTTGCAGGTACCAGATACTAATTTAGAATAATATTCTACCAATGACAAGCTCTAATGAAAACAAGCAGGTGGAAAAACCGTCCTAGAAACGCCCTTGGCCAGATACGGCTCGAAGCACCAGAAAAACAATGTAAAAGAATGTGCTATGAGAAACACTCAGGAGGAGTAGCCTCTCATTATCGAAGCGAAATTATCTACAGAAGAAATTGAACAAAGTTCCGGAAGGGGCCTGGGCATTAGGCAAGATGAAAATATGTATAAAACCCGTAAGGGGTATAATAAGATATAAATCATACCATGAAAACCTCGTTTACAGTAAACGAATTTCTCAGAAGGATATATCAGAATTTACAAATTACTATTATAAAGTTTGAAATTCACCCACACACTCAAAACTCCAACTACCGGTACGCAGCCGCCACGCCCCGTCCGTTTATTTCCCTTTGTATGAAGGTCAAAAGACGAATTTAGGGAAGAATCCACGGAAGAACTGAATCTGTACAACCAGTGCTCAGATGAGCTCGAAAGAACATGTAAATGACCAGAGGGTCAATTTCTCGGAACGAAGATTAGAAAACGTGAGTAGCTTGTTACAAGGTAAGAGAGCTCACACTCGAAACGAAACAAATTACCGAACGGCGGCGCAACGACTGACTACCGCTTTGAATCTTAACCTCCTCGAACCTGTAGGCAGGAGGAGGGGACTTTCTCACGTATTCGCATGAAATTACCATAGCGACATACGAGGAAAGCGTCTAACTACTCCAATAAATATTCGCGCCAGTAGGCAGCGAATTCAGACGTCTTAAAATCCTAAACAGTTATGTACACAATTCATTTCTGAAAATTGATGTTTGAAACTATCTTCAATTCCATTATTCGTAATCCATTCTATTTATATATACAAAAATATCAACATTTGGTTTTGAAGATTGATCTCGGACACAATTTCAAATGCCACATTGTTGCTTGGAAAACGATGTCGGAAACCACTTCACTGCATCAGTGGTACAAAAGTCTATTAACAGGAGTTTTCGAAGAAAAGGCAAAGTTATATCGATGTCTTCCAAGGACGCCCGGATTGCTACGGTTCCCAGAATCATTTTCAGAAATTGCAAAGAGTCAAGGTTTTATAGTAAATATATGATCTTAATGAAATGATCATTACTGGTTTGCAAGCGTTAAATTCCCTTTCACATTTTTTAGATGCATCAAAGATCGCCAAATTCAACATTTCTCTGTTAGTATCCGATATATACAGGGATGAGCAGTCTCAATTACTTTCTTGTACTGTAAGTATTTCTGTGATTCAGTACTCTTTCCCCATGAAAGTGAAGACGTTTCGCCAAAATATAAAAGCACCTAAAGGGATACGAGCGACTGGGCTTTCACCAATTTTTTCGGGACGAACTACGTAAAAATACGTACATCGATTCAAAATATTCCTCTGTACAGGATTGTTTGAGATGCTGAAGAAATGCTGTACAGAGAGATATTTTGAATTATTGGGAGGATTTTTTTGTAGTTTGTTCCGAAAAAATTGCATCGCTCGTATCACGTTAACGAGCAAAAGCATTCAAAGTACAAAAATTAATTGAGAATGTACTTCCTTGCTCTACTGCGAGACGTGAATGATTAGAAAGAACTCTATGTTCAGAGATGGGGACTTATGCTTTTTTGGAAGGCAATTCATGCCTTTCAAAATACAGTCATTCATGCTTCGATTACACCCTTGGTCCTCCAGAATTACGCTGATAATTGCTCTGAAATTTCCATGCTTTTCCATTCACGATGAACCTAGTTCTCGTATTGAATGGAATTAAAGTTCACATCCATTACCCATTGTTTGCTTGATATCAAAGCGATGGTGTAATTCTCAGTGACATAGATATATTGTCACAGCCACCGACTTTATACATCCATGTTTTTACTTAGTATGAAGCTTCCCAGCTGAAAGGCTGATATCAATTTGATATCAAAGTGATATTCATCATGGTAATCTCCTTAAATTTCTCTGAATTTCTCTGAATCTCTCTAAATCTCTTCATGTTTTGGAAATTTTTCCTGAGAGATTTGAGGTAATGATGATGCATTTTGAATCTTTCTGGATCTCTCTGAATTTTTGTGGTTTCCGACAACTCCCTGGAAGGTAATGACTTATGGGTCCTCCTCCTTTGTTTCAATTCCTGTTTTTCTGAATTTTTCCGAATTTCCTATCGTTTACAATGCATAATTTCCCTCAATTCAACGGACTCTACATTGCTCTGAATTTCTCTGAGATACTAAACCAAAAATTCCTTTAAAACCACTTCTTTGTGGATTTCATTTGTTTGAATCTTTCTGGAATAATCTGAAAACGTTGACGCCCAATTCCTCTCACTTTATCCGCCTTCGAATTTTAGTGAAATCTTCTGAATACCTCTGAAACTTTCGACCAGAAATGTTTCTATATTCACCGGTTTTTGAATTTTCATAAATTCTCTTGAATCTGTTCGAATCTCTGTGAATCCCTGTAAGAAGTCCAACACACAATTTTTCTAAATTCATCTGTCTCTAAATTCCATTGAATATTGTCGAATTTTCCTGAATTCTTCTGAATTTCTCTGAGTTTTTCAGAGAGATTCAGGAAGATTTTTTACCGAGGATTGTGGATCAAGAAACTTCCTGAATTCATTCCTCCTCTAATTTATCTGAATCTCCTCAGAAATTTTAACGTATAATTCTCCCCACATGATCTGACTCTGCATCCCTACGAATAATTTTGAAACCTCCTAGAATTCTTTGGAATGTTTGACCAGGAATTTTCCTCAATTTACTTGTTCCCAAATGGTACTGAATTGTCCTGAATGTCTGAATCTCTCCAAATCTGTCTGAAACTCCGTAAATGTCTCTGAAATTGGAATATAATTTTCCATAAATTCACTTGTCTTCAAGTGTTCCTGGATCCTTCACATTTCTCTGAAGAGTTCAACGGACCCTAGATAGCGGAAGTTCCGAAAACTAGATCTCATTGAATTCTTCTAGAACCTCAAAATGAATTACTGAAATCTCAGCAGAATAGAGTCCTTCTAAAATACAATTTGCCTCTTGTCATACTATATACAGTACAATATGTAGTATGACAAAGAGCAAATTGAACTCTACAAGGACTTTATTCACGTGACATTTCAATAATTCGTTTCGTAGTTCCAGAAGAATTCAATGCGATCTACTTGTTTGAAATTTTGTTATCCGGGCACAATTTTTCTCAATTTCCCTTACTCCAAATTGTCCGAAATCTCTCCGGATCTCTGAAATTTTGGATTGTAAATTTTACTGAATTTCTTCCTCTATGAATTTCCCTGAATTCTTTTAAATCCCCCTGAAAAGTTCAATGCACAATTTTCTTTAATCCACTTGTTTCTGAATTTCTGCAAATCTTTCTGAATGTCTCTGGAACGTGAAAAATTTTCAGAAATTTTGAGAAATTTTTTTAACCAAATTAGCTCATCAAGATGGCATCAACATAATTTTTTGAGCTATTTGAGTTGGACATTTCGGACCCTTCGACTTATTTTCGATACCTTTGTGATATAAGACCTATATTATGATGGAATCACGTGTAATTTGTGCAGATATGCAAGAAATATTCATTATAAGCAACGCAAGATCACTCCCTAATCAATAGAAAAAGAAAAAGAATGCGAAAATCCTTTGAATTATAGAATTGACTAAAAATTGCAAACTTTTGCGGTCCTGGCCATTTTTTACATAATTATAAGGTATATATGTATGCTGAAACTGCATTATGCTACATTATTATGAAAATTAGGCTTTATTGTGTCTGCGAATTTCTGTCTCAATTCAATTACGTACTCCAGTATAATAGCATTCTCAACTCAGACAGCACAAAGCTCTCAAAGATAGCATATGTCGTCTTTGAGAGCTACTCGCTCTTAAGCTCAAACCGCATTATCTGAACATATGGTTTCATACTTCAAGTATAAAGTTTCTATCTCTATATGTGTTGTTAGAAAATGACTTCATTATGCAATTATATTCACTTCGAAATATTATTCTTATGGATGTTTCATTTATATAATGTTTTATCTCAGTTCGTTCCAAGAAATTTTTGTAGAGACAGGGTTGTAACGAGTTAGCTGTACAGAACGCGGTGGAAAAGCTTCCAGCCGCTTCATTTGACAAAGCGTTTGATATGTGTGGCAGCAGAAGCAGAATAAAAATTTACAAGGTGGGGAAAAGAGTGGAAAACCTAGTCCCAACCTCCCAAACCCTCGAACTCCTCAGTGTGAATCCGTTGAATAGTAACCATGTTGAAATAATCCTCACTACAATTGAACGTGACATCATGGACCTGTAATGTATGGACCAGTCCCATCCGACTCCCCCACTTTTCAGATTTCTTATTGTCGCCATTTTAACTGATCCGCAGTACAACGCTGATGGTTTTGGTGGCCTGCAAAATATACCTATCGCTCACTCATCCAATCAAAATAGGAGGAATAGCCCACCAAGATAACTAACGCTATCTACCGGTTCAATGTTTTCCAATGCAATGAGAATATCTCGTTTGCTATCGTTTAGTCAGAGAGTTGGATAGAGCTGGTATGGACCGCGCAAACAAGAGGGAGGTGAAGTAGTGGAAAGCGTGAAAACACTCCGCACCCATTTCTTTCCATCTCAACTCACACTGACAATAAGCGTACAGTGGTTTTGCACTCTGCACTCATATATACAGGATGTCCCAGAAAACACCTCCTTGCTTCTACAGGTTTTTTCTGCAGGAAAAATGCAATAATTTCCCGTATGGAAAACATTCTATTGAGGCTTAGTTTTTGAGATATGAGGATTTTTAGATTTTTTTTCCAAATGCAAATTACTCAGAGGCAGTGAGTGCTACATACTTGAGCTTGACGCCATCCTTTGAGTTGCAGAACGGCGGATCTGTACGTCTACTATTGAACTATCCTGTCATCCTTCGTTTCGGAGCTTCAATGATTTAAAGTTGCTCAATTCTGATTGACTGGAATCCCAAAAATTTCAAATTGCTATAGCTCCGAAACGAAGGATGACAGGATAGTTTAATAGTAGACTTACAGATCCGCCGTTTTCCAACTTAGAGAATGGCTTCAAGCTCAGGTATGTAGCACACAGTGCCTCTGAGTAATTCGG
Organism: Gonatopus flavifemur; assembly: GCA_018340375.1. Classification (NCBI taxonomy): domain Eukaryota; kingdom Metazoa; phylum Arthropoda; class Insecta; order Hymenoptera; family Dryinidae; genus Gonatopus; species Gonatopus flavifemur. The sequence goes on along the minus strand of JAFFJZ010000059.1, from coordinate 248,752 downwards.
ATTTGAAAAAAAGATCTAAAAATGCTCATATCTCACAAACTAAGTCTCAAAAAAATTTTTTCCATACGGGAAATCATTGCATATCTTCTGCAGACTACACCTGTAGAAGGAGGGAGGTGTTTTCTGGGACCCCGTGTATATATATATATATATCTCACACACACGCACGTACACACACACGAGCGTGATCTGTACATCACAGGCCCATGAAGTATTTCTGATTGAAAGTATTTTTTTCATGTACGCGGATTTTCAAAATATCAATGATAATCTGGTTCCTTTTATAGTTTATTGGATCCTTTCTCCGGGGGGTTAGTGGAAGAAAAAACACACGATTCATTATTGGATCCTGTGACAGGAGAAATATCTTCCAATTCGTATGGTGCTCAAAACAACTCAGATGATGAAGGCTGTAGTTGATGAAGACTAGTATGGTTCTCAAATGGAGTAATGACGAATTTTCTTCGGGGTGCCTCAAAAATTTGTTGGAAATGAATGAAAAAAAATCCCCCCAAGGAAAATTCGAAAACCACTGTCCTCTATGTTTTTGAGTGTCACCTTTTCAATAGTGATGGTTAAAAGTCCCTCAAATAAAGTTCCATCATAGGAAACTGAAGAATAAACCAAAGAAACATAGATTTTCGATTGAATTCGTTCTCTTTTCGTGATATTTCGTTCTCTTCGTATCACTTTATACCCTTGAAACTCATGTATAACAAATTCTCGATGTCCAAACTTGAAATAAGTGAGGATTCTGTGATCTGAACGATTTTTGATGTACCCACATGACGACCGAAATAAAAAATTTTTTTCCAAAACATAGCAAATTTCTGACTCGCAAACTATAAACGTTAGTGGAGATTTTCTCATAACAAAGATGAGAGTTTTAGATTACAACAACCGTTAGCGTTGGGTGCGTTATACATGGATTTCAGTGATGTGAAAAAATACGAAGGGAACGAAAAATCACAGAAAAAGAACAAATCCAATCGAAAAACCACGTCTTTTGGTTCATTTTGAATTTTTCCATGATTGAACTTTATTTGAAGGACTTTTCACAATTACTTTTGGCAAAAGGACCCTGAAAAACATGGGAGGCAATGATTCTCGAATTCTTCTTATTCGAATTCATTACATGGCAACAGCTTGCGTCGCTGGGCGTTAATGGTTGAAGATTTCACTCATTCAAAATATGTTATGCACGATCTATCTGTCAGCTGAGGGTCCGAACAAAATTTCTTCCAGATCACAACTTCAATATCTAAGGATTCCTGTGAATTTTTGATTTCTTGATAAGTTCATAGCCTTATAAGAGTTTTGATACTGGATGAGAGATAAAATTCTATGTTATTCAAATGAGGAAAACAGCACTTCCGAGCATAGTTTTAGAGTCAACTTACAGAGTTCGGACTTCAGGAGGATTTTTGTTATTTATATCTAACAAATTTTTGAGGTGCACCGGTGAAAATTCGTCATCACCCCATGACGGGACCACCCTCATGAAGACTGATAATTGATGAAGACTGACATTTTTGATTATCATCAAGTCAACTCACGTACAAAAATTGCAAAAAATGCATGTGATATAAAATGACTGAGGAGATATTTTCAAGAATTAATTGATTTTTCCATTACTTTTGGATACTTTATGATTTTGTCAAAGATTGTAGAATATTCATAAAATGAGCAGTAGCTTTTTTATAGTGTCTCTGCGGATACATAATTGTTTGATCAGGTTATTTAAAAATTTCGAATTATTTTTCATTTTGAATTTTGAAGAGGATACATGTGCCAGAACTACACGCATTTCATATTGACAAATTTGTTCGAACTTGAAAATTTTTTTATCTTGTTTTCCGATGGTTTTCAAACTGATTTTTCATTGTTGAGTCCAAAAGAAGCGTAGGCGCAAATTCCCATTCCAAAAATAATTATAATATAGTACTACTCACTATAATTTGACCGATTTTATCGCAAAATTTTCCAATAAATCAGTACGAAATGTTTCAATTTCCAAATTTAGTATTTTTTCAAAGAAAAGTATAATTTCGTATTATTGTGAAAATTGTTCATGTCCGTGATTTTTTTACAATCAGCAGCAAAAAGAAAATAAGATATACATCTAATTTCCAAATCTAGATGCTTTAATGAGGTGCATCAAACATTTATTTCTTGTGATGACTTTTTTTTCAATGGCTTTTATAGTAGAGAATATAAAGTTTTTAGATCTCTTCCAATGTTTGGAAACATGTGAACCGAAAGATATCAGAATACAGATTGAGATAGATAAATGAATGACAGAATTTATTGCAATAAGTCATTAAACCTCCGTCATCGTATCGAATAGAAAATTGTGTACCGTAATGGATGAGGGAACAAAGATTTGTCCTTGAAAATGTTACTCTGATGGTACGCTAGTATCTGATCGAGTACTGCACAAATATCAAAACAATCCTGTGATGTTTATAAGAGAAATGGAATGTCATTTATGGAGTTGCAAAAACTTATTGAGTTTTCATAAATGCAATGGAAATATTCAATATCAATTTGCAAAAATGTGCCTAATTTTCAGTGACAAAAATAATATACACATATATGCAATAAGATGTACAGAAAACATGATGCAGTTATAATTTTCGTTTGTTTCATCGATGCCTGTGAAAATATAATTATTGATGAAAAGAAGGAAAAAAAAAATTGATTATTGGGAAACTAAATCAACCGAATGAGAAGGGTATTAATCTGAATAACAGAGAGTGTGTCAAAGAATCATGTCTCCAAGACCTCTTTCGGTACTCTTGAGTTTTCGAATTCTTCTTTGACGAGCTCTTTGCTGTCTAAAAATGTAGGTTCCTCCATTGCTTCATATTTTGAAAATTCTTGTTCTTGAGCGCTGCCAATATCAATTTCTGCAAATGTATATTTCAACTCAAACCATCCTTATACTGATATAGTTTTCATAACATTTATAATTCCTCTAAGATTATGGTCATTAGATTTGAAACGATGTTCTGATTTGTTATATTGTATTGTACAAACATGAGGACAATTGGTTGTCGCATTAATTACGTTCGCTACAAAATTGAATATATTTTATATGATGGAAACAAATCTAATGTAACATTTTGTATTTCATAATAATTGAAAATATGGTTTTCGAACTACATTACAAACTTCTGAAATCGCAATACTCATATTCCGTTCCATCTGTTTCCGGATAAATTGATCACTGAAAGTTGTTCAAGTTCTGAGTCTCTTTATTAAAATGGGTAATTCTATTAAGATGATATGAATGTCCTAATTTCAGTTTATTTGTTTCATTCAAATTATTCAATAATGTATGAAGGAAGTTGACATATTCTTGTAGCAATCCTATAATATCATAATAAGTTATATGATTCAGTCCTACTCGTTTTCATGTGATTATTCATTTTGTTCTTGATTTTCTCAAAATTTATTGAATTGAAAGATTATAGAAATGAGATGTGATGCACTATGTATCATTACGTGATTATTAATTCATGTGATTCTTGGTGAAACTGAACATCCCTACACAGCTCAACAGTTGTAACCGTGCTAAATATGCTAGGTAGGAACGGGTTACATGTTTCTGCCCGATCTTTGTCATTTTAGCCCATCTTTGCCTGGTATTCTCCACAGGGAACTATATTCATATTGAACCCAGATAAAAAAATCCCATTGCGAATGGTGAAATTTCTGATCAAATAACATTGAATTTCATTGGAACCCCATTTTCCCATTCGCCAATGAGACATTATGGAATATTTGTAACTGAATACTTCCCGAAATAGAAGGATTCATGAAGAATTTTTGAGGAATATAGTGGGGATCACTGTGTTGTGGAGGTTGTTTATCTCATTTAAATTTATATCCCAACATCCAGTATTACGCCATAAGACCGAATTGTTCTCATTGCTCGAAAACTAGTAACTTATAGTGAAATAACTAAAAATCCCTAGTTTCCAACCAATGAGGAAAATTCGGTATCATGGTATACTATCCAACATCCATTTTTATTATTTGCATATTCTAAGATGTAACAGAAATTTTTGGCAAATTCGGTAGTATGCAAGAAACTCTACAAGTAATAAGCCGAAATCAACTTTCATTGGTTCATCACTGGGGATGTTCACTGATTTCACTACAAATCATTAGTTTGTAGCCGATGACAAGCTATCCGACATCTTGCATACCACTCGAATGTCATGAATTTTGGAAAATTCGGTTTTTAAATGACCATATTTTTTTTGTCTCGCGACATGCACAAAATTTACAGAAAACAAAGAATAGTTTATTGATTGGGTCATCCCCTTCCAAACGAAAATTATAAGTAGTTGATGATAGTTGAAGAAATGAATACCGGCATGTCCTTTCCCTTCTGGTAACCTCAAAGGCATGATTTCCTTTTGCGAAATAGGTCAATAATTCGATATAAATACAAACTTTTGAGCCAGTTTTTCTATATTATTCAAGCGAACTAGCTTTATTTATTCCTCAATGCAAGATTTTTTGTTGTAATATCTGTGTTGATTTTTTTTGTGCATTGAATCCTTACTTCAATCGATTCAGGAAATATACTTCCTTCAGACTTCTGATCCCTTTCTTCATATATTTTCGTTGGAAGCTTCATTTATCCATCCTGCACTCTTCTCGGAGCGAAATTTGTTGACGCTCCGTTTGTTTCAGAAACCTCTCCATCTACTTTCTTCACACTTTTCATTTACTTCTCGTATACTTTCATTAACGTTTACCTTACTCTTCAACATACCCTCGATTTACTGTTACTCAACGTTCCAATTTTCACCAGGGATTTCTTTTGGTACAACCTCGGAATGGTTGACTTTTTCAAGAAGCGTAAACTTTCATAGACAAATTATAAGGTAACTCCAATATTTGATTTTTGAATATGCAAATGTGTCTATTTCTTTGAATGAATTGAATCGTGATGTACTTTCTGTTTCACAGGTGATGGAGAAATATGGGTTACCGGGTTTAGTATTCGAGAACCCCAAGAAAAGATTGAGTACACGATTCAGAAGGTCTGAGTCGTCCAGATTGGAGTTTGATAGTCTTCGTGGGACGTCGACTGGTATTACCAGTCCCTTCTACCTTGGTGTGCTGATTAGGAGAAGGATTTCATCGAGGAAACAAAAGCTTTCCTCGATACAACGTCGGAGAAAATCCAGGGACTTCAAATATCTGCACGACTTTAAGAGAGTCGCTCCATAAATTCGGTTCTGAGTGTTGTAGTGAAGTGAATAGTGTTTCAAGTGAGTTCTTTAGTGTATGTGTGTCATGTGAGTGCGTGCAAAATGAATTCCAAAAGATTTCGGTGATAGGTTTGGTGAAAACTAGTTCAGGGGTTACAGATAACCTAAAACTGTCAACTTTATTTCGTCAAGTTTTGCTCTACGTGTGTTATAGGGCTCTGAATACGTTGATTAATCAGTGTAGTGTGTTTGCAACCTGTATACCAAGTTTCAATCAATTTGAATAGATAGTTGTCCTCGTAGCTCTATTTCAGGTTTGCGGTTTCTTAAAAACCGAGAACTTTGATTTTCAACCCTCGTGTTTTGGGGTTTGCAAAGGGGTTTGAAGTGTTCCTTTAGAGTCGATGACGCAATTGAGAGTGCATAGTGTAATTCTAAAAAATTTGAAGTGACAGAAAGTGTCATGAGTTGCTTTTGAAGTTGCGAAAAAAAAATAAAGTAGTGTGTTTTCAAGTTCAATGAATTAGATATGTAGAGTGTTCGTGAATGATTCTGTTGAGGCTGTAGGGCCACAATGCACTCGTGTGCCAGATTCCAAACAGTCTAAAGTGATAGTTTTGTCGCAACAACACTTTTGAGGTTGCGATAACAAAAAATTTCAAGTGATATGTTCTCGGGTTTAGTGAATTGAGTGTGTGAAGTGTTTGTAGATGATTTTGTTGAGGCTGTTGGGCCGAAAAAACTTATATATCAAGTTTTAGATGATTTGAAGTGGTAGAATTCTTTTAAATTCAATTTCAACTTTGCGGTTATTAGAAAACGCAAGTTTCAGTTTTCAAATCTTGTGTGTTGGTGTTTGTGTGGTATTTGAAAATAGTTTTGTCACCTCCAGTTACTTGGGGAAGGTATAAATTACCAGCCCCGAAGTGACTGTATTGGTTTTTATTGAATTTTGTAGACTGAACTGTTCAGTCGAGTCAATGATCCAAGCGGTTATTTGGAATCGTTGGATCTGTGAAGTGGAAATTTGTCGAACAAGTGTCTTCTGAATGAAAGTTGTGCATCTGTGAAGTGTTTTATTGTGATCTGGTGCCAAATTAGAAATGAAATGAAACAAAATGCAGATTTTGATTTACCCTGTGTTGGAGAATGATTCTCATCTTAGAGGTGAGATTTATTAATTTTTCTCTGCTCAATTGATATGAACATTCCATCTTCATATTTATTTACTTTAAATTAATGACTTTGATTTTGATTTCAGGTAATTTCTCCATACACACATACGCATATAGGATTATCAAAATTCCAAGCCTTGATTTCATTGTTGGCGAACTTTTTTCGCGCTTTCTCTGTTGGAAAAAGGAGACCGTTCTCCTCGTTCATACGCTGGTTTTCGATCCTCTCGCGAATCAACTTGATTCTTCTCCTCTACTTCCTTCAGAGCAAAAGCTTCTGTGTTCTGCACTAAGAAGAAGAGAACAAGGAGGTTCTCATTCGATAAACCTCGCTACCATGATTGTTTGATACCAGTAAGAAAGATAAAAATTTGAAATTCTAATTTTCGTCAATACTTTTACTAGAACAGAAGAAAAACAAAACGAAAGACTGTTATTTAACAATTGCAGCGAATTGATTACATCTGAAGATGCTATTTGAATACCTCAGATCTAACCAATTCACAGAACTGAGTTGATGATAAATTCACTGTAAATATTGATTCAGTCGAATTTACCATGAACAGCGTTCTGATTTTGCGATACAAATTGGGCACATAATAATTTCACAAAAAAAACGTTTCGATTCTAAATACTTACTTTGATTGTACTGGATGACTACCGATCGCGAACAATTTAGATTTTTTGAATTTTCGAAAGATTCCACTTGGGACTTGAAATGAAAAAAAAGTTTGGTTGAGAAATACTGATCCTATATGATCGTCAAGAGCAGCTATATAGCTTAACAAGATTTCCACAAGGAGTGTATTTTCTAGCCCTGGGGACCCTGTATTTAAGGGCTTTCCCCCTCTCTAAATTTTCCATCCTGGTGAACGTTTCTGATCTGTCTTTCTTTCAAAATTCTATATCTGTTCGCTTGGAAAAGTGTACGCGTGAACCAAGTTTCGACTATCGATACTTGGTTCCTCGCTCCGCAGGGCGACTTGGATCCTCGAATCCTTGCGGGTGCGAGAGAGGAAGCACGATGCATGTATTCATATGTAAATATGCGTGTGTGTGTATTCATTTTATGTTTTATCAATCTATAAAAGAATTCTAATTATGTTGTTATAGATATAATGGCGAAGGTTATTAGGAATTTAATTTTACTGTTAAATATTTGAGTTATTGAAAAAAAACTTGGAATTTGTCAAACGTTTTGTAATCCGGATAAGATCATTTAACCCAAGTCTGATTATTATTCGACTGTTGGATGATCTAAATATTTTATATTTCAGGATCTCCATGGTTGTTTATCGCTGAATGGCTGAAGATTTATCGTTAAATATAGCTTTGTTTTCTTTTTTCTTAATCTAATCACATTGCTGTTTGAAGGGAAAAAACGATAATAACCAATTCATTTATAATACATCTTCTAAATATGAACTAACAGTCTTTAACATTATTGTTGTTCATGTTGAGAAGTGTTGGCGTTTGTATATTGAATATATTCGTTGTTCTCTTATATAATGTGTCTTGTTATTTCAGACAACGAAAATTTTTTTTTATGGGATGCAGGTTGGGTACGGAATTTTTAATCTGTACGTCCGGTTTTTTTGGTGATTTATTGTTGGGGCCTCGACATTTTCTTCTATGTTCTTCCACATCGTTGCCACTTTTCTATAGGAAACTAATTTCAAACTTGATTTTGTGTTCATTAGAAGTTACTTGATTTCATTCAGGGTCATATTGCAGTTATATACCCTTATTACAGGGGTATATCTGTCTTTTGTAAAATCTACATAGTTCCATGAAGTTGGAGTTTTGAACGTGATCTAAGTAGGATATTTGAAATTAATTCTCACTCGAAAAATAGTTGGCAACGATGTTGGTCAGTATTGGTCTTCACGAGTAGTACCTCTTTCTTTGTGTACATCCCTCAACTGCAGGTTTCCTGCCGTTGTTTGAGGGTCGACAAAAAGAAGGGTCACTTGTGGGCGACACATGTAGACAATCGGATCTTGGAATAGTATTTTCTCAGGGTCTGGTCTATCTTACTGTGAAACAATGGGGTTTTTTTGTATAGGTTGAAGATGCTCATGTATATTCTTATGCATATCATGCATCGACTCGTTTCTCGACATGAATATCGGGGGAAGACTCAATGCATGATAATCGTGGAAGAGAGAAAAAAAAATATATGGAAAAAGACGTCGTTACGTCACAATATGGTTTGAAAGAGCATTCCGAGATATTCACACCTATCTCACAAGCTCTTGCCGAGCTCAGGATTATATTGGTTTGACTCTTTCAGCAGACACTTTGATTCAGGGTATTGTATGGAGATCTTCCCGTCTCGTACATGAATTTCATTTCGGGGATTTGTGGGATTTATTGTCTAGTGCCGCAGAAAGTTCTCGGAATTTCCAAATTGACGATTCATGTGTGGTTAATGCCTGTATTGTCAGCAGTATTATGACAAGTTGTGGTAGGAATAGCTTGATTCTTGAAGAAGTTTCAAAACGTTCGATTTTAACGATTTGTAACGATAAAGATAACCTTGTCTACCTCGTTCTCTTGTAGTTGCTGACGTGTTCGCTCGGAGAGGTAAAGTTCGATCTTGGTCTTTGCAAAAAGAATGGAACGCGATTAGACAATACAGAGGGGCTCTGCAAAAATTGAGAGTGGAAGAGCTTGTACAAAAAGCAGGTGTTTCAATCCCTATTGAGGGTTGTGGGCTTAAAAAAATTGGATTGTTCAGAATTTCTATAGTAGAAGCGGTGTTGCTATAATAACTTATGAATTTGAGACATTGGCGAGGGGTTCAAAACCTCTATATCACGGAGGAGTCGAAACACAAAGAGTATAGGGTAGTGTGAAATATCCATTACATCTGTTACATTATCAAAAATCTCAACATTATGAACCAATTTTGAATTTGCGAGGTGCTGTCGGTCGTCATGGTTTTTGTGAGGTATGTAATGTCGGGTACACGCGAGTAGGCGGACGTAAATGCTCTCAACAGTGTGTGAGATATCAAAACAATCCTCCATGTGATCCATCATTGCCGCAAATCCACTGTGACGAATGTAATCGTTGGTTTTTTGGTGAATTTTGGTCAATTTCCATACACAAGTGGAATCAAATGATGAAGAATTTTATAGTACATGGACCGATTTCAAAAGATGTCAAACTTGCTCAGCTGTTGTAAAAAGTCAGATCATTCCAGGGCGTGAAACGGATCAACGTGTGTGCGGTGTAGGGGATTCTGTAGGGTTTGTCGTTGTCAACAACCATTTAATCACAATTGTTTCATTGAACCTTTGAAATCTCTTTCGTCTCAACCTCCACTGATCTTCTTATTTCACGATATTGAAACACAACAAAATCCACGTGTTCAAGGTGATCGTAAAACCCGTATTCATGAGCCAAGTCATTGTGTGGTTCAGAAAGTATGTACGGATTGTTGGAACGATGATGACTTATCGCAACATTGCATCCATTGTGGTGTACATGAATACATCTATCGTATAGATCCTATAACACGATTGGTTGAATTGGCTCTTGCAAATCGACCAAAGTTTCCACGAACTATTTGTATTGCTCATAATGCGAAAAGTTATGATGCACAATTTATCCTCAAGTATATTGTAGAAGGAACAAATTCCAATTCAACATTGCCGAAATTGATCACGAATGGAACAAAGATTTCGAAAGTAAGAAATAGGAAACACTATTTTTATTGACAGTATGAATTTTCTTCCTATGGCCTCAAGTGAACTACCGAAAGCTTTCGGTCTTGATGGGGAAATGGTGAAAGGGGTATTTCCACATTTATTCAATACACTTCGGGATCAAAATTATGTAAGGCCTGTACCTTCACTCGATTCTCATATGTTTACCAGACAGTATGAAGAAGAAAATTTTTGTCGTGGTATAACGAAAAGTGCAATGATTCAAATTTTATTTTCGATTTTCAAAAAGAAATTATAACATATTGCAAACAAGATGTAAAAATTTCACGTAAAGCTTGTATTCCTTTCCGTGAGATGTTCATGGAGTGTGGGTACGTGTGTACTTTTGAAGAAAGTATACCTATTGCATCAGCATGTTCAAAAGTTTTTAGGAAAAATTTTCTGATGAAAAATACCATCAGAATCATTCCTCAAAGAGAGTATCGATGTTCTCAGAATTCCCATAAAGCTAATCGATGGATATCATGGATGGAACATACGTCGGGACATAGAAACCAATATGCATTACGAGGTCAAGAATTTCGTCTTCCTCAAGGGATACTAGTAGATGGGTTTCATGAAGACAAAGACACAGCATCGAAATGTGTATTTCAGTGCCACGGACGCTACTGGCATGGTTGTCCTTCTTGTTTCACTGCTAATCGTGATGGAGAAACAGGTATAGACGAATCAATGGATGAACGTTATGAATGAACGCTTGCCACGAATGAAAAAATTACATCTGCTGGTTACATCCTGACAACCATATGGGAATGTGACTTTGCTCGGTTTCTTGATACTGATGAAAATACGCAAAAATTCATACACCGTGACGAGATGATAACACGTGCACCTTCAGATCCTCGGAACGCTGTTTCTGGGAGTCGAACAGAGAGTTATATCGCTTTATATAATGTAAAAGGGAGAGAAAAAATACGATATGTTGATGTATGTTCTCTGTATCCTCACATCTGTAAAACTGGCGAATTCCCTGTTGGTCATCCCCAAGTTTATGTAGGTGGAAAAGAATGTCGTGAATTGACAGGCCCTGATTACAATTTGGACAATGTTGAAGGACTCGTCATGTGTTCGATATTACCATCAAGCAGTTGTTGTGAAACATCGAGTCCTCATGACTGTACACATACTTCGTCAGAACGCGAATTCTCAGGTACATTGGTAATAGACGAAGTACGGAAGGCTGTGAATTCTGGTTACAATTTGACAAAAATTCATGAAATCTGGCGATACGGAATTACACAATATACTCCTATGACTCTACAGGGTGGTCTTTTTGTAAAATATATGAGACCTTCTTGAAAATAAAACGGGAATCTTCCGGTTGGCCCATCGTGTGTGAGGATAACGACACAGCAAAAGAATATTATATTCGTGGGTATGAACGTTGTGAAGGTAACCGTTTGCATCCGAATAATATCCGTTCCAACCCTGGTCTTAGATCACTGGCTAAGCTTTGTCTCAATTTTTTTTGGGGTGAATTTGGTCAAAGAAAGAATTTACCGAAGACAGAAGTCGTTACAACTCATCGAAGACTCGTAGAATTGCTCGGAGATCCTGACATCGAGATAAGCGGCCTGTGAATGATGAAGTTATATACGTGAATTATAAGAGTTCATGTGAAGCCATCGTTCAATCAACGTATACAAATGTCGTAATAGCAGCATATGTTACAGCGCAAGCTCGCTTGCATTTGTACGGTTATCTCGAGAGTCTGGGTCGTCGTGTTCTCTACTGTGATACAGATTCATGTGTTTATGTGAGTCGTCCTGGAGATCATGATTCACCCGTTGGTCGATTGTTAGGTCAATTAACGAATGGATTGAAAACATACGGGGAAGGTTGTTTCATCAGTTCTTTCATTTCAGGTGGTCCGAAATGTTACGCGTACCTTGTACAGGAAGGAGATGCAAATGGTCATCATCTGGGAGAAACTGAAGTTTGTGAGGTGGAAGGAATTACTTTGAATTTAACAAATTCTACTCTCGTGAATTATCATTCTTTGCGAGAACTCCTAACGAGTGATAATGGTGACCGTCGTATTATATTAGATTAGGATGCAATGAGTCGTGAAACTTTGCACGATGTAGTAACACCCACAAAAACAAAAACATGTGAACCTGTGTTTGTTAAGAGGAAACGTGATGGACCTTTTGGCTCCCTCCCCTATGGTCATAAAGTTTGAGGAATACATCGTACCTTTCCTCTGTTTTCGTGAATTTCTGACGAAATAAGTGCGAGCTTAATAGTGATAATGATCTTGATACTCGTTTGTTCTTATACTTCATATCTATGAATTTGCATCATACGTGTTCTTATTCTTTTCATATCGTCTCAGCCTTTCTTCCCGCTGTTTTATGAATATGTGTCTATTATACACAGGATCTCCATCCGAAAAGTGATGGCTCGTCTGAACTCGCGAAGTTATTATCATCGTCATCGTCAGCATCATCATCATCGTCATCAATGAAGGATGTATTTTAATTTTCTATGGTCTCGAAGTTTGAATCGTTCAGAGGAACAGAACGGAACGAAACGAAAACTCAAACTCATGAGTCGAATTGGGAGTGCGCATCCTCTCGAATGAACCGATTGGAACTGTAGATATCGTTTGAAGTATGCATGACAAAAATTTTGGGTCTTCAACATCTAATCTTTCGGTTGTTCGAATACAAATTCGTGTCAATAAACGGTTCGATGAACTTAACGATCGCTCGTGTATATATGCATCATTGAACATCATCTGCATCATTTTTATTCTCATTACTATTGTCGTTATTATCAAAATTCCTGGATCATGTAATGTATCACCTCCTAATTAATTTCAATAAAACAACAGACAAAACGTTTTTGCTGTGTGCAGAATTGTTGTGCAAAACTGTACTAACTTTGTTACTACGTGTATACACACAGATATATATATATATACAAGGTGATTCAAAATTCCCGCACTCTTTTTTGGGAGTAGATTCCTGATGACATTCTAAAACGATTTGTCCTTTTGCACAATGCTCTCTGACGCATAATTTCTGAGATATAATTAATTAGAGTTGACTAATTATAAGGTGGATCCATCGGTCATTCAGGAGCGTCATAACAGAACAAGAGAGGAAGGTGCTTGCAGAGCGCGCTCATACGATCAGCTGATCGGTATAATCGATACGATTTACCAGCATACAAATTGGTAAATTCTCTATGTAGAACGATTGAATTCGTCGACACTGTGGAAAAATTGATTATTGTCATGAATTCTTATCACGATATGCTGTAGGTGAAAGTTGTAATTTCAGTAATGATTTTTATTACGCTCCCAAATGTAAAATAGTGTTATTTCGTAGGGATAGGGATTCAAGTCGGAGAAAAAAGTATAACAACTCGTTTTCAATGAGAACTTTCATGTAACAAAGAAAACATGAGAATTTTCATTCATCCGATACCAAATTTGAACGGTTTGATTAGTAAGTTTAACACAAGAGATTGGATTCCGAATCCTGTATTCTGATTGGTCGAGAATCAATGTATGTTAGATCAATCCTCGGCCGTTTCAAATGATTCTTCTGAAGAATGTGTTTTCGACTTATCCCAACCACAACATTGAACAATGATGAATTCATTCGAATTCACCCTTTTTACATCATTCGATGATTATAAAGGGTTTATCGAACGTTAATAACTTACTTCAACTTGCAGAATCCATCAATTTTGACGAAAATACAAGGTGTGACATCGTATACGACCCAATCATTGCACTTGATTGACATTGTAATCACATACGGTTTGTTTAGCTCAAATCAACCATTCGTGATACGAATCAACCAATCAGGTGACAGCTCGAAACAGTTTCATTTAGAGCACATATGACTTCAAAGGGCATATTGTTATTCCAAATGGAAAAAGAATTGTCTTTGAAGATTAACCAAATCCGTCCTTTTCAGGACGAATACATTTTCTAAACGTAGAAACGCGCTCGAACTTGCACACATTTGAATTAGATTTTGATTTGAACATGGATGATCTTGAGTGATCTTGAGTAAGTTATTAACGTTCGATAAACCCTTTATAATCATCGAATGATGTAAAAAGGGTGAATTCGAATAAATCCATCATTGTTCAATGTTGTGGTTAGGATAAGTCGAAAACACATTCTTCAGAAGAATCATTTGAAACGGCCGAGGATTGATCTAAGATACATTGATTCTCGACCAATCAGAATACAGGATTCGGAATCCAATCTCTTGTGTTAAACTTACTAATCAAACCGTTCAAATTGGGTATCGGGTGGATGAAAATTCTCATGTTTTCTTCTTTACATGAAAATTCTGATTGAAAACGAGTAGTTATACTTTTTTCTCTCACTTGAATCCCTATCCCTACGGAATAACACTATTTCACATTCGTCTGCGTAATAAAAATCATTACTGAAATTACAACTTTCACCTACAGCATATCGTGATAAGAATTCATGACAATGATCAATTTTTCCACAGTGTCGACGAATTCAATCGTTCTACATAGAGAATTTACCAATTTGTATGCTGGTAAATCGTATCGATTATACCGATCAGCTGATCGTATGAGCGCCCTCTGCAAGCACCTTCCTCTCTTGTTCTGTTATGACGCTCCTGAATGACCGATGGATCCACCTCATAATTAGTCAACTTTAATTGATTATATCTCGGAAATTAGGCGTCGGAGAGCATTGTGCAAAAGGACAAATCGTTTTAGAATTTCATCAGGAATCTACTCCCAAAAAAGAGTGCGGGAATTTTGAATCACCCTGTATACAGGGCGTCCCATTTGAAACAGGACAGCTGAATAACTCTCCAGGGAATGGAGGTGGACAAATTGTTCAGATAAAAGTTGTAGGGTTCAAAGGGGGCCATAAGATGGTGACCTTGAATTTGACCTTGAGGTCAATTTTGAGCATAGGTGATGGTCAAAGTATGTTCTTCCAAATGGAAAACCCTACGTTCGACCTCAGAAATGGAGAGAGCGGAAAATTCTATGTCCGAATATGTAAACATATCAGGTCATTGAAAGGTCATTTGAAGGTAAAAAAACCATTTTCTATGGATTTTAACGGAAAAGCCTCAAACGAGTTGTTTCTCTGACCAAAGTTATCAGAGTTGAAATGAAACCCCACGTTTCGACCTTGAATTCGACCTTGAGAACGATAATGAATGCCAAATTTGAAACAATAATTTAAAAATTATTCATTTTTCCAGTCCGTCGTTTTATAATTACAGATGGCACAAATCCGTTGACGGGTAAGGCACACTTATTGCAGGAGATGTTCGAATTGACCGCCATTCACTCCAATACATAACTCCAGCCGGCGTCGAAAGTTTCCAAGAACAAACTGAAAAACTTCTGCACGAATATTCGCAATTGCGTATCTGATGCGTTGTTGTAGATCCACAGGTGTCGTTGGTTGGTTGGTTGGTATAAACGACATTTCTTACGTAACCCCACAAATAAAAATCTAGATGGGTGAGATCAGGAGATCTTGCCGGCCACAGTACAAATCCACCTCGACCAATCCAACGATTGGGGAAAAGGATATTTAGATGATCCCTCACACATCGAGCAAAGTGTGGTGGTGCACCGTCTTGTTGATACCACATCCTCTGCCTAGTTGCTAATGTCACATCTTCCATGAGAACTGGTAATTCATTCTGTAAAAACTGTAGATAATTAGGACCGTTAACAGTTCCATCAAAAAAATACGGCCCAATAACTTGATTGTCTAGAATTCCACACCAAACATTTATACTCCACCGATGCTGATGATCAACTTGTCGAGTCCAGTGCGGGTTTTGCGCTGACCAATGGTGGCTATTCTGACGATTGAACAAGCCAGTACTTTGAAACGTTGATTCATCACTGAAAAGAACATATCGAAAGAAATCGGGCGCTTCGTTCAACCTCTGTAAAGCCCAATGGCAAAAGTGAACCCGATTCTGCATATCTTGTTGAGATAATTCTGTGTGATGTGGTACGGATGATATTGAGCAGCTTGTAGAATTCTGTGTGCCGTACTGCGTGGAATACCCAAATCGCGTTCAATATCACGTAAACTAACATGAGGATTCATGTGTATTATTGTTAAAACAGCAACGCATCGAGGGTCGTTAAAGTTGAAACCTTGATTGTTTCGGCGTTGACCAATCCTTCCTTGTCGACAATTCCTTTCAACTTGGCGAATGACTTCTGGAGAAGGATGATGCTGCCGATCTCCAAACCGCTCTCTGTACAATCGTGACGCTCTTTGATACACTCCGCGACACTCACCCAAGATCATTAAAATATCAACACATTCGTTAGGTGAATGAACCATTTCGAACCCGCACTTACACCGTAAACGATGAAAACTTCTCAATGATCATTTTCGTACTGATATGAAGAATAAACTCTGAAGGCTAGTTCTGTTTACTTTCAATTCAAGGTCGAAACGTGGGGTTTCACTTTAACTTCAATAACTTTGGTCAGAGAAACAACTCGTTTGAGGCTTTTCCGTGAAAATCCATAGAAAATGGTTTTTTGACCTTCAAATGACCTCTAAATGACCTGATATGTTAACATATTCGGACGTAAAATTTTCCGCTCTTTCCATTTCTGAGGTCGAACGTAGGGTTTTCCGTTCAAAAAAACATACTTTGACCATCAATTATGCTCAAAACTGACCTCAAGGTCAAATTCATGGTCACCATCTTATGGCTCCCTTCGAACCCTACAACTTTTATTCGAACAATTTTTTTCCCCCTCCATTCCCTGAAGAGTTATTCAGTAGGGTGGTCCTCATTTCGAAATTTTTCGAATTCTTCCGGTCTCACCCCCTAAAAAGGTTCCAATTCCCATCGAAATGAAGTACGTAAAACCTCAGTCAGATCGAACTACGTTAACACGTGCCGCAAAAAGCTCAAAGTTTCGAAATTTCCTACTTTTTTCGAGATTTTTGGCTGTATCTCGAAAATGGCGAGATTTATCTAAATGCTTGATAGCCCAATCGGGAGAGCACGAAATCCCCTTCAAATTACACTCAACCACTTCGTTATTACAACCCATGATTTCGGAGATGAGCGCAATTAAGTAGCAAAAATCGTATATAACGTAAAAACGTGAATTTCATATTATTTACGATAATATGACCTAAACGATTCAATACATCCCAAAGTTCATAAAATAAAACTGAAGCTCTCTCAAAATTAATTCAAAGTCATTGATCTGAATGTTATTCACGATCAGACTTCTTGTGTGGCCGTGGATTACTGAAATTTTCAGTAAGAATAACTCACATTCTTGTTAACAAATTCTTTCAGACCGCTTAATCGAGAAGATATTTTTTTCTTCTTTTTTATTGCAATATCATGTTCTGTTTTTGTATTCGACTTCGTTCCTTCTATCATAGTTTATTTGATGTTTACCGGCATGCGTGCATCGTAAAATTTTAGAACAATATATTCAGAAGTACAATTGTGTGTTCATATGTTTCACATGAGATTGACCAAAACAATTGACATCTACGGCGTTGTATAGTCATTTGCCATCTGTGTATTGTTTTTCATTTCGGTGGGAGGTATTCATTCGCGATTCTGATTTCTCAAGTGTTAAGTGTCATTTTTTTCTGATTTTACTGGATGATGAAATTATCAAGTACTTGAATTCACTTCCATAATGACTTCACCATTATCATCAACATCGGGAGTGCGTCTTCGTGTGCATGATTCAGTCTATCTTGTAGGACATGTATCAAATCAAATTGTTGGGAGTGAATTACCATCTAATCAACAAGTCCTGAGCGTTTTGTTCTATAATTCACGGCATGTGAACCTTGATTTACAAGAAAGTGTGAAGTTAGTAATCAAAGAAACTTCTATATTCTGGGAAAAAGCGAGAATTCCTGTGCGAGCAGATCATCATTGTATTGCGAAATTAAAAAGTTTATATCAAGATTGGCGAAGTTCACAAAAATCATCACATCGAGTATCGAAAACCCAACAACAGAAAATTGCTGATTTTACCAATAAGTTGGATGACCTTTTTGATATTTCTCCCGCTGATGCATCAGAAATCATACATCTTGAAGAAGATAAACAATTTCTAATCCAGCAGAGACAGAAAGGAAGACCGGGTTGTATGCTTGGAATTGATCAAAAAATGACTCAAAAGGAAAAGCGAGTGGTTGAGAAATCAATTCAGTTGGAAGAGAAAAGAAAAAGATCTTCCCCGGAAATGCAACAGTGTTGTAAGTTAGAAATGGGACTCATTCAATCTGTGCTTTCACTCAAACGGCATAACAATACAAAAAGAGTTATCGATGAATTCATTTTAAACTCTTGTAATGCTATGTGAATGTATTCTGAACTCTTTTCAAACTGTTATGCTGTGTCGGGACAGTAATACAAAATGCACTCCACAAATGTATACGTAACTGAATCTCCCTTCCCAACTTTGAATTATAAGAAATTTTATTCAAATATGAAAAAAATAGATTTTCAGTATATACGTATGGAGTATTGCATCATCTCTTGTGATTTTATAATATAATTTTTGTTTCAAACGATTATTTTCAGGGGAAGGTGGGGATTCTGAATTCTTAACCAGCGATGAAACCAATTTTATCGAAGAAGAATTTGTTGATTTGAGTAAACGTTCCGATGAAGATGTACGTTTTCAGATATCATCTACGAAACAGAGAGGAACGTTGCAAATAATGACTCCCAGATTATTCGCGGTCTTAGACAAATGTAGAATCACTGATCGTGGAGCAGTGCATATAATCATGGCTACTGCTGAAGCTTTAGGGCATGATAATGCAAAAATAGTGTGTAATCGATCTTCGATACGACGTCAGAGACAAAAGTTCCGTGAAGAAAAGTCGGAAGAGCTCCAAAAACAATTCAAATTGCGAGGAATGGAATCTCTTGTCGTGCATTGGGATGGAAAACTTCTTCCTGATTTGCAAAAAAATGTAAAAGTAGATCGCTTTCCAGTTATTGTATCATTTGAAGGATTAATGCAACTACTTGGTGTTCCAAAGCTTGATTCATCTACTGGAAAAAATCAGGCAGATGCAATTTTTACAATTTTGAGTGAATGGGGACTTACAGACGCGGTGCAAGCGTTATGCTGCGACACCACAGCTTCCAACACTGGTCGTTTGAATGGAGCATGTGTATTACTAGAGCAATTATTGGAATGTGATTTGCTATATTTACCTTGTAGACATCATATTTTAGAAATAATTTTGAAAGCGGTCTTTGAGATAAAACTTGAATTGCCGACATCTGGACCAGATGTACCGATTTTCAAAAAATTCCGAGATTCATGGTCAAATATTGACAAAAATACATTTGATCATGGATGGGAAGATGAGTTCGTGAAGTCCGCGGTTCAAATCCACCGAGATCGTGTATTACAGTTCTGTATGAAAACTCTAGAAGATCAACATTGTAGAGAAGACTATAGGGAATTATTAGAGTTAACAGTCATATTCTTGGGATCAAGTCCACCTCGTGGTATTAGCTTTCGATTTCCTGGTGCAGTTCATCATGCTAGATGAATGTCAAAAGCAATATATAGGTTTGAAATATATCTATTCCAACAGCAATCCCATTTAAAAGAGACAGAGAAACAAGCATTTCGAGACATATGCATCTTTTTGGTCATTGCATACGTAGAAGCTTGGTTTAGAGCACCTCACGCAATCGAAGCCTCGTTGAATGATTTCAATCTGTTGAAAACTTTTATTCATTATCAGGATCCTCAAATTTCTCGGGTGGCCGTTAACAAGTTTTCCCAACATTTGTGGTATCTCACTCCTGAACATATTGCCTTAGCACTTTACGATTCACGCATCCCGGCAAACGTCAAATCAACTATGATAGGAGCAACAAAGTCGAATACAGAGACAGGACACGATTTTGCAAAAAAAATATCTCCACGATCAAGCGATCTAAAAGAACTTGTTAGGGGTGATTTATCAAAATTTGTGACAGCGAAAACATTGAATTTCTTCCCACGTTTCAAAATTCCAATGGATTTTTTGAAAACAGACCCAGAAACATGGTAATCTAGAGAAGACTTCCAAAAAGGACGGCGAATATTAAGTGAATTACTAGTGGTGAACGATGTTGCAGAAAGAGGGGTTAAATTATCTGAAGAATATAATGGAATTCTCACGAAAGACGAAGATCAAAAACAATTTTCATTACATGTTGTGAATGAATATAGAGAAATGTATCCTAATCCTACGAAACAAGATTTAATAAAGAACTCAATGCACTAATAGAATGGGTTGAAGAACGATCACGAGAATTCGAGTTATTCTTACTGGGACGTTCAATAACCCAGTGCCACAAAATGAATGTAATTATGAATAACATTTAGTTCAGTGACTGTCAATAAACGTTCCATAAATTTTGAGAGAGTTTTAGTTTCATTTTACAAACTTTGGGATATATTGAATTGTTTAGGTCATATTATCGTAAATGATATGAAATTCACGTTTTCACGTTGTATACGATTTTTGCTACTTAACTGCGCTCACCTCCAAAATCATGGGTTGTGATAACAAAGTGGTTGGGTGGAATTTGAAGGGAATTTCGTGCTCTTTCGATTGAGCTATCAAGCATTTAGATAAATCTCGCCATTTTCGAGATACAGCCAAAAATCTCGAAAAAAGTAGGACATTTCGGAACTTTGAGCTCTTTGCGGCACGTGTTAACGTAGTTCAATCGAACTGAGGTTTCACGTACTTAATTTTGATGGGAATTGGAACCTTTTTAGGGGGTGAGACCAAAGGAATCTAAAAATTTTCAAAATAAGGACCACCCTATTATTCAGCTGTCCTGTTTCAAATGGGACACCCTGTATATATATACAGGGTGTCCCGAATAAGAAAATACACGCGGATATCTCGGAAAGGAGTGAGTAAAGAAGAAGATGTCTCAAGTAAAAGTGGTTTGGTTCAAAGGGGGAATGATCGAGGTGATAACAGATTTGACCTTGGAATGGGTTTTCGTGGTCATTGGAGAGGTAACAACATTTTTGCATATGGAACCCCCTTGTTTTTTCAGTGGTATCATATTCTACATGAAAAAACACAAAAATTTTACTTGAAGCATTTTTCTGTCACCATCGTACTTTTGAAGATATGGCCAACAGTGAACCCCTCCAGCGAGACGTGACAGGAGGAGTGTGTTTCTCTTACAAACTAGCGATGATGGATCAATGTTGAGAATCACCAAACACGAAATCCAAAATTGACAGATTTCAGAATGTTTGATTTATTGAATTCAACGTAAAGTAATGCTTATATCAAAGGTTTTCAAAACATCTTCGAGCAGTTTTCAAATGTTCAGAATGTGCGCCTTGTTCCTACAAACATAAATGAATTCTTCGCTCGAAATGACTCACCGTAGCTGACAAGATATTCCTTGGAATGTTGTCACACGTGTTGCGGATACGTTCCATGAAGTCTTGTCTCGTGGTTGATGCTTGTTCGTACAATTTATTGTTCAAAAATCCCCATAAAAAAAAATCCAGCGGAGTCAAGTCCGGAGATCTAGGAGGCCATATCTGAAATCCAGTACCCCTCCCAATCCGACGGTTGTGATATTCCATGTCCAATTGTTGTATCATCATCCTTTGGCTTGTTTGTACATCAACTTCATCTAGCATCAAGGGCAGTGTATTTGATGATAAATTGAGGAAGTTGACTTGGTTCACATTTTCTTTGAAAAAATAGGGCCCAATCAAATGTCCATTTAATATCTTTGTTATTATTATCACTTCACGTTGAATTAAATCAATCGAACATTCTAAAATCTGTCAATTTTTGATTTCGTGTTTGGTGATTCCCAATATTGATTCATCATCACTCGTTTGTGAGAGAAACATACCCTCCCTGTCACGTCTCGCTGGGAGAGTTCACTGTGAGCCATATCTTCAAAAGTACGATTGTAACAGAAAAATGCTTCAAGTAAAATTTTTGTGTTTTTTCATGTGGTTCCATATAATGTGACGTGATATCTTGTCACAAAGAGAATCGCGGGGTGGTGCCGCACATCATCGCTAGAGTTTGTCATGTCATTTGCGAACACTTCAGTTCGCTAGAGAGAACACTGCTGTCGCTCGCTCACATGAGAATCGGGAACACATTTCCCCTCCTCAACCAATTCCGACCTCCTCTAGCCCCTGTCCTTCTATGATTTGTCGAGGTTCCTTGCCCCGAGGAGGCAACGCCATCTGCCACAAGGTGACACGGTGGTCCCTTACCACCGGAGGACGATCCACCAATCACAGGAGTTCATCTTCTCTCACCCCAGGCCAACCAACAGCGGAGGAAGGAACGCCCTCTATCGCCCTCTCACCAAGGCTGTCAACCCGAAGGGAAGGAGCAGGCCGCATGCGCCGTTCATCATGCCCTTAGAAGAGAAGAAGGAAAGGACGAGAGGGACGACCCGAACCCCCACACTTCCCGTCACTCTCACACGGCAGTTGATGGGAGGAGGACAGAACCCCCGCCCCACCTATACCGACACTCGCTGAAGGACCAATCAAAGACCACCACCGTCAGAACCAATGGAACGAGCTCAACAGGCGAGCTCCAACGGAAAGTCACCGATGGGGTTCCGTGTATCGCTTTGCGAACTCACCCGTCGGTGGAGGAGAAGGAAAGGCCATCTTGGATTCTCACTTCTCATGTGACTGAGCCACGGCGACGTTCGTCTTCGAGGAACTGTTTCGAGAAATTTGGAGAACGGTGAGTGAACGGTGCCACCGGGGTGTGATTTTGGAGTAATACGTTGGTATACGCATCTGCCAGATCGTTCATCCGGAGTGAGAGTGCCAGTGTGGTGGATTTCGGTGAAGGATCGTGAGGAACTTCCCTTTTCGTGGCATCCTCCACGTGCTGCCTCATTTGAATTCCCCTTCGCGCTTAGTGTTTGCTCCCTCAAATCGACCCCTCGTTCGATTTAGCCCACCCTCGTGTACTGTTTTATGGTCGCGGTTTCCCTGAGCCCTCCCTTTTTTTTTGAGAATGTAAACGGTGTGGTCCGTGTATTATACCAGGTGTGTGAGTATGAGACCGGAATTTGCCCATGGGTGGCGCTAGATGTCGATGCAGTCACCAACACATCACGTCAGAGGTGTCTCGTTATTGTATCGATATCCGAGAGAGATATTCAACTCACAATAACACGAGTTTCATTCAGTAGCATTAGTTTATTAGAGATAAACATGTCGAGTTTTGTGCCAACGAATTACGATTTGCGGACAGCACTACTTTCCTGTTTTAATCTGAAGAAAACCGCAGCGTAATCGCATCGAATGCTTGTGGGGGTGTTTGGTGAGCATGCTCTCGGTGAAACACAGTGTTCCGAGTGGTTCAAACGGTTCAAAAATGGCGATTTCGGCGACAGGAACGAAGAACGTGGAAGACTACCGAAAAAGTTTGGAGACGCTGACCTGCAAGCCTTGTTGGACAAACACGACGCTCAAACACGACAATAACTGGCGGATCAGTTGAAGGTGACCCGAGAAGCCATCTCCCCTTGGTTGAAAGCCATGGGAAGGATCCAAAAGGTGGGGAAATGGGTTCCACGTGAACTTAACGAAAGACAGCAGGAAAACTGCAAAACATCATGCGAAATGCTGCTCGCCAGGTTCCAAAGGAAGTCATTTCTCCATCGAATTGTGACTGGCGATGAAGAGTGGATATTTCGAGAATCCTAAGCGCAAAAAGTCATGGGTTACTGCGGGTAAACCATCAAAATCGACGACAAGACCAAACCGCTACGGACGAAAGACAATGCAGTGTGTTTGGTGGGATCAGAAGGGGGTAATCTACTACGAGCTGCTGAAACCTGGGGAAACTGTCAATACTCAACGCTACCGACAACGAATGATCGATTTGGATCGAGTTTTGCGTGAAAAACGACCAGAATACCAATAAAGACAACACAAGATGATTTTGCTGCGTGACAATGCATCAGCACACAAAGTAAAGCAGGTCCAGGAAACGATAGAGTCGTTCCGTTGGGAGATTCTTTAGCACGCGCCTTACTCACCGGACCTTGCCCCATCCGATTACTACTTGTTTGCATCGATGGGACACGCACTTGCTGAGCAGCGCTTTACTTCTTACGAAGATGTACGAAAATGGCTCGATGACTGGTTTGCCTCAAAAGAGCAACAGTTCTTTTGGCGCGAAATCCACAAATTGCCAGAGAGATGGAAAGAATGTATAGATAGCAACGGACAATACTTTTAATAAGTTACTTTGTATCATATCATTACAATAAACGCGTTTTTTCTGTACAAAAATTCCGGTCTCATACTTACACACCTGGTATTCCCCCGTGGTCGTGTCCTCCGTGCTTCTCTGAATTCCCTGTGTTCCCCTAGTCAGACTCTAACGAGTTGTTTACATTTTGTTTTCCGCGACAAAGTCGTGTATGTACCATAGAAGTCTCGAACTTGAAATATATACGTGCTTTGGCACGTGGTTAACCTCACTTCCCGATTGTTTACTCTGTCGAAATAAAATCCACCCACCCCTCTCCCTAAGCCATCCTTATCCCTTGAACACATTCACCTTATCGTGAACTTTTTACTTCTTTATTTCCAATATATTTCAGGTGCCGCCACTTCCTATAAATATCCACGACGGGAGTCGTGGAGGCGCTCAGAACCATTTGCGCCTTTGTGCTCGGGTTCGAAGAAGACCCATCACAATGAAAAAATGTTGTTACCTCTCCGATGACCTTGAGAACTCATCCCAAGGTCAAATCTGTTATCACTTCGAACATTCTTCCTAAGAACCAAACAACTTTTACTTGAGACATTTTCTTCTTTACTCACTCCTTTTCGAGATATCCGCGTGTATTTTCTTATTTGGGACGGCCTGTTTATATATATATCCTTTCGTTGATTCAGTCCTCATCCTTATATACAGGGTGTCCCTTTTTAATTTTTATATCGGAATAACTCAAAAACGAGGAGTTTTGGAGGAGAATGTTTCGAAGAAAAGTTGTGAGATTCCGAGGGGGACATCTGATGGTGACCTTGACTTTGGCCTCGGATCTCAACTTCAAGGTCATTCAGAGGTCAACTTTTGTTTCTCCAATTAAATCCCCCATTTTTGACTGCAGATTCAGATTTGACGTTGAAAAACAAGAAACTTCTGTCTGGATCATTTTCCCGAATTCCGCACAGATGGCACTCTGATCGATAAGAAATGAGTTTTATGAAACACTCGTATTGCTTTCTGTGTAAAACG
This sequence comes from Gonatopus flavifemur, assembly GCA_018340375.1. Taxonomy (NCBI): domain Eukaryota; kingdom Metazoa; phylum Arthropoda; class Insecta; order Hymenoptera; family Dryinidae; genus Gonatopus; species Gonatopus flavifemur. The sequence goes on along the minus strand of JAFFJZ010000059.1, from coordinate 223,329 downwards.
ACATTTAACTCTCCAGTTAATAATCAACATCGCTGGACTCTGAATGTGTGGTATGGGATTCTGAATGGTCAGATCATCGGTCCTTATTCCTTCCAACATACTGTTAGGAAGGAAAATCATCTGCAATTGATTCGGGACAGATTACCAAGGATGTTGGAAGATGTTGATCTCTACACACGGAACAGGATATAGCTTCAACATGATGTGGCACCACCTCATAACGCTGCGATTGTCAGAGTTTTCTTAAACACATCTTACCCACACAGATGGATTGGTCGCGGTCGATACATTGCCTGGCCGGCTAGGTCTCCAGATCTCACCCCTTTGGATTCTTACTTATGGGGGTTCATCAAAGATGTAGTTTATGAAAGACCACCAACGACCAGAGATGACATGAAACGCCGAATACGAACTATCTGCGGAACAATTCCACGTCATGGGCTTTTGTCGTGAGAACTACATTTCCAGAGACGAATAGGTTAAGGGAACAGGTCAACGGTGCAAATATCGAACATTTGATACGGTGAATTTTCATACATATTGCAGAGCGTTTGTCGTGAAAAATTACACACTTCTACAGTCCAGACAATCGGACCTTTTCAGGGCCACAAAGATGTGCAAAATCCGATCGCTCAACCTCCTCGTGGTGCACATTGGGTAACTCTCATGGCGACGGTAATCCTCAGAAGCTGGGGAAAAAACACTGGAGAGTTAAATGTTGTTTCACACAGAAAACAATACGAGTGTTCCATAAAACTCATTTTCTATCGATTAGAGCGTCATCTGTACGGAATTCGGAACAATGATTCAGACAACAGTTTCTTGTTTTTCAACGTCAAATCTGGATCTGCAGTCAGAAATAGAGGATTTTATTTAAGAAACAAAAGTTGACCTTTGAATGACCTTGAAGTTGAGATCCGAGGCCAAAGTCAAGGTCACCATCAGATGTCACCCTCGGAATCTCACAACTTTTGTTCGAAACATTTTCCTCCAAAACTCCTTGTTTTTGAGTCATTCCGATATAAAAATAAAAATGGGACACCCTGTATATATAAGTCTTGATAATTAAGGTGATTTGTATTCTCATGTTTATTCTTGAATCGTATGATGTAATGTGATGTGATGTGATGTATTAACTTGTTATCAATTTGAATAAATGATGATCAACAATTCCACCACTATGGCGACCCACCACACCATCACCACCCTTCCCCAGAGCTGATTGATAAAAAAGGTAGCATTGTGGGGAAGCAGTAGGGATGACGTGGGGGTCGCCATAGTGGTGAAATACTACTCATACATGCAGTTTTGTCAAACATTTCAGTTAATTATCTTGTTTATGATTCAACTCTCATTTGATACAGGTTGCTGTATGAGAATCAGGGTGGGCCAGGAGAACGATTGCTCATTTTTCTCGATCGCAATACCTTAGAACAGTCTTTTTGTGGGAAGCTGAGGGAAATGCGAAAACAAAAAACAGAAATCAAAAGCAAACAATATCACAAGCAAGCAATATCTTCTGTTCACGCATTGCATTTGAGGTTTGTAAAGTTGCTGTATTCCGCAATTTGTTGTCAATTTTGCACCACTATTGAGCTCACTGCTGTTGAAATGCTCAAACTTCGCATGTGAAATCGCAGGTATGAGAAACACGAGGACAAATCAAAAACTGTTGTTTAAAAGTATTTATTTTGTTGCACAAAGAAGATTTGAAAAATACAATTCTTCCCGGGAACAGTGATATTTATTTATTCATTTTCTCCACTTTTATTTGTTTATCTTCAGTATGAGAGCTTTATGAAAACTATATATAGACTATATGGGAATCCTATAATAATTTTACACTGAAGATGAGAGAGTAAAAGTGAAGAACATGAATGGATATCACCATTCTCACGAGGAATTGTATGTTTTTTTTACCTTCGAACCCGACTGTGAATACTTTTGAAGGCATTGTAAAGTTCTAAGAAATTTCAAATCTCTCCACCACTCTCCTCATAAATGACTGTATAAAATGAAGAATAATCAGCTGATGCATCTTCTATGAATCATGAAGGAGATGCATCAGGTCATTATTTGTCGTTTCATTAGGTCGTTTTCGGGGAAAGTGGGGCAAAGATTCGGAATTTTTGAGGACTTCAAAATGCTCGTAAACAACAGTTTCTGAGGTAGTATGTGATAAGCTGGACTGGTAATAGGCCCGAATGACTCTTAAGCCCGACTGCATTCAACCTGAACGACTTTAAACCCGAATGACAGTTGACCCGACTAATCATAAAAATATAATCGAATAGAATGGAAAATTAATCGGAATCCAAGCGTAATTAACCTTCAATCATACATCTTCACAGTAAAAGGTTGGATGAGCTTTGATTTCGATTGATTTTTCATTTTATTCGATTATATTCTCATAACTAGTCGAGTCAACTGTCATTCGGGTTCAAAGTCGTTCGGGTTATAATCCAGTCTGGCTAACGCCAGACGGGCTTATCAGATACTACCGTTTCTGATTTGTTCTTGCATTCCTCATACACAAAATTTTACATACAAACTTGTAGTATTTTGACAATACTCAGCTCAATGGTTGTGAAAACTTCACAACAACTCCAGAACAAAACATTGGATATGATGAAATCTATGTACATCTCCTGAGATATATCCTTGGAATTTGAGTTCCCGTTGAAGTCTGTACATTTTTCTTAATACCCACTTACATGTATAGATTTCAACATTGGCAGGAATCTCTCAGATTTTCTGATGTCTACGTACATTTGAAGATTTTCATTTTGAAAAAAGTCCAAGAAAATACAGTGGAATTCGAGAAGAAATTGGAGATCTCTGGAGATCTGGATCTATGCTAAGATGGAAATTTTCAGATGTAAGTATATATCAACCCTAACGTGTGATTATTTTGCCCCACTTTGCCCCACTCTTGGCTCCAAGTGAGCAAAATGGGGCTTATGATTGCCCAGTGTAGGCCCCATGGTACATGCATACTAGGGAAGTGATTCGTAGAAATTTTTGCCAAAAAAATTCAAATCCCAAGGAGTCTACATATATCAAGAGAGGGCTACATCAATCTCATCACATCTGGCCTTCTGTTCTTTGGAAAACCGCGAGAAATAACGATTATTTTCAACTCCAAGTGTGATGTGCGAACGGGAAATATTTTTTTATTCGAATCTCCCTCGCATTTTTTTCAAACGCGACGTGAATAAACTTTTTGGGGTATTATGATCGAGAAAAAACGAGAAAATTGTCTTTAGGCCGACCTGGATGAACCGAGTCGTAACTTGGAATTTCGCGCCTAGAGCAAGATGGTGGTTTTGCACCCTCCTATGGATCATAGTACCCAAGAATCCCCTTTAATCCATCTGAATAGTTGGAAAAAAACAATTTGGTCTCCAGTCATGCGCCCTCCAAGGTTCGTGCTCCGAGCACAGGCTCCGTGAGCCCTGCCCTAGTTACGGTGCTGCTGCTAATGAACAACATAAGGAATATACTTTACGCACCTGTGAACGAATAGCTGTAACTTGTGAATGTTAAGTTGGCATATCAAATGCTGGCATTGCACGAAAAAGTGACAGTTCCAGTAGCATTCACCATAGTTCTATAGTTCTTGATAATTTCGAGCAATAGGTCTGTTCATATTACTCAGGAAAATTGGATTTGAAAAGATGGAATGCCAAGTTCTACAATGATATGATAGCATTCCAACGATGAGAGGTTGGAACAATCAGAACTCGAGAGTTCTGGGATTGTAAGCATGCGGGAAAGTGAGGAATGGAGGGTTCGAATCATTAAAAGCGATATATAAAATTTTTTTCAATATTTATGGAAATGATATGCTGGATTCTATGACAAATCCATAGGATTGCAAGGGATATTGAAGGGAGCGATCAATATCTCCAAGTTCTGGGATGGCGTACACACGGAGGAGTTGGGAATGCAGAGTTCTAACATCAACAATGGGTGAATTCGTTTTTGCTTTCATGATGAACCGGGTTCGGAGATGACGCGGGAAGATGAAATACTTTTTGATGTTGAGAATCGGAGTTTTGATACAGGAAAACAATTGATACAGCTTGGACGGGGACTTCGATGACCTGACAGCCTGTCTAGGTACCCGTCAGACTTTCTGTCTGAACTGGGGTTCTGACCAGCATTGCATAGGATTCGAATGATTCTGACCAGCATTGCACGGGATCCGAATAGTTCTGACCAGCGTTGTCTCGATCACGATGAGTTCTGCCCAGCATTGCACGGAATTGGAATGGTTCTGGCCAGCCTTGCATGGAATTCAAATAGTTCTGACCAGCATTGTCCCGATAACGGGAAGTTCGGGCGGCATTCCACGGAATTTGAAGACTTATGCATGTCACGGAATTCGGATAGTTCTGACCAGCATTGCCTCGATTTCGAGTAGTTCTGACCAGCATTGCGCGTAATTCGAAGAGTTCTGGATAGCATTGCACGAAATTCAGATAGTTCTGGCCAGCATTGCACGGGATTCGGATAGTTCTGACCAGCATTGCCTCGATTTCGAGTAGTTCTGAGCAGCATTGCATGTAATTCGAAGAGTTTTGGACAGCATTGCACGTAACTCGAATAGTTCTGGCCAGCATTGCACGGAATTCGAATAGTTCTCAGCAGCATTGCGCGGAATTCGGAGAGTTCTGGATAGCATTGCACGAGAATCTGGATGGCAATGCTGGTCAGAACTATTTGAATTCCGCGCAATGTTGGTCAGAACTATCTGAATTTCGTGCAATGCTATCCAGAGCTCTTGGAATTCTTTGCGATGCTGTGCAGAACTCTTCGGATTTTGTGCAATGCTGGCCAGGACTACTCGGAATCGAGGCAATGCTGGCCAGAACTATCCGAATTCCGCGCAATGCTGGCCAGAACTACTTGGAATCGTGGCAATGCTGGTCAGAACTATCCGAATTCCGCGCAATGTTCGCCATAACTATCTGAATTTCGTGCGATGCTATCCAGAACTCTTGGAATTCTTTGCGATGCTGCGCAGAACTCTTCGGATTTCGTGCAATGCTGGCCAGAACTACTCGGAATCGAGGCAATGCTGGTCAGAACTATCCGAATTCCGCGCAATGCTGGCCAGAACTATTCGAATTCCGTGCAATGCTGGCCAGAACTATTCAAATTCCGTGCAATGCTGGCCAGAACTATCTGAATTTCGTGCAATGCGATCCAGAACTCTTCGAATTCCGCGCAATGGTGGTCAGAACTATTCGAACTCCGTGCAATGCTCGCCAGAACTATTCGAACTTCGTGCAATGCTGGCCAGAACCATTCGCATTCCGTGCAATGCTATCGAGAACTCTTCGAATTACGCGCAATGCTGGTCGAGACTACTAGAAATCGAGGCAATGCTGGTCAGAACTATTCGAATTCCGTGCAATGCTGGCCAGAACTATCTGAATTTCGTGCAATGCTATCCAGAACTCTTCGGATTCCGCGCAATGCTGGTCAGAACTGTTCGAATTCCGTGCAATGCTGGCCAGAACTATTCGAACTCCGTGCAATGCTGTCCAGGACCCTTCGAATTACATTGAATGGTGCCCAGAACCATTCGGAATCGAGGCAATGCTGGCCAGAACTATCCAAATTCCGCGCAATGCTGGCCAGAACTACTCGGAATCGTGGGTATGCTGGTCAGAACTATTCAAATTCCCCGCAATGCTGGCCAGGACTACTCGGAATCGAAGCGATGCTGGTCAGAACTATCCGAATTCCGCGCAATGTTGGCCAGAAGTATCTGAATTTCGTGCAATGCTATCCAGAACTCTCCGGATTCCGCGCAATGCTGGCCAGAACTATTTGAAATCGTGGCAATGCTGGTCAGAACTATCCGAATTTCGTGCAATGCTGTCCAGAACTCTTCGAATTCTTTGGAATGCTGTGCAGAACTCTCTGAATTTCGTGCAATACTGGCCAGAACCACTCGAAATCGAGGCAATGATGGTCAGAATTATCCGAATTCCGTGCAATGCTGGCCAGAACTATCTGAACTTCGTGCAATGCTATCAAGAACTCTTCGAATTCCTTGCAATGTTGGTCAGAACTACTCGAAATCGAGGCAATGCTGGTCAGAACTATTCGAATTTCGTGCAATGCTGTCCAGAACTCTTCGAATCACGCGCAATGCTGGTCAGAACTACTCGAGATCGAGGCAATGCTGGTCAGAACCATCCAAATTCTGCGCAATGCTGTCCAGAACTACTCGGAATCGTGGCAATGCTGGTCAGAACTATTCGAATTCCGTGCAATGCTGGCCAGAACTATCCGAATTTCGTGCAATGCTGTCCAGAACTCTCCGAATTACGCGCTATGCTGGTCAGAACTACTCGGAATCGAGGCAATGCTGGTCAGAACTATTCGAATTCCGTGGTATGTTGGCCAGAACTATCTGAATTTCGTGCAATGCTATCCAGAACTCTTGGAATTCTTTGCGATGCTGGTCAGAACTCTTCGGATTTCGTGCAATGCTGGCCAGAACTACTCGGAATCGAGGCAATGCTGGTCAGGACTATCCAAATTCCGCGCAATGCTGGCCAGAACTATCTGAATTTCGTGCAATGCTATCCAGAACTCTTCGGATTCCGCGCAATGCTGGTCAGAACTGTTCGAACTCCGTGCAATGCTGGCCAGAACTATCCGAACTCCGTGCAATGCTGTCCAGGACCCTTCGAATTACATGCAATGCTGCCCGGAACCATTCGGAATCGAGGCAATGCTGGTCAGGACTATCCAAATTCCGCGCAATGCTGGCCAGAACTACTCGGAATCGTGGCAATGCTGGTCAGAACTATTCGAATTCCGTGCAATGCAGTCCAGAACTCTCAGAATTCTTTGCGATGCTGTGCAGAACTCTTCGGATTCCGTGCAATGCTGGCCAGAACTACTTGGAATCGAGGCAATGCTGGTCAGAACTATCCGAATTCCGTGCAATGCTGGCCAGAACCATTCGCATTCCGTGCAATGCTATCGAGAACTCTTCGAATTACGCGCAATGCTGGTCGAGACTACTAGAAATCGAGGCAATGCTGGTCAGAACTATTCGAATTCCGTGCAATGCTGGCCAGAACTATCTGAATTTCGTGCAATGCTATCCAGAACTCTTCGGATTCCGCGTAATGCTGGTCAGAACTGTTCGAATTCCGTGCAATGCTGGCCAGAACTATTCGAACTCCGTGCAATGCTGTCCAGGACCCTTCAAATTACATTGAATGCTGCCCAGAACCATTCGGAATCGAGGCAATGCTGGTCAGAACTATCCAAATTCCGCGCAATGCTGTCCAGAACTACTCGGAATCGTGGCAATGCTGGTCAGAACTATTCGAATTCCGTGCAATGCTGGCCAGAACTATCTGAATTTCGTGCAATGCTATCCAGAACTCTCCGGATTTCGCGCAATGCTGGTGAGAACTATTCGAACTCCGTGCAATGCTGGCCAGAACTATTCGAATTTCGTGCAATGCTGTCCAGGACTCTTCGAATTACATGCGATGCTACACAGAACTACTCGGATGCGAGGCAATGCTGGTCAGAACTATCCAAATTCCGCGCAATGCTGTCCAGAACTACTCGGAATCGTGGCAATGCTGGTCAGAACTATTCGAATTCCGTGCAATGCTGTCCAGAACTATCCGAATTCCCCGCAATGCTGGCCAGGACTACTCGAAATCGAGGCTTTGCTGGTCAGAACCATCGGAATTCCATGCAATGCTGGCCAGAACTACTCGGAATCGAGGCAATGCTGCTCAGAACTATTCGAATCCCGTGCAATGCTGGCCAGAACTACTTGAAATCTTGGCAATGCTGGTCAGAACCATTTGAATTCCGCGCAATGCTGGCCAGGACTATTCGAATTCCGTGCAATGCTGTCCAGAACTCTTCGAATTCCTTGCAATGCTGTGCAGAACTCTTTGGATTTCGTGCAATGCTGGTGTAGGAGAAATGTATGCGGGGATCCTGGAGATATCTGGTAACGGGAGTTTCCCCGAGAAAGGGCGGAGGGCGGGAAACACGTGCACTTTCACAGAATTCTTCACAGTAATAAATGCGATGATCAGATTTACAATAAATATAGTTCGGTGAATTTGAAAGAAGATGAGTTTTGATATGGGTTTCAGCGCGGGTATTTTCATTCGAAGATGCGGCTGGATTTGAATTCGGTTAAGGATCCGGATTCAGAATTTCCAACGTTCTCATCCGTGTATTCAAGAAAACCAGCAAATCGGGCGTAAGTAGGATACGTATCATAGTCTGTCACCGTGGTTCCCCATTCGCGTCGAGGTAAGCGATCTAATTTGTTGACTAAAGAATGGACGACCCAATCATCCCAGTGTCCGACTGGTCGTTTCAAGTTTCGCAACGCGGTCAGAGACTCGGATGAGATATCTCGTAACCATCAAACCAGAGAGAAAATCATGAGTGACAGATGGAATGTCGGCAAACAACCTCAAATAAGCGTCAATAATCGAACGCGGATTGCTGTAACGGTTAGACAATGACGTCCACGAAGACTCAAAACTATTAGCGGTGATTTTAACATTTTTCAACAGACTGCTCGCTTCGCCGGTCAAACTGCGCTTTAAATAATGTAACTCCTGAACCGAACTCAACGAATCATTATGAATCACAAGCGAGCTAAACAAATCATGAAATCCTGGCCAGTCCGTATAATTGCCAGAGAATTTTGGAATTTCAATACGCGATAATGCGAAGGTTGCTGAAGTACTTGCCGGTACGCTTACATTTGGTACCTCGACGGTGGTGCTTTCGGCACTTTTGGCGGCGAGTTCCTCATTGAGGAAGTCCAAAGCGGCGTAGAATTCGTCCTCGACGCTGTCCAGGGGGTTGGTCAGCCAGGCGTCCAAAACCTCAGCACTGGAGGTATCCAAACAACGTTGAAGTTGTACGTTGAGAGCGCGACATTGGTCCCATTGCTCCCGTAGCAGATTGAGCCGACTCTTTAGTAGAGGAACCGTCCATTTCAATTCACCCATCTTTTTCAAATTGGTCACCATCCTGGATATTGAGCGGGATAGTGAATCATACTGATTCACTTTCAAAGTGACTTCGCGGTCTTCTAAGGACATGATCGTAGGTTCAAATAACTGTACGAAAAAAACAACGGTAATAACTGATCGTGATTGAGTTGGAGTTGAATAATCTTCAACGAGAAGAGCGGTAGAACAAATGATATACGAGTTCGTATCGCGTATATCAAGCGCACGTTAGGACATGAAATTCGTAACGTGTAGAAGAGAGAAACTCTCATGCAAGCGGTAAGCGGAGAAGAAGAGACACGATCAGTATCGAAAGCGTACGTAGCTTTGTTGAACGAGAATTCGTCAACGTGTACGAGAGAGAAGAAGAGATAGGAGTGGTACGTCTGTGCGTGAGAGACACAGCGAGAATCGAAGAGTACGTAGAGGGAAGACGGAGAAGCGGTGTGTCGAAGAATGATATCAACACAGATTTGCGGTACGCGTATAGCAACGTGAAGAAGTGTACGTTGATCGTGAACACCAACGTGTAGGTGTGGATATGCGTATGCAATGTCGATGGAGAAACACACACACGTACGATTGGAATGTAACGTTTTTCTGTAGGTTACACACTGTGTCGAATGAAAATGCGAACACTGAGCATGTTGAAGCTTTGCAGATCAAAGTTCAACGTCACTGCACACGATGCAATTGAACTTTCATGAGCTTCAGCACTTTCAGGAGAAGCGGGACCGGAAATCGAGCATCCGGCTCGAAGGACCAGGAATTTCGTTGGAAAAATGTATGCGGGGATGCTGGAGATATCTGGTAACGGGAGTTTCCCCGAGAAAGGGCGGAGGGCGGGAAACACGTGCACTTAGGGGTGTGGTTAGGAGGAGAGGGCACACAAGGGGTCAATAGTAGCCACTCGCGACACAGTGAATACTGGCTTAACGAATACACTCGTTTATTTGTATTTGTTCACACACAAGGAGACACATAGATTGTCCACAATCGCGTGGGTGCAGCGACACCCCGTTCGACCCACGAAGGGGGCAGTAGAGCGAACTTAATGGGGTTGCGGTGAAATGTTTTACGAACGCGTTCTAACAATACGTGAACGCGCGTACTATGTTGAGGAAAATTATTCGTTTGTGAAAAAGCGGAAAGTCGTGAACGGATTGCAAGCGGACTGTCTTGGAAGACCGGCGGCACGACTCTAGTGTATGCTAGTCGGTGAGTAGAGTAAGTTTTTGCGTAAGACACGTTCAAGAGGGGGGCCAATCCCGACCTTGGAAGTGACTCAGAGCAGCGATAGTTCGACAACGATGATTGATAAGAGAAGGTGGAGGAAGTAAGAATTCGGCAAGTATAATATCATCTACGCGGTGGCAAATGAAATCGGCTCAACGGGCTCGCTCTCGAACAGCTCAGAACCACTCGTAATCGAGGCAATGCTGGTCAGAATTATTCGAATTCCGTGCAATGCTGGCCGGAACTATCTGAACTTCGTGCAATGCTATCAGGAACTACTCGAAATCGAGGCAATGCTGGTCAGAACTATTTGAATTCCGTGCAATGCTGGCCAGAACTATTCAAATTACGTGCAATGCTGTCCAGAACTCTTCGGATTACGCGCAATGCTGGTCAAAACCGTCGGAATTCCATGCAATGCTGGCCAGAACTACTCGGAATCGAGACAATGCTGGTCAGAACTATTCGAATTCCGTGCAATGCTGGCCAGAACTACTTGAAATCGTGGCAATGCTGGTCTGAACTATTCAAATTTCGTGCAATGCTGTCCAGAACTCTTCGAATTCTTTGGAATGCTGTGCAGAACTCTCTGAATTTCGTGCAATACTGGCCAGAACCACTCGAAATCGAGGCAATGATGGTCAGAATTATCCGAATTCCGTGCAATGCTGGCCAGAACTATCTGAACTTCGTGCAATGCTATCAAGAACTCTTCGAATTCCTTGCAATGTTGGTCAGAACTACTCGAAATCGAGGCAATGCTGGTCAGAACTATTCGAATTCTGCGCAATGCTGGCCAGAACTGTCTGAACTTCGTGCAGTGCTATATAGAACTCTTCGAATTCCTTGCAATGCTGTGCAGAACTCTTTGGATTTCGTGCAATGCTGGCCAGAACAATTCGGAATCGAGGCAATGCTGTTCAGAACTATCCCAATTCCGCGCAATGCTGGCCAGAACTACTCGGAATCGTGGCAATGCTGGTCAGAACTATCCAAATTCCGCGCAATGCTGTCCAGAACTACTCGGCATCGTGGCAATGCTGGTCAGAACTATTCGAATTCCGTGCAATGCTGGCCAGAACTATCCGAATTTCGTGCAATGCTGTCCAGAACTCTTTGAATTACGCGCAATGCCGGTCAGAACTACTCGGAATCGAGGCAATGCTGGTCAGAACTATTCGAATTCCGTGGTATGTTGGCCAGAACTATCTGAATTACGTGCAATGCTATCCAGAACCCTTGGAATTCTTTGCGATGCTGCTCAGAACTCTTCGGATTTCGTGCAATGCTGGCCAGAACTACTCGGAATCGAGGCAATGCTGGTCAGAACTATCCGAATTCCGCGCAATGCTGGCCAGAACTACTCGGAATCGTGACAATGCTGGTCAGAACTATCCGAATTCCGCGCAATGCTGGCCAGAACTACTCGGAATCGTGACAATGCCGGTCAGAACTATCCGAATTCCGTGCAGTGCTGTCCAGAACTCTTCGAATTACGCGCAATGCTGGTCAGAACTACTCGAAATCGAGGCAATGCTGTTCAGAACTATCCAAATTCCGCGCAATGCTGGCCAGAACTACTCGGAATCGAAGCAATGCTGGTCAGAACTATCCAAATTCCGTGCAGTGCTGTCCAGAACTCTTCGAATTACGCGCAATGCTGGTCAGAACTACTCGAAATCGAGGCAATGCTGTTCAGAACTATCCAAATTCCGCGCAATGCTGGCCAGAACTACTCGGAATCGAAGCAATGCTGGTCAGAACTATCCAAATTCCGCGCAATGCTGGCCAGAACTACTCGGAATCGAAGCAATGCTGGTCAGAACTATCCAAATCACGCGCAACGCTGGTCAGAACTACTCGAAATCGAGGCAATGCTGGTCAGAACTATCGGGATTCCATGCAATGCTGGCCAGAACTACTCGGAATCGAGGCAGTGCTGGCCAGGACTATTCGAATTCCACGCAATGCTGACCAGGACTATTCGGAATCGAGGCCATGCTGGTCAGAGCCATCCGAATTCTGCGCAATGCTGGCCAGAACTATCTGAACTTCGTGCAGTGCTATCCAGAACTCTTCGAATTCCTTGCAATGCTGTGCAGAACTCTTTGGATTTCGTGCAATGCTGGCCAGAACCATTCGGAATCGAGGCAATGCTGTTCAGAACTATCCAAATTCCGCGCAATGCTGTCCAGAACTCTTCGAATTACGCGCAATGCCGGTCAGAACTACTCGGAATCGAGGCAATGCTGGTCAGAACTATTCGAATTCCGTGGTATGTTGGCCAGAACTATCTGAATTTCGTGCAATGCTATCCAGAACTCTTGGAATTCTTTGCGATGCTGGTCAGAACTCTTCGGATTTCGTGCAATTCTGGCCAGAACTACTCGAAATCGAGGCAATGCTGGTCAGAACTATCGGGATTCCATGCAATGCTGGCCAGAACTACTCGAAATCGTGGCAGTGCTGGCCAGGACTATTCGAATTCCGCGCAATGCTGTCCTGGACTATTCGGAATCGAGGCAATGCTGGTCAGAGCCATCCGAATTCTGCGCAATGCTGGCCAGAACTGTCTGAACTTCGTGCAGTGCTATCCAGAACTCTTTGAATTCCTTGCAATGCTGTGCAGAACTCTTTGGATTCCGCGCAATGCTGGCCAGAACTACTCGGAATCGTGACAATGCTGGTCAGAACTATCCGAATTCCGTGCAGTGCTGTCCAGAACTCTTCGAATTACGCGCAATGCTGGTCAGAACTACTCGAAATCGAGGCAATGCTGTTCAGAACTATCCAAATTCCGCGCAATGCTGGCCAGAACTACTCGGAATCGAAGCAATGCTGGTCAGAACTATCCGAATTCCGTGCAGTGCTGTCCAGAACTCTTCGAATTACGCGCAATGCTGGTCAGAACTACTCGAAATCGAGGCAATGCTGTTCAGAACTACTCGGAATCGAAGCAATGCTGGTCAGAACTATCAAAATCACGCGCAATGCTGGTCAGAACTACTCGACATCGAGGCAATGCTGGTCAGAACTATTCGAATTCCGCGCAATGCTGGCCAGGACTATTCGAATTTCGTGCAATGCTGTCCAGAACTCTCCAAATTCCTTCGCAATGCTGTGCAGAACTCTCTGGATTTCGGGCAATGCTGGCCAGAACCACTTGAAATCGAGGCAATGCCGGTCAGAATCATCCAAATCCCGTGCAATGCTGGCCAGAACTCTCTGAATTTCGTGCAATGCTATCCAGAACTCTTCGAATTACGCGCAATGCTGGTCAGAACTACTCGGAATCGAGACAATGCTGGTCAGAACTATTCGAATTCCGTGCAATGCTGTCCAGGACTCTCCGAATTACATGCAATGCTACACAGAACTATTCGGAATCGTGGCAATGCTGGTCAGAACCGTTCGAATTCTCTGCGATTCCGGCCAGAACTACTTGAAATCGAGGCAATGCTGGTCAGAACTATCGGAATTCCATGCAATGCTGGCCAGAACTACTCGAAATCGAACTTTCCGGGATCGTCTGAATGGTGGGTAGAAACTCCGAATTTCGTGCATCGGGGCAATGCTGGTCAGGACTATTTGAATTCCATGTAAGGCTGGACAGAACTACTCGGAATCGAGGCAATGCTGGTCAGAACTATTCGAATTCCGTGCAATGCTGGCCAGAACTATCGAATTTCGTACAATGGTATCCAGAACTCTCCGAATTCCTCGCAATGCTGTGCAGAACTCTTCGGATTCCGTGCAATGCTGTGCAGAACTCTCTGGATTTCGTGCAATGCTGGCCAGAACCATTCGGAATCGAGGCAATGCTGTTCAGAACTGTCCAAATTCCGCGCGATGCTGTCCAGAACTCTTCGAAATACGCGCAATGCTGTCCTGGACTATTCGGAATCGAGGCAATGCTGGTCAGAGCCATCCGAATTCTGCGCAATGCTGGCCAGAACTGTCTGAACTTCGTGCAGTGCTATCCAGAACTCTTTGAATTCCTTGCAATGCTGTGCAGAACTCTTTGGATTCCGTGCAATGCTGGCCAGAACCATTCGGAATCGAGGCAATGCTGTTCAGAACTATCCAAATTCCGCGCAATGCTGGCCAGAACTACTCGGAATCGTGGCAATGCTGGTCAGAACTATCCAAATTCCGCGCAATGCTGTCCAGGACTATTCGGAATCGAGGCAATGCTGGTCAGAGCCATCCGAATTCTGCGCAATGCTGGCCAGAACTGTCTGAACTTCGTGCAGTGCTATATAGAACTCTTCGAATTCCTTGCAATGCTGTGCAGAACTCTTTGGATTTCGTGCAATGCTGGCCAGAACAATTCGGAATCGAGGCAATGCTGTTCAGAACTATCCCAATTCCGCGCAATGCTGGCCAGAACTACTCGGAATCGTGGCAATGCTGGTCAGAACTATCCAAATTCCGCGCAATGCTGTCCAGAACTACTCGGCATCGTGGCAATGCTGGTCAGAACTATTCGAATTCCGTGCAATGCTGGCCAGAACTATCCGAATTTCGTGCAATGCTGTCCAGAACTCTTTGAATTACGCGCAATGCCGGTCAGAACTACTCGGAATCGAGGCAATGCTGGTCAGAACTATTCGAATTCCGTGGTATGTTGGCCAGAACTATCTGAATTACGTGCAATGCTATCCAGAACCCTTGGAATTCTTTGCGATGCTGCTCAGAACTCTTCGGATTTCGTGCAATGCTGGCCAGAACTACTCGGAATCGAGGCAATGCTGGTCAGAACTATCCGAATTCCGCGCAATGCTGGCCAGAACTACTCGGAATCGTGACAATGCTGGTCAGAACTATCCGAATTCCGCGCAATGCTGGCCAGAACTACTCGGAATCGTGACAATGCTGGTCAGAACTATCCGAATTCCGTGCGGTGCTGTCCAGAACTCTTCGAATTACGCGCAATGCTGGTCAGAACTACTCGAAATCGAGGCAATGCTGTTCAGAACTATCCAAATTCCGCGCAATGCTGGCCAGAACTACTCGGAATCGAAGCAATGCTGGTCAGAACTATCCAAATTCCGTGCAGTGCTGTCCAGAACTCTTCGAATTACGCGCAATGCTGGTCAGAACTACTCGAAATCGAGGCAATGCTGTTCAGAACTATCCAAATTCCGCGCAATGCTGGCCAGAACTACTCGGAATCGAAGCAATGCTGGTCAGAACTATCCAAATTCCGCGCAATGCTGGCCAGAACCACTCGGAATCGAAGCAATGCTGGTCAGAACTATCCAAATCACGCGCAACGCTGGTCAGAACTACTCGAAATCGAGGCAATGCTGGTCAGAACTATCGGGATTCCATGCAATGCTGGCCAGAACTACTCGGAATCGAGGCAGTGCTGGCCAGGACTATTCGAATTCCACGCAATGCTGACCAGGACTATTCGGAATCGAGGCCATGCTGGTCAGAGCCATCCGAATTCTGCGCAATGCTGGCCAGAACTATCTGAACTTCGTGCAGTGCTATCCAGAACTCTTCGAATTCCTTGCAATGCTGTGCAGAACTCTTTGGATTTCGTGCAATGCTGGCCAGAACCATTCGGAATCGAGGCAATGCTGTTCAGAACTATCCAAATTCCGCGCAATGCTGTCCAGAACTCTTCGAATTACGCGCAATGCCGGTCAGAACTACTCGGAATCGAGGCAATGCTGGTCAGAACTATTCGAATTCCGTGGTATGTTGGCCAGAACTATCTGAATTTCGTGCAATGCTATCCAGAACTCTTGGAATTCTTTGCGATGCTGGTCAGAACTCTTCGGATTTCGTGCAATTCTGGCCAGAACTACTCGAAATCGAGGCAATGCTGGTCAGAACTATCGGGATTCCATGCAATGCTGGCCAGAACTACTCGAAATCGTGGCAGTGCTGGCCAGGACTATTCGAATTCCGCGCAATGCTGTCCTGGACTATTCGGAATCGAGGCAATGCTGGTCAGAGCCATCCGAATTCTGCGCAATGCTGGCCAGAACTGTCTGAACTTCGTGCAGTGCTATCCAGAACTCTTTGAATTCCTTGCAATGCTGTGCAGAACTCTCTGGATTCCGCGCAATGCTGGCCAGAACTACTCGGAATCGTGACAATGCTGGTCAGAACTATCCGAATTCCGTGCAGTGCTGTCCAGAACTCTTCGAATTACGCGCAATGCTGGTCAGAACTACTCGAAATCGAGGCAATGCTGTTCAGAACTATCCAAATTCCGCGCAATGCTGGCCAGAACTACTCGGAATCGAAGCAATGCTGGTCAGAACTATCAAAATCACGCGCAATGCTGGTCAGAACTACTCGACATCGAGGCAATGCTGGTCAGAACTATTCGAATTCCGCGCAATGCTGGCCAGGACTATTCGAATTTCGTGCAATGCTGTCCAGAACTCTCCAAATTCCTTCGCAATGCTGTGCAGAACTCTATGGATTTCGTGCAATGCTGGCCAGAACCACTCGAAATCGAGGCAATGCCGGTCAGAATCATCCAAATCCCGTGCAATGCTGGCCAGAACTCTCTGAATTTCGTGCAATGCTATCCAGAACTCTTCGAATTCCGCGCAATGCTGGCCAGAACTACTCGGAATCGTGACAATGCCGGTCAGAACTATTCGAATTCCGTGCAATGCTTCCCAGGACTCTTCGAATTACATGCAATGCTACACAGAACTATTCGGAATCGTGGCAATGCTGGTCAGAACCGTTCGAATTCTGTGCGATTCCGGCCAGAACTACTTGAAATCGAGGCAATGCTGGTCAGAACTATCGGAATTCCATGCAATGCTGGCCAGAACTACTCGAAATCGAACTTTCCGGGATCGTCTGAATGGTGGGTAGAAACTCCGAATTTCGTGCATCGGGGCAATGCTGGTCAGGACTATTTGAATTCCATGTAAGGCTGGCCAGAACTACTCGGAATCGAGGCAATGCTGGTCACAACTATTCGAATTCCGTGCAATGCTGGCCAGAATTACTCGGAATCGTGGCAATGCTGGTCAGCACTATTCGAATTCCGCGCAATGCCGGCCAGAAGTACTTGAAATCGTGGCAATGCTGGTCAGAACTATTCGAATCCCGCGCAATGTTGGCCTGAACTGTCTGAATTTCGTGCAATGCTATCCAGAACTCTCGGCATTTTTCGCGATGCTGTGCAGAACTCTTCGGATTCCGTGCAATGCTGGCCAGAACCACTCGGAATCGAGGCAATGCTGGTCAGAACTATTGGAATTCCGTGCAATGCTGGCCAGAACTATCTGAATTTCGTGCAATGCTATCCAGAACCCTTCGAATTCCGCGCAATGCTGGTCAGAACTATTCAAACTCCGTGCAATGCTGGCCAGGACTATTCGAATTTCGTGCAATGCTGTCCAGGACTCTTCGAATTACATGCAATGCTACACAGAACTATTCGGAATCGTGGCAATGCTGGTCAGAACTATTCGAACTCCGTGCAATGCTGGCCAGAACTATCGAATTCCGTACAATGGTATCCAGAACTCTTCGAATTCCGCGCAATGCTGGTCAGAACTATTCGAATTCCGTGCAATGCTGTCCAGGACTCTTCGAATTACATGCAATGCTACACAGAACTATTCGGAATCGTGGCAATGCTGGTCAGAACTATTCGAATTCCGTGCAATGCTGGCCAGAACTATCGAATTTCGTACAATGGTATCCAGAACTCTCCGAATTCCTCGCAATGCTGGCCAGAACTACTCGGAATCGAGGCAATGCTGGTCAGAACTATCCGAATACCGCGGAATGCTGTCCAGAACTACTCGGAATCGTGGCAATGCTGGTCAGAACTATCCGAATTCCGTGCAATGCTGGCCAGAACTATCTGAATTTCGTGCAATGCTATCCAGAACTCTTCGAATTCCGCGCAATGATGATCAGAACTATTCGAACTCCTTGCAATGCTGGCCAGAACTACTCGGAATCGTCTGAATGGCGGGTAGAAACTCCCAATTTCGTGCAATCCTGTGCAGAAGTCTCCAAATTCCGTGGAATGCCGCCCGAACTTCCCGTTATCGGGGCAATGCTCGTCAGAACTATCTGAATTCCATGTAAGGCTGGCCAGAACCATTCGAATTCCGTACAATGCTGGGCAGAACTCCTCGTGATCGATACAATGCTGGTCAGAATTATTCGAATCCCGTGCAATGCTGGTCAGAATTATTCGAATTCTATGCAATGCTGGCCAGAACCCCAGTTCAGACCGAAAGTCTGACGGGTACCCAGACAGGCTGTCAGGTCATCGAAGTCCCCGTCCAAGCTGTTTCAATTGTTCTCGTGTATCAAAACTCCGATTATCAACATCAAAAAGTATTCCATCTCCCCGCGTCATCTCCAAACCCGGCTTATCATGAAAACAAAAACGAATCCACCCATTGTTGATGTTAGAACTCTGCATTCCCAACTTGTATCCCATTTCGAACCCAAAGCTTCCGTGGCTTCGCCCATTTCCATTGAGCTTCCATTGTTTTTTTCATTGTCAATCAACATTGAATGGTTCGCCTTCCATTCTCTCAATTGAAATTTGGATGACTTCAATATGTTACTTATTTGTTGTTTCAATGTACGAATTTCCTCTATACTATTTCCACCTCTCAACAGATCATCGACTTAAAAATCTCTCAAAATGATTTCAGCCGCTTGAGGAAATTGATCCTCCATATCTAAGGCACATTGATGTAATGCACGGATGGCAAGAAAGGAAAAAGAAGCTTGACCATATGTCACAGTATTGAGTTCGTAGATTTGTAGCCTTTCGTTTGGATTGAATCTCCAATATATCCTTCGTAATCTTCGCTCATCCTCTCGCACGTTGACTTGGCGATACATCTTGACGATATCACCAGATATTGCATACATATGTTGACGAAAACGGATTAGAATATTGAAAAGATCTCCTTGTGTCGTTGCTCCCACCATCAAAACATCATTTAGGGACAAACCTGAGTCTGATTTGGATGATGCATCGAAAACTACACGGACACGAGTAGTGGAGCTGCTTTCTTTAATTACTGCGTGATGAGGCAGATAATACGTTGTTCCATCTGAATGTCCTTTGTGTGACCTCGGATCGATGTCGGGAATCAGTTTCATGTGACTCAAGTCTATATATTCCCGCATGAACTTATCATATTCGTTTTTAAGCACTGGTTATTTCCTGAACTTCTGCTCCAATGAGAGAAATCGTCTTCTTGCTCGCTCGGACGAATCATCAAGTTCCATATAATTGTTTTTGAGGGGCAAACAAAACAACAAAACGGCCTTCATTATCACGCGAAAAGGTTTCTTGAAAGTAAGTTTCACATGCTTGTTCCTCCTTGGGAAATTGCTCCTTAAACAATACCTCCTCGATTTGCCAAAATTTTCCAATTTGATCTTGAATACTGCTTTGACTCAGATTGCATTGAACTCTTTCATGTTTGGCTGCTACATTATTGATAACAACTGAGATTATCCAACCTAAAACCGTCTTCCGGAATGTGGGATGTGATTTCGATGGACGTAATTGCCCGATACATAAAAGTTCCCAAAAAACACTTGCGCCCAAAAGCAAATCCACGGGACCTGGTACATGAAAATGTGGATCTGCTAAATTTATGTTGGTTGGTACTTGTAGGTTCGATAAATCCACTCCTGCTGAGGGTAAATTATCTGTAACCTTTTCTACTATGAGGAATGGTATCTTCGTGCTGAATGAATTAAACTTGGATGCAATCGTTGCATCGGTTTTGGATAACGATTGAGATGAAGTTTTACTAATTCCTGTGATCCATACATGTGATTCTCCTTGAGGTAATTCCAATCTGACGCATAATTTGGTTGACATGGAATTTGCCTGAGAACCAGAATCTAATAACGCTCTGCACTGGTGTACCATGCCATTTCTATCATGAATATTTATTGCAGCGGTTGACAATAGTACTTGAGATGTACCCTTTGTAGTGTGCGCGGAAACCGTAACGCTACCTTGAGGATCATTTTGATCGTTTACAATACGATCTGATGGTTTATTAGATTGATTATTATAATTATCATTTGAACGCATTGTAATGTGATTATTGGAATGAGAAGTTGATCTTTTATTTACATCAATTTGTTCAATATTTTCTGCAGCCATTACATCTGAACTTTCTCCGATATGAAGCAGAGTATTGTGATGTTTTCTACACTGTTTGCATGACCCTCGTGAACAATTTCCACCATGAAAAGGTTTGAGACAATTGAAACAGAGTTTAATCTCTTTGGCTTTATCTATTCTTTGGTGAACTGGTAGGTTCAGAAAAGCTGAGCATTCAAATATCTTATGAGTGTTTTTGCACATGGGACACATTATCTTTTCAATTCATGCATGTGAATGTACTTGATTGTAATGCTTGCTTGATGATGGTTTTGAAATAATATGCGGGCCTTCCAATGAAGACGCTTGATTATAGCGAGTCAAAGATTCTGAAAATGAGCATCTTTTTTCCATAAATTCAATCAAATCCTTCATGGTAGGCAATGCTGCTTCCTTCGCTTTATCAGCTTCCCATTCTCGTCTGGTAGAACTGTCTAGTTTTGAAAGTAATAATTGTATAAGCAAAGTGTCCTATGTATTTGTGGGTTGACCGAACTTTTCTAATATACGAAGATGTTGTATACCGTCCACGAGCACTCGGAGAGACGAATGTGACTCTTTTGAAACATTTGAGGAATTTATTATTGCCTCCACATGATGTTGAATTATTGCTTTTTCGTCTTTATATCTGTTTGTAATAATATCCCATGCTGCTTGATAATTATCCCCTACAACCTCCGAAGAATCGATCAATTTGAATGCCTCCCCTACTAAAGCCCATCGCAAATAATGTAAGTTGTCAATGTTGGGTAATGTCGCGTCATTGTGAATCATAGATACAAATGTGTTTCTAAATGGCAACCATTCTTCCCAACTGCCATCAAATTTGGGAATATCGATAGTAGGTAAACGTAATTTAGTAGGTTGCACTATATTTATTTTAGGATTTATTTCTTGCACCTGTAGTTGGATATCATTCTGTTGAATTGGAACCTCAATTAATTTTTTAGCCCTAGTGATACTTCTTATGGAATCTATTCTCGAAATTGTCAATCTCGGTCTCTTGAGTGTCGCTTTGGTCTGACTGCTCTATATCAGTTTGAACGTTATAAAATTCTTCGTGAATTAGCTGAATTTTTTCCAAACGGGATGGTATTTCTGCAATTTTCGATTTTTCTTTGTCACATTCATCTAAACAATTAATGAAACGAGTGAGTCTTGCTTTGATATGAGTCCTTTTTTTTGCTAAAACCCGTAAATCACGTATTTTTGTCGACTTGTGATGCACGTTCAATGGATTTATCAATACATTTAATTGTAAATATCATGAAATTATCTTTACACAAAGAAAACTCTCTCTCTGATTCTGAATTTCAGAAATATTGACAATATTTTGATCAAACAAATGATACTCCTGTTGAGTGAAGATTCCGCAAAATTATGAATCAAGTTGACAAACGTGAGTCAGGAAAAATTCACCAAAATCAAACCACTAATTAGAATATAATTATACTATAATTCGCATAAAATGACTCAGTAGATTTGCCAATATCGATTTTGTTCTCTATTTCTAACAAGAATTCGAATGAAAAACAAATATGCTTTCTGCTTACGATACGCTTATGCTGTTGGAAATAATCGACTCGTATCTTTCCGATCGTAAATATTGACGTTGCGATCTGCAGGCCCTCTGAAGACTCGCCTGCGTGAAGATACAGCTGCGTCGATAATCAATTTGAGCGCCACCTATCGGTTTTGACAGTCGTTCCGCTTGAATGGCAACGTCCGAATAAAAACCCTTTGACTCATTCTCGATGATTCCAAATAAACAATGTTGCGAACGATTGTAAAATAGCTGCCAGTTATGTACTTGTATCATACACGGAGTTTTGCAATTTACTTTTGCTTGTAGCGACACTGTTCATCTCTCACTGAGGTCTGATGGACTTGTGAAATTCACTCCAGACAAACTATTCCATCGTTTCGCCATGTTGAAACGCTCTCACCATTTACTTGTCACACTTCAGATGAAATTGCGTGTATCAAATACATGAAATGTACAAATATTCACAGATATTTTGAATATGTTTGTACTCTGATTTCTTTTCAAATGCACGAAAATCACACTGCTTCACTTGAATTTGATTGCAGCTATGGTGTCTGAACTGCTCATTTTAACACGTTGATGGCACGATGCAATTTCACACACAGCGATGCGTCGGGTCATCCGGTACGAGTGGACCAAAACTATGTAGGATTTTTCAATGCAATCTTACATTTTGTTTTTATTGTTAGATGGACATCATTGAATTGCGTGACTATCAATCCATACACGTATATTTAATAAAATAAAAGAGGACTGTTAGAGAGTAGAGGAAACTCGTATTTCTTTTTGATTTATCGGGAGAGTGCCCATACACTCTCTTTGATTTCGTGGTAGGTGTTGATGCCACGATAGATAATAATTCTCAAAAGGAAGTGACGATGAGAGGAAACACCAGAAATAGTCACTCTTTTAATATAACTAACAATGATAATTTAATATTAATGATGAAATATGTACAGGTGACAATGTGATTACGTTTGATCTTGTACAGTGGCGAGAGAACACTGGCTCTCTTCTCTAGTAAGTGATTAGAGAGGGGGGATAGGCTCCGTGACTCTCTTACAATGATTTTCAATTTAGCGCACGCATTTGAGTAGGCAAAAATTATGCGCAATCTTACATATACTATTATAGGTATGTAAGTACTAAGGGAAGATGTTGTGCAGGGATTCTTACTCCAACAAGGACTATATTTCATATTCATGGTGATTACAACGCCGTGTTGAGTGTGACTAACTCAAGCGGTGGTTACAGCCATTCATCCTGACAATCAGCGACAATAGCGCCAGCGGATCTTCGTGAAATCAAGTACATTTTGCGAAATACAAATTATACATCATAAACTTATACACACCCTGATATACATATATTTAATATTCAATACAAAACTGATGTGTTGAATTCTATTCTGACGATGCATATCGATTATTACTGGAGAAACTTGCGAAAAATAATTGTTTATGAATAATTTGTTCAAAAAATATTCATTGAAAAACGACATAGCCAAAAGCTGACAACGAATTCGGATTTTTATGGAAAAAAATAACGTCGAACACATACATCATATGTGTCCATAACGTTTGAAAATTGTTGTTTTATGAAAAAAATGGATAAATTATTATTTATGGACGATGATAAATGATAATTCCTTATAATCACAAAATATCAAACGTAAAAACTATATATCAGAAGTATATATTCAACGTGCGTTGAGGTATATATTTTTGAATGATTATATTTCATAAATCTCAACCCTTCGTCTGTACACAGTTTTCTGTTTCACGCCGTCTGTGAGCCAGGGTTATCTGTTCCCAGCCGTTGTTTTGCCCAATTTGAAATGATTGAAGAAGTCTGGAAAAATTCATGTTGCCATTCACAACCTTCAACTTAATATATGAATTATAATATGGTTGAAGATTGAATATTTTCTCATGTTTTTGTTTGAAGAAAATCAAGCAGGAATTGACCAAAATCGTTGCAGTCGGGACACGAAATACCTTGGTTTACAGACAAAGGGTTGAATATAATTGAATATTACATTCACAAATGGAATGATTCTCAGAATTCTCAAACGATATGAATACATATGATATATATTTCCGATGTCATTTTTTTCAATGTCAATCAACACGCATCATTGGAGCAAAATTTCACACATTAGTCTTACAGTATAGATCCATCGGTCTGTTTTTGGTTTGAACCAAACCAAAGAGATTCAATTGAAGAAATTTTGAGAAAGATGAGAGTGGGCGTTCTTATTAGGAGGTCGCACTCCACTACCGAGGATAATTTTTTTTCCCTTAGAAGAGAGTATTTCTTCGTAAGATTGCTCCGGGTACTCAATGAGTACTGTCAGGCACATGGACTCAGTGTCAATATCGACAAGACTGAAATAATTGTTTTCCGGAAAGGAGGACACGGCTACTCCAAAAAATTTCCTACCTTTCTTCTTGGCACTTCCTGAATTGAAACTACTAGTCAATATACCTATTTGAGTATAATTTCCTCCAATTCAGCAACTTTCACAAAGATGACGGATATGGCAACTTCGAAAACGGACCACGCGATAAGCTCAACAGTTGCAATTATCAACTCATTGAAACCAGGTTCATAGCACCCACTTATTAGTGGGGTGGCTCAAGCCACTTATTTCAAAAAGACTTTATCTTCCGAGATCCACTCCTGATTATGCGGTGAGACTGGAGTCAGGCACACCGCACGCAGCCATGATTATATTCGAACAAATAATCAATTGGACAGTACTCCGAATGTCTCCAGAAAAATTTCCAAGAAAATGTTTTCTCTGACTTAAGAACCTAGCTCAACATCCTAAAGACCAGAAATTCAACTGGGTACAGCAGGTGGAGTTTTTGTTCGCCGTTGCAAACGGAGCGCACTTATGGAATAATCTATCTGCGGAATAAATAAACGTAGGTATTTTGTGTAAATGCAGCTGTAAATATTTTTGAGGCAATAGCATCAGCGCTCAATAACGTGATGAATATATTGTTATTCCTTAAGGGGTTGTGCACAAAATTATTGTTTGTGACACATAGTAATATAATATAGATATATGAATACACATATATATTTGGAATAATGTATACATGTTAATGTAAAGATTTAGATTTAAGTCCTCAGTATTGTATCAAAGATCCTCAGTGTTGTATCAAAGATCCTCAGTATTGTATCAAAGATCCTCACTTTGTAATAACGGCAAACTCCGATGTTTCTACGGAGATTGTACGGACAAGATTGTCCAAACTAATAAACGAATTATTATGAAGTATTTCTTTGCATCTAAAAAATTATCATGTGAATGAATCGAAATAAATATATCTTCCACAGAAATAAATATTTTGTAATCAATTTGAGAGAATTATCATTTCCTGCTAGTGTTTCATATGATAAATTTATTCGTATGAAAAAAATATGTAAAAAATTTGAATGTGTTACATGTGAAGATATGTTTGTGAAAAATGTGTTCTCCAAGACATATTCATTCCGACCAATTCCAATATCTGAGACAATTTCTGAGATTCGGAGAGATGCTTTCTTTTGTGTGGAAAGCTTACCCATACAACACACCAGTTCAAGAAGAATTATTAAACAGTACAATTAAGATTCGAAGAATTTTCTTACGAATTCTTGCGAGCCAATTTTGAACTGCTGTGCTGTATGGTTACATAAGCAATGACACATTTACAATGAACCAATGGATACACAGAAGTCGGTAAATGTTATTTCATGACCCGACCTGAAACTGTCGAGAGAGACAAATAAAATCAGAAGGATAAATGAGAATGTCGTTTTTTCTCACGCGTTCTGATGCGATGTTTTTTTTTTTATGTGAAAAACAAACATACCAATATCCACTACTATTATTTATATATATATATACAGGGTGGGGCATTTAAAGTGTCGCGGGGGTTTTTTCCAAAAATAAAGTGAGATACGAGAAAATTTTTCGGACAAAAGTTGTAGGGTACCGAGGGGGACATCCGATGGTGGCCTTGGCTTTGACCTCAAATCTCATCTTCAAGGGCATTCTGAGATCAACTCTTGTTTTTTAAATAGCATCTCATATTTTTCACTGCAGATTTGGATTCTAGGTCAAAAACCAAGAAACTTTTGTCTGAACCATTTTCCTGAAATCCGCAAAGATGGCGCTCTAATCGATATTGTTCCATTTTGAATCTGACATTCGAATAACTCGAAAACGAAGGGTCTTGCAAAAGAATGTTTCGTACAAAAGTTGTCAATACACACCACATTTCAATCGTCTACATTACCACCATTCAGAGCTCACACGATGTAAACAAACGACGGGGTTCAGTGAAAATTCACGATTTTGAAAGTCAGTTTGTCAGTTACATTTGATTATTACTTGGTTTATGACAAATTGAAAATCATGGATATCCGATACACGGTTTCTGAAAAGATCGATATGATCTACATTTACGGTGAAGTGCATAAGAACCCCAGACAAGCATATGACTTGTATGCAGAACGATTTCCTGAAAGAACAACGCCATCCATTAGGTATTTTCAACGCCTTACAAAATTATTCTCAGAAACGGGAAGTGTTACAAGGGGAAAACGACATCGAATGAGAACTGTTAGCGGAGAAAATGCGGAAGTTAATGTACTAGCTGCAGTAGCCAATAATCCACACGTGAGCTCTCGTGAAATTGAACTCCATTCGGGAATTTCTCAAAGAAGTGTTCTTCGAATACTGAAACGTCACAAATTCCATCCGTATCACATTTGTTTGCATCAAGACCTTCACGGTGTTGATTTCGAAAATCGTGTACAGTTTTGTCGATGGGGTCTAGCGCAAATGCACAATAACAACTTCATCAACATATTATTTTCTGATGAGTCGACGTTCACCAATCATGGTCAAGTAAATCGACATAATATGCATTACTGGGCGACAGAAAATCCAAGATGGTCACGTCAAGTAGAGCATCAAAGACAATGGGCTGTGAATGTTTGGTGTGGTATTTTTCGATCTCGAGTAATTGGACCGTACTTCATTGCAGATACGCTAAATGGAGAGAAGTACAGACATTTCTTAGATCAAGTACTTCCAACATTACTTGAAGACATACCTATTCAGGAACGATTGAATATGTGGTATCAACACGATGGTTGTCCATCCCATCATGCAGTCACAGCTCGAGAAATATTGGACAGAGATTATCCTGGACGATGGATAGGACGTCGTGGACCAGTTCATTGGCCTGCCCGTTCTCCGGATCTTACTTCTCCAGATTTTTTTTTTATGGGGATACATGAAAGATACAGTTTATCAACAAGCACCGACTACACCTGAGAATATGCGTCAACGAATCATCAATGCATGCACGAGCATCAATGAAGATATTTTAGCACGAGTTCAGCAATCTTTCGTAAAACGTTTTGAAATGTGTATTGAAGTCGAAGGCCATCATTTTGAGCATCTACTGCATTAAAATTATCCAAGGGATGTAGACGATTGGAATGTGTTGTGTTTTGTCTGTTATACCCCATCACCTCCGTTTCAGTTCAAGGGGTCCCCCTTGGAATCAGACAACTTTTGTCCGAAACATTCTCCTCCAAGACCCTTCGTTTTCGAGTTATTCTAATGTCAGATTCAGTATGGAACAATATCGATTAGAGCGCCATCTTTGCGGATTTCAGGAAAATGGTTCAGACAAAAGTTTCTTGGTTTTTGACCTAGAATCCAAATCTGCAGTAAAAAATATGAGATGCTATCTGAAAAAGGAGAGTTGACCTCAGAATGCCCTTGAAGATGAGATTTGAGGTCAAAGCCAAGGCCACCATCGGATGTCCCCCTCGATACCCTACAATTTTTCTCCGAAAAATTTTCTCGTATCTCATTTTATTTTCGGAAAAAACGACCGCGACACTTCAAATGCCCCACCCTGTATAGTAGAAAAATACTGATACCAGAACAGTTTGGGTTCAGAACTAGACATAGCACAGTACAACAACTAGCAAGAATCATAGAAGGAATCACTAGAAATTTGAATCTGAATAAAAACACAGCTATGTTGTTATTAGACATTGGAAAGGCTTTTGATACCGTTTGGCATAAAGCCTTAATAGTTAAGCTGAAACAAACTCAGATGCCTGATTATATTATAAAATTGATAAATAATCATTGAAAAAACAGATATTCACTAGTCAATATCAATAATACTTATTTTAAAAAATATGCAATAAAAGCAGGAGTGCCACAGGGTTCAATTTTGGGCCCTATACTATTCCTTCTGTATATAAACGATATTCCAAGAACAGAGAAGGTACAATTAGCTTCATTCGCTGATGACACAGCTATATTCAATGCATCTTGGCAGAATAGAATAGCAATTAAGAGAATTCAAGATTATTCAGAAAAATTTGAGGAATATTATGAGAAATGGGAAATAAAAATGAACACTCCCAAGACTGAATGATTCATATTCAGTGAAAAGATCAAAGTACGAAGACATGAAGAGTCAATTTTCTACGACGAAATCATTAACCCTGAGAAAATAGTAAAATACTTAGGATTAACCTTAGATAGTGAATTAACCTCTCCACAACACATAAAGGATATACAAAGAAAGGCATTTATAGCGATAAAACAGTTAAATCCAATCCTGAACAGGAAAATTGTTCTCAGTATCAAAAATAAATTGTTGATATATAAAACTATGATTCGACCAATAATGGTATATAATTCACTAATATGGGGAAACACTTACCAAACAAATATTCAGAAATTACAAATTATTCAAAATAAATGTATAAGAATGGCTTTAGATGAAGAAAAAAACATAAACACAGAGTTATAACATAAGAAAGCTAATACATGTAAATTGAAAGATTATGTATTAGAAATTAGTGAGAAATTTTATAAAAATACTATAAATGACTTGGATATTTTAAATAATTTGAATACTATTTATAACACAAAAACTGAAGAGTTACCTCTTGGAATAAAATATAAAATTCCATTCAATTATTAATTATGAAAATGTTGATTAGTGATAAGTAGTTTTTAAGTGTTGATTGTGTTGGAATACTATATAACTGATAAGGTTTTTCATTTTATTTTTCCTTGAAACGCACTGACAACTGGAACAAAGATAAACAAATTAATGACGCTGTATTCAATCATATATTAGATAGGTAATATTCGTGAGAAGGGGAACTATCTTGTAATATTTTATTAATATTTCTGATGTCAGAATGACTGATTCAAATAAAGTATGATTCTTAAACTGGAAACTGGATAATGAAACGTTATCCATGCTATGGCGTCAGATTTGCGCAAAATTCAGGGAAATTTTATTCGTGAACAAAGTCCAAATTTGATCCAGAAAGATGATACAATATTGTCCAGTCTACAGCAATATCGTCAAAAAATATGGGTTGTCAATATTTGACTACATGTGGCTTATAATACTAGTCTCTTTCAAATGAAACGTCGGTTTGCAATAGTTCGTTTTGGGTTTGATTGTATACAATCTGTTTCCCATGAATCTCAAAACTTGGATTGATCGTGAGAGGATTTTATTGAGACATTGTTTATTCTGACATCGTTCAACATCCTGTTGTGAATCAAAATTCAAGAATGCAGAAATCGAAACTAATGAAACATGAGAAGGTTTCAATCAACTTCTCAAATTGCGCTCAGAGGACTGTTTGGTTACGCTTCTACGCCGTTCTATACGCTTCACTTCTACCTGGGATTCAAGAAACCACGGAAGGATCACACTGTTAGAAAAATCGGTACAAAATTTCACAACACGGATACGAAGATTTTGTATTGTTTCTAACAATGACCTGGCGAAAGTTGGTCATTCTATTGATCAGTTGAATTTCCGTCATCACTAGATTTTTTATCATTATCATTCAGGAATGGGCGGAATGATAACTAGATGCACACTGAACATTTCCGTTAGAACCTCGTATCAATATTGTAGCAATATTGATGCAATCTTGGAAGTGGCTTTTTTTCATTTTGCAAATGCAATATTACAAAAGTAAGTCACAAGATTATCGTTGGAATCAAGGGACGCGGTAGCATCTCGACGCCAAGTATATGAGGAAACCCTGAAAAAAGATGTTATTAATGATGTATAAGTATTTTTTATATAAGTGAAGAAAAACAGAAGTCGTACGCTACCGTGTACGAGGTGTGTTCAAAAAGTAAGGTGACTTTTCAAATTTCGCGAGCAACGTACTTTCGATTATCGAATTCTTTGTTTTGTTATGTTGGCACACTCTTCCCGAACATCTGTACCAAGTTCCAAGTGTATAGCATTTTTTGTTTGGTTGTGAGAGGCGTGAAGGTTATAAGTGTTTTGCGTGCTCGGCGATTTCTTGCTATCGAAAAATATGGATCAAAGGATTTGCATCAAATTTTGTGTAAAAAATAAAATAAAGTGCTCCGAAACACTTAAAATGTTGACAGTAGCATACGGTAAAACTGTTCTGAGTAAAAAAAATGTTTACAAGTGGTACAAACTCTTCCAAGATGGCCGGGAAGATGCCAATGACGAGCCTCGCTCTGGACGCCCAAGCACGTCAACAACTGATGAAAACGTTCAAGCAGTGAAGAAAATTGTTTTGGAAAATCGTCGAATCACTATCAGAGAAGTTGCTGAGGATGTTGATTTATCGCTTGGCTCGTGCCATGAAATTTTATCTAACGTTTTGAGCATGAGACGTGTGTCAGCGAAGTTTGTTCCGAAATCGCTAAATTTTGACCAAAAGAACCGTCGCATGAGCATCGCTCAAGAACTGTTGAATGACGTCAACGACGACCCAGATTTACTCAAAAGGGTCATAACCAGTGACGAATCATGGGTATATGGTTATGATGTCGAAACTAAAGTCCAATCGTCCCAATGGAAGACCCCAGATGAGCCAAGACCGAAAAAAGCACGCCAAGTTCGATCAAATGTCAAAGTTTTGCTCACTGTTTTCTTCAATTACCATGGCGTGGTGCATCAGGAGTTCTTATTATATGGTCGTACGGTCAATAAACAGTATTATCTTGAAGTTATGCGCCGTTTGCGAGAAGCAATACGAAGAAAACGTCCAGAATTGTGGAAAAATAGTTCATGGCTTTTGCATCACGATAATGCCCCTGCTCACTCATCTTTGCTTGTGAGAGATTTTTTGGCCAAAAACAACACCACAATCATGCCTCAGCCACCATATTCACCGGATTTGGCCCCATGTGACTTTTTCTTGTTCCCAAAACTAAAGAGACCTATGAAAGGACGGAGATTTGCAACGATTGAAGAGATAAAGACTGCATCGCTGGAAGAGCTCAAGGCTATACCGAAAAGTGCTTATGAGAAGTGCTTTGAGGATTGGAAAAACCGTTGGCATAAGTGTATTGTATCTGAGGGGGATTACTTTGGAGGGGACAACATAAATAGTGATAAATAAATAAATATTTTTTCTTAAAAATACAAAGTCACCTCACTTTTTGAACACACCTCGTATCCATACGCCTCAACCTCGTGAAGAAATTCTCAATGCACAATAACTCGATACATATTGTATGTCACGAAAGGAGAACTACAATTTCATGATATAATACTATTATACACTCTCGATTAAGCACCCTACGAACTTGATCAGTTCATTCGGTGCAGACATATAAACGTTTCAATTTTTTATCAGATCAAAATATTTTTCCGGAATTTCCGACTCATCAGTTTCTTCTTAACACGAAGATCTGTCATCCTTGAGGCGTTTCCCAATGCTAAAAAGATTTATTCTGTCTGTCTTTGTCTTTTTCCGAACGCCCGATAGTGGATCATTCGTTCTGTCTTTCTTCCTTCGAATGTCCAATAGTGGACCATTTGTTCATTAGTATGTATTTATCTAAATAGTTTGTCAGTCTCTTATAACCTGTGCAATGATTGGTAGATGGATTTTTTCTGCCAATATATCTGTCTCGTTCTTTTTCTTCTAACATCCAATAGCATTCATTTCAGTATCTTCCAAACATCCAATAGCGTTAATGTTCATTTTAGTAGGAAATATAGATAATGTTCAATGTTATTATGTATGGCGTTGACAGTTACAATAGAATCACAATACATGAAAATAATATGACAATACGAGATGGATGGATTACAGGGTATTTACGACAATACGAGATGGATGAGTCATGGAATATTAGAGGTTATCATAAGATGAATGTCAATTCAATCATTGAATAATGGTTTGTAATTTTAAATTGAAGTCCATGAAAAAACATTGATGAATTATAGCAAGTGTGGAAAACATTCGAAAATAAGGTTAGTCACCGAGCACTTCGAGTATCGAGTATCGAGTATAAAAACGTCAACACAAACAAACGGGAACACTGAGTCTCTGCTTATTATGGTTGGCAGCAATGTGTACGATTTATTACGATTATTGCGTTTCAAATTGAATAAATTATTCCATTCGATTCAATGAGGGTTATGAACGAGTATCGGCGCTCAAAAATTGTTGAAAGGTTGCTAGAAACATTGGAATTATTGACCATACCACATAACGTCGATTAAGATGCACATCCGAACGGATACAGAAATCCTTCGAGCTTCCAGAGAATTCACCAAAGAGAATTACACTGTAGAAAATTTCTTTGTAGATTCACCAGAAAAATTTGGAAGTTTTTTTTGTGAATGAGGGAGGACATGATCCATCGCATCCGCACTGTTTGTGCCAACATACCAGGATTGTGTATTCAGGCAGAGGGGGTGACTTCGAGCAATTATTGTAACAGCATCAAGCACACCTCATATGAGAGGCAAGGGGACTCACAATAATCAAGCACTCCGGAGGGAACAGAGAACTACCACGTCCATGTCGTTGTTCCTGGGTAGCGCTAAGAGTAGTTCATCAATAACTTCGACGGTCCATACCTCGCACCCCAATGGTCCATGAATAGTATTTCGTAAACGGTTTGGAACCAGCTTTCCCATGCCATGATGAAAAAATGGGGGTCCCATTTGAAAAAACTATCTTGACCCCTAAATGACTCCCAAAATGACCTCTGAGGGATTTTTGAGGGTCATCATCATACTTCCCCCTTGGAACCCTAAACTGTTTATCTGGAACTTTTCCTCCATCTCCACTAGTTTCCGAGATATTCAACTATATCACTTCGAATGGACCACCCTGTAAAATAACATTGTAGTGATTTTAAGTAATTATCTACACGGCACATGTCCCAAATGGACTCCCGTTATGTTAGCCCCGAAAGAATTCGTTATTAATTCTTGAGAATTCTCAAAAGATTCTTTCTGAATACCAGAGATTCATGAAGCATTTATTCTAAACTATCATAACAAAGACTTTTGAAAAATCTCACAATGGATTCATGAAGGATTCTTCACGACCACATCGAGGCAAGCGTTCTGTGTTGGCATTGATAAAACTCGTATAGACAGCTATTTTTAAATGTTAGCACAATTCAATGTCTAATCTAGTTGAATGTATATTTTGCAGATTTTATTGGAATTTACACTTTTGACATGAGGCATTAGAAACAGGACTTCAATACCAGAATATTAAGTAGGGGGTATTTTGGTTATCACCTCCAATTTGGGGTTCTAAATCTTCAATCAGATACATACTTGTCTTTGAGATTGTTTTGCGATATGACGTTTCCATGAACTTTCATTCCTTGTTCTTTTTCAGCTTTTTTGTGATTCTTTCGGACTTCGCATTTTCTCATCACACATATTTATACGTTAATAAATGATGAATCATCAATCACTTCAGGAACATTATGGAGGAAAAAACAATACTACAAATTCTTCCTTGTTCATAAATGTTCATGCACGTTGAGGGATGAATATCATGAATGCTGAGTTTTGATACCAAATGATCAAAACAAAAGAAAATAGAACAACCACGAAGATGGCTGGAGATTATTATGATGAATGAAAAACGTTTGTCAACGCGCAACTTTCAAAAATAGGATAGATTGTATTTCATCGGTGGCAGTTTTCATCAAGAATAAATTCATTAGATTTTCAATTATAATTGGTGTATATTTACACGCAACATGGATTTCGCAATGATCAATTCGCCTGGAAGAATCATGGGAAAAGAAAACAATGAGATTGAAGTTTATCAATGTGAGTCACAAAATCGTATGAAAAGAGAAAAAGTATCTGACTTCAAATTTTGAATCTCAAAAAAACCTTCGATCTTCCTAATTCCACGTGAGCAGTATATTTTTCAGTACTTCTTCGTCTCATTCACAAGCAGATACCCATGGTTTTCCTCCACTGAAATAATTTTATTGCTCGCACTAGACGATCTGACGTCGTTGATAATTCAGTTTTTGGATCTCATTAGAATTGTTCGATTTTCCAATTTCTCAACCTGAAGAATCCCAATCTATGTGAAGAAACCAAATTATGAGAATTATTCTCATCTGTATTTGAATATCATGATTATATTTAGATAAAGAATCCGGATACTGAAAAATGATGTGTACAAAATTGATCAGTTACAGGATAAGGAATCTTTTTTGTTCCAATACTTTTTTCATGAAATCAATATTTTGTGGATGTCATTGTTTCAAACCAACCGATTGTTCATTATAAAATTGAATGAGCAACCTTGCCAAAATAGTTTGATTCCCGGATTCAAAACTTCTTCCTTACAAGGATAAGAAACTTCATTCATTGGGACAATTTTTCTTCAAAGTCAATAGTTTGACCATCAAAAGGTTATAAACAATGAAATTGTTGATGAAAAAAAGAGAATTCCGAATCTAGCAAATATAGTTCGAAATTCGAATCTTATGACTCAAAAAACATAAATCCACATCGAAAAATCGGACGAATACAATTTTCCCCGCGGACTCTGATATTTAACCGGTACACATCGTAGAGGAATGCAAAATACCCGTTGCGTGCTCATGAAAAAATCGCTGGATTTTGCAAACGAATAACCCGATCGATCTGAAACTTTCCAAAAAGTTTATCCATATACTCACGAACAACTCTGTCGCTGGAAGTTTCTTGTACCTCACATTTCCCTCACCACTTTTTGATTCCAAAGCATAGAAAACATGCTTTTCACTTCGGATTAAAAAATCATAAATTTCTTATAAATTTTTACAAATTTGTTCAACGTTTTAGTCATCGGGGAAGTCTTACGAAGCAGAATCCATAAGATTCACTAAGATACATAAAAAAATGACCGAGTTACCACGAGTTCAATATCGAAAAACATTGATTTTAGTTGCAAAATACAGGTAGTTTTCATTTTTTTCCTCAAAAACTATTGATCATAGGAAAAAATTGTAACAGAAGACTTGTATTAAATTTCCAAGCCCTATCACCCAGTACTTCCAGATTTTTGGAATTCCAATTTTTTTCCCGACCCCTGACGTCACGGCTTGGACAATATTTATCTCGCAGTTCGAGCGTGTCGTCGGTTCTTGCATCCGGACCCTCAATTATGAATGTGTACAAAATGATACAGAATGATTTCCCTAGACTTTTTGAGTAACATTACAGGTGGATCAACAAAAGTGGAAAGGATGCAGGTATACTATACGTCTGTATGTCACGTACCACTACAATCAATATTATCAGGTAGCGTAGGAAGAAAATGGAGAGAAGGCAGGAGGGCAGTGGATATATCGCAAGTCCTCACGTTAGGTACACAACTATCAGATTCTTCCAATAGAATCACAGGTGGATGGAGAAAAAGCAAGAAGGATGCATATGTACCATACATCTGTATATCATGTACCAGCAGGATCAATATCATCGGGTAGCGTAGGAGGGAAATGAAGGAAAGGCAGGAGTGCAGTGGATATACCACAGGTTCTTGCGTTAGGTACACTACTATCAGCTCCTCTCAATAGAATCACAGGTAAATGAAGAAAAAGTAAGAAGGATACATATGTACCATACATCTTTATGTTATGTACCACCATGATGAATGACATTAGGTAGCGTCATAGGAAAATGAAAAAAAGGCAGAAGTGCAGTGGATATACAAGTCTTTGCGTTAATAATACCACTATCAGATTCGTCCAACAGAATCATAGGTGGATGAAGAGAGGAGAGAGGAAAGAGAGGAAGAAGGAGGATGTGGATGTACCATACATCTGTACGTTAAACCCTACCATGATCATTAGGTAGCGTTGAGGGAAAATGCAGAAGAAATAGGAGCACAATAGATATACCACAAATCTTTGCATCGGGTGCACTCCACTGACCAATTGACGAATGATTAGAGAGACTGTTTAGGATTAACCCGACGAAAATTGAGCACATACAATGAGCACAACTACAGGTCAACTTGACTGATGTGACTGATGATTATATTTGATATTTGATGAATTCCACTTCCTGATTACAAGCGATGATTCAGTTGTTGATTCATTACATAATCTCCGATCATCCATTTGATGCAGTTCATTATCAATTGGATCCACTTTTTAATCTGTAGTTCATCCATTCAATACAAAATTGCCTATGAAATTACCTGAATGAAATGGACAGTGGTGGTGGACGACGTACAGATTGCATGGTATATTCGCTTCGTTTTTGTCTCTTCTCATTAGCCTGATACTCTTTTGACCAAGAGTTGTTATCGGATCGCTTGATTAGTATGACAGGGGTATAAGAAAACACGAAAAAGAAGCAAATATACCATAGACCTGTACGTCGTCTACCACTACTGTCAATTTCATATAGTCGGTCTTGTGAAAATTTTGTATTGAATGGATGAATTACAGATTACAGAGTGGATTCTATTGATGAAGAATGGCATGAAATGGATGATCAAAGATTATGTGATGAATCAAAAACTGAATCATCACTCATAATCAAAAAGGGAAGTTCATCAAAAAACCCCAATGCAATATAAAAAGTTTTTAGAAAGTGAAGTTCAGAACAAAACTTCAAAGAGATGTAAATAGTTTGACTAATGGTAGAAGTTGAAGTTGGTCTCCAGTTACTTCAGTCACATTGAAGTATTTCAAAACGATCCCTTCGAAGGCGAAAACACAGTAGATATGTCACAGATTCTCACAACATGCTGGGCTCATCAGTTCTTTGGAATAGAATCATAGGTGGCTGGAGACGGAGCAGAAATGAAGCAGACGTATCACAAATTTGTGTGCTAGCTATCTCCATTATCAATCTCATTCGGTGACCTCATAGTCGAAGAAAGGAAAGGCAAAAGAGTAGTCGATATATCACAGATCTATCCGATGCTGGTATCAGATTCTTTGGGTAGTGTTCCAGGGGGATGAGCAAGAAACAGAATGAAGCGAATATACCATAGATCTGTGAGTTTGCTATCACCACTATCAATTTGCATTACACATCACAAAGTGGATTCAATTGATAATGAATCCCTAAATTCTTCGAGTAGAGTCACAGGTGGATGCAGTCAAAACAGGCAATATGCAGATACATCATACATCTGTATATCATGTACCAGCAGGATCAATATCATCAGGTAACGTAGAAGGGAAATGAAGAAAAGGCAGGAGCGCAGAGGATATTCAACAGTTCCTTGCGTCGAGTATACTACTATCAGATTCTCTCAATAAGATCACTAGTAGATGAAGAAGAAGCAAGAAGGACACAGATGTTACTATACATCTCCCTGGTGGGAATATTCCTCTGACAATTCCTGAGAATCTCTCAAAAACTCTCAAAATTCGGACATTTCCCACAAATCTGTGCAAGTCCCTACAAAACTCAGAATAATTCTGACAATTTTCTGGAGATATTCTGACCATTTCTGGAAAACTCTCAGACTCGGGATTTCCACGAGGGCTGTATGTCACTTACCATCATGATCATTAGGTAGCGTTGAAAGAAAATGAAGGAAAGACAGGAGCGCTGTTGGTATAACACAAATTTTTGCATCGGATGCACTTGACTGACCAATTGACGAATGATTGCGCGAACTGTTTAGGATGAACTCGACGAAAATTGAGCAGATACAAAAGTATTCTGATCATAGAAATTATTGTAAAATAACTACAGGTCAACCTGATTGATATGACCGGAGATACAATTCATTCTAAATATTTCCTTCCAAAGTTCTATCTCTCCAGATGTCCCATTCAAGCTGGAATCCATTTTGATTCTTACAAACTCTTATTCTCATCTATCATTACCTTTGTTTTCAGATGATCCAATTCTCGAATATCATGAATATTGAATATCTTTATTTCCATATATTTTGATATTCACAATTCATTATTCTTAGATATGTGTCACAAATAAAAATAATCTCATTCAACCACCCATTTTTCTCTTCATTTCAACATATATTTGATGATGAGGATTGATGATAGTGGAAATATGTGAGAATAGATATTTATCAACAGTAATATGCAGGAATGGATTATCTGAAAAGTGGGACGATTGAGAATACAGATCTCTGATGGAAGATGTTCAATTGAAAATCAGAGGAAGCATCCTATACCACTCTGACCACGCTGATTTAGGTTGTGTTCATTCCAGTATTCCATAGAGTTCAATGGCCATCATTAGTCTGAGGCTAGTGTTCTCCATTGAGCTCCATACTTATACACACTGGAGTGATTGCGCCTATTTCCCTATTGGATGGGGGGAACGGAAAGGTAAGGTAGCAAGTACCTAAAAAACCATTTACCCGAACGCAGTGAAGTTCACGGCCATTTGGGCACGGCTAGGAACTTCTGGTAATTATCTTCGGATCCACAAATCATTGTCCTTCGGGTGAATGGCCTTTCAAGCAGTTGCTGTCTCACCAACGAAACCATTGTTTGGAAAGCAAATCGAATAGAAAGGCCAATGAAACACATGAAAAGTCCCCGGAGTAGATACCCTGCTATATCACACTAGATCGCTAACGCCCGTTAATGGGTGTTTCCAATATTGTCCGAATTGTTTGTCAGTTTTTTGTAACCTGTGCGATGATTGGCGGAGAAAAAATTCACTTACCAATCATCGCATAGGTCACAAAAGACTGACGAACCATTTGGACAATATTGGAAGCACCTAATACTGTGATGTAATAAATTATCACAAAAAGAGTCCCGAGGTGGCACCGCGCACGATCCCTTCCGATCGTAATCGGAAACTTACAGAACTAGTTAGTTCACCCGGAGGAACATTGCTGTCGCTCACTTATACGAGAATCGGAAACACATCTCTCCCTCGCTATTCCTGTCCTCTAATCCCTGCCCTTTTCCTATTTGTTGAGGTTCCTCGTCCCTAAGGAGGCAGCGCGACCTATACCACGGATGCCCGGAGGGATTGGTTCAATGTCAAGAGGCGATACCAACGCTATCACGGCCGTTCCTAGATCGACAACCTCCCAGGAGGCTGGAAACCACGGATGGGGGCCGAATCAACGAAAAATCGAATCAACGAAACCGTTAGTTGGAAAGAATAAGACATCATACATTATACATCTCTTCCTTTGATTCCTTGATTTGTCCTTTCGTTGATTCGGCCCTCATCCGAAACCACTCGTGGGTAGTCTCCGAGGATGCCACCCCGTCCCTGGATCGGCGGAACAACGGCAGAGACCAACCCGACCAAGCTGTACCCCTTCTTCCGGCCCCACCAAAAGATGGGAAAGGACAGAAACACCCGCACCCAAAGAACCTCCACAACGCGCATGCGCACACTTATCCAACGAGTAGCTGGAGGCCACCACCGCCCAAGCCCGTAAAACGAGCTCCAGAAGTAAGCTCCAACGAAAAGTCACCGACGGGGTGTGTATATGATTTTGTGAACTCACCCGTCGGGCAAGAAGAAGGAAGTGGCCATCTTACCTGTCACTTTTTGTATAACCGAGTGATCGGCAAGTTCACGAGAAGCTAATCGGAAAAATAGAGGGAATTCTACGATACGGTGGTCCGATGCCATCGGAGTTCGACACTTAGTTGAGAATTACTTGTGTCGCAAGGATTCTGACGATGTGGAGTGCATGTGCGGTGTCCTGGTGTAAAATTACAAGTGGTAAAACGGTGTCGTTCACATGGCCTCCTCCACGTGCCCTTCCTTTTGATTCCCCTTCTCCCTCTTTGTTTTCATATAGAGTCACCCCCTTCGCTCGTATTTGCCCTCCCCCGGTTGAATTTTATGGTCGCGGTTTCCCTATATTCCCTTTTGTTCCTTGACTCATGTAAACGGCATAGTCCGTAAATAAACGTTCCCTCGTGATCGCGCCCTCCGTATCCTTTTCTTGGTCCCTGTGTTCCCCAAATCGAACCGATAAGCGAACGAGTCGTTTGTATTTTCCTTTGCACGACGGAGTCGCATGCTCGTATAATTTTGTGGAATTGTAAATATATACGTGCTCCGACACGTGGTTAACCTCATTTGGAGATTGCTCATTGTAGTGAATCAAAATCAACCCACCCCCTCTCCTTGAGCTTTCCCTTATCCCTCGACCGCTCCAACCTTATCGTGAACATATTACTTTCTCGATTTCAATATATTGCAGGTCCCGCTGTGGTAAATAAATATCCACGACAGGAGTCGTGGAGGTGCTCAACAACTTATATGCTCTTGTGCATGGGTTCTGGTTATACCCATCACAATTTGGCGCCCAACGTGGGGCCCTGTGTGTAGATTCGAAGCTCGAAGCATCTGCCAACGTCCAGGAAGTTATGACATAGTGTGAGAGGTTGTCTCCGACTCAATCGACTCCGAATACTTGCCTCGTCTCTGGGTAGCCGAGTCTATTGGATGGTTGTTTTGGTTCATTTGGTGGTATCGGTGAGTCCGTTCCTGTTTTATACTCAGTGCTGGAATATTTCTATACAATTTTCGTCCCTTCTGGTGTATAGTTCATCGGAATTCCCCTATAGTGTTCTGTAGACAGTCGATTGAATGAGGGATCTCATTTCTCTGTAACGATATACGCAAAGCACCTGTTTTTGCAGCTTATTACTGATGAAAAGAGTGTTCGTGTTCTATCATTCCTCAAGAATTGTTTATATTCATACGAAAATTGCTGAAGTTACATCTTAACGATGTATTGGAAATCTTTTGTTCGCCATTCTGATTATAACTCGTGTTCAAGGGTATGTTCGATGAATAAATAGAGGATGAAACATACTGATATACTTTAAGAAATGTAAAATATTGAGCAGGATCAATTGAAGTCATGTTTCATCGATATTCCAAATTTGTTTCAAAGTTATTTAGTGTCAGGATTCTGCCCTTCATCATTTTGTATACATTATCCAAATTCAGATTGTTTGATAAGAATCAATGTGACATTCATGCTGGTAATGCTTTGTAAGTTACGTTATGAGGTTTTGTATGAGGTAGGACACGTTTTCTCACAAAGGTTTGGTCACCAGTTGTTCTCAAACGTTCAAGTTCGATATTTTGTTCGCACCTTGTGTGTGTATATATGTTTCATATGTGTGTATATATATATATATATATATATATATATATATATATATATATATATATATATATATATATATATATATATATATATATATATATATGTATATATGTCCCTCTATCTACCCACGCTCAATTCAATACAACTAATTTTCCAAGAAAGTAATAACGAAAGAATAGGCGAGTCTCCTTGCATAAATATATGAAGATACATAGAATAAGTCATGTCCTTTGTAAACGACGCTTCGAAGAAAAGAATTTCATTGAAGAAGACGTGGAAGGCTTCAGGAAAATAAATACCAACAAACGGCATGAACAATGTGTGCCGACGATTGAAGAACAACACTGTTGTGTAATGAATTATATACTAACGAGAATTGATGACTTTGGAAGACTTTCCATGTGAATAATGTAAAATTTCATAACCATTGCATTGCATCGAGGATTCAGTAATCTTATAATCAACCGTAAATGCTTTGGAATATATTTCAAAACTGGTTGAACAAATTCATATTTCTGATCGCATTGAAAGTCAAGTGCATAAAAATTATTTACTCTCGTTCAGTTAAAAGTATATATCATAGCATGAAATATTCTCAAAGGATTGTTGGACGAGGAAAATGTTGGAGGAGAAACATTGGTGAAAACATTGCTGAGAGAGATTGAATCCACTTGAGAGTAGATCCTTTTACATAACAAGCTTCCTACTCTAGACTCAATTGAATAAAATAAAGGAGATAAACATTTGTATATAACGATTTTTTACTTCTGCGCTCTTTCTTTTTCAACACCCCTGTTCTGAAAGAGATAACGTTCATGTCCTCGTGTAGGGAGGATCTTACACACAAAGCGTGGATTTTTAATAACTTTCTTTCTTTTCAAATTGAACCCATATGGTCGCATATTTTTTTTTTATTTGTTTCAATCGTCACAAAATATTACTCCCCTGCCCTACCTGGTATATTCGGAACCACGCGTGTCAATCTGATACAACTGCTGCCTTGGCGCGGTGAATCAGACCGATACTCCGTGTGGTTCGCATCCTGACCGGGATCGTTGCAAACCCCTTTATTCGGTTAAAGTCGGGAAACCTGTTTGATTCTTTCAGAGTGGCGGACGCGTAGACAAATTGGATATTCCTTTGACATAATCATTCCTAACCCTTGCACCCTGACGTTGCACACTATAGAGTATGAGAAAGTTCTACAACCACCTCCTGGAATTCCAAATTGTATACGATTACTGCCATTTCAGTGACGCAAGTCAACGTTCGAGTAGTATAATACTCGAGAATAATAATACGTTGTATCCTACGATTCTCATATGGAAAATGTTGAGAGGTACTGATTCGACGTACGCCTAGCTTGAAGAATCCTTGGTTTTCTTTCATTTCCCAACGGGTCTCATCGCCTGGACTTGATACCATTTGATAACCGGAACAGAAAAATCTGAACATTGATCTTTATTACGATTTCGTTTTGATATTCAATTGTGTTTTGCCATTCTTTCATGTGTTTCTTCCAGCTTGAGGCGCCCATTGAACCCCACCAACCGTAACAAATACGGAAAAACCATTGGTTTTGATCGGATACCCTGAGATATACAGATTATTTCCCTGTCCCCAACTCGTACCCCAACAAGATTCCGAATTTGATTCAATATATAGAGACGGAGGGATCAATCAGAATTCTCTCA
The DNA here is from genome assembly GCA_018340375.1 of Gonatopus flavifemur. Lineage (NCBI taxonomy): Eukaryota > Metazoa > Arthropoda > Insecta > Hymenoptera > Dryinidae > Gonatopus > Gonatopus flavifemur. The sequence goes on along the minus strand of JAFFJZ010000059.1, from coordinate 180,255 downwards.
TAGCCTTCGAAGTTATTTATAAACAGTTGGAGGAATTTTTTTCCGCTGGGGAATTTTGATCGATTAGGTAGAAAATCTTCGATTTTTTCTTCTATTCTAAGCAAAGTTCCGGGAATTCCTTTCGTTTATCCAACAATTTCGTGCCCTCATCGAGTTCCATTAGGGAGGTAACATAGTTCGGAATATATCTTCGTTGCCTTCATAATCAATTATTGTCGACAGATAACTATTATTTGGGGAATCCCAAGTGTTTTTTCTCTCCATTGGCTCCTTTATCAAACTTGCTTATCGAGAAAAGATTTAGGATACGTCACCGGTTTCATTTTTTTCTGTCATAACGTGGAAAATTCGAGAACGGTTTCAAGAATTGGTTTTTTTCCCTCTTTTCTGAATAGTATCTCCATCTTGTCTGGGAAAATTGGAACGCTAATACCGAATTGTCTCGGGCTCTCCACGGAGGGAGATGAGAGAGAATTGCGTGAGCGGCTACAAGCTCATCTGACCCCTATGATCGACCCCCCAGTCACTTCCCAATCCACCCTCTTGGACACCCTACCCGGAATTTCGGGACTCTTTGAAGATTCCAATAACCCCCTCGATAATCGACCCTCATCGCGCGGTTCATCGTACGTGGGAGGCCCCAATGATCATTCGTGGATCGATGCTCTTGCCCCGGAAAAATTAGTAGCCCTCCTAGTGGGCAATTCCCTAAGCTGCGCGGGGACCGTAGACGAGAAGCGAGATCGGGCTCATCGTTATTACCGACGGGCACAAGGGGACAGAACTATCCGTTGGACCATGGATGATTTGTCCCCAGAACTTAGGCCCTCTGAGCCCAAGTCTTTCTCGAATCCCGCACCCCCCGGGCCTGTTGGAGACACATCCGGAGATACTAACTCTCCTTCTGAGCTCTCATCGGGACACACCCACGAGTCCACCCATATCGAATCAGCCCCCAACTCCCAACATAATTCCACGTCCCATGCCGTATCGTCCACCACATTTACTACGACGACAACAATTGTGAACGTCGACACCTGCGCCACCATAACTGGCCCGATCACTTCTGTCCCCCAGAGGTCAATCATTCCCGCCAATATCGGTGACTTGGGGTCAGCTATCGTGCAAAGCCCACCCCTGGTCACCCATCCCCAATATTTTTCGACCATCCTCCCCAATCACACGGTGAATTTCAGTGTTTTCCCCCCGTCCGCCCCAAGGACCACCCAATATGGCTCAAGAGGACACTCTTCGGCGCAAATCACGCCAACAACCTACATCTCCCAACCGATAGCCACAAGAGTGAGTCATATCGCCCCGACAATCCCCACGACTGCTCCTACTCATGTAATTCATAGCACTCCCGGCCCTCAATTGGCTCAACCCTATGGGTGCATGAATAATCTCAGCAGTTTGGTACCCGTGACCCAACACTTATACTTTCATGCCCCGACTCCCACGACAGTAGTGTCGATCCCTACTCAGCCCTCGTATCCTCAATCGCCAGCAGACTTTTCCCTGATAACGACGTCCCAAGCCCCGAACAACCTACATGTCACTCCTCATTGGCAACAACAAGCCCATTTGCTACCCCCTGTCACTTCCCAGTATGCCCTGACCCAGCCCTCCTATTCCTTGCTCCCTCATTACCAACCTACCAGTATTGACACATGGCCCAGTACCCAGTCCCCATCCCATAGGACCCCATATGTCCCGACCGGAGCTCATCGCAGCAATCTAGCTGCCATTGCCCAGGATTGCTGTCTGTCCTTCTCCGGACTAGATGCCGATCCTGAGGAATTCCTATTAAGATTGAATGAATGCCGGGCCATGACGAATTTGTCGGATTTGGAAGTCCTCAACTCAATGCTCACGGTACTAAAGGACATTGCCCTACAATGGTGCCGTATCAAGAGAACTTCCTTAACTCCCCTAGATTCCTTTTATAGTCCCTTACGATATAGATTTGGTTCCACGGATTACGAATGTTACGGAATGAGCGAGACCATTGATTTCCCGTCGAGCTCACCGCAACCTTCACTCCTTTCGATAAATCCATGGAATGCATCGGCCTCGAGCGGCAGGGTCGATCAAGGAATTGGACGACAGGGGAAATGAATGGAGACACACTTTGTTTAAATTACTAGATATAATTCCCGAGAAGCAAAGAAATAAGGGAGAAGATTTCACTCTTTCACAGTGCTTTTGAAATATTGGCCGTGTGTTCACTCAACTTCAGCGATTCGACGGGAGGAATAGGTTAGCGACGGGAGGAAATTTGGAAGAAAGGGGAAGAGATAGAAGAATAAAAGCGTTATGAAGGATAACCATGAAACTTACCGGTGGTTAAGGGCCTTTGGTAATTCCACAGGGAATTTGGAGAATCGTTCAAAAGTGTCTCTTTCGGGTTTCACAATACACGATTCACTACACTGAAAGGAAACGACAATGATAGGAAACGTTAGGAATTCTCACGCGCGACACGAACGAACCCCTGCTCCCTCAATCTCTTCAGGAAAAACCCTCGGACACCATATGGAGCTCAACGCGCCAAAAAAAAGGTTTCGCGGGTCGCATCTATTTCGCAAGCGGGAGGGCCCAGAATCCTCCCACTGAAGCAATTAATCCCTTCACAAGTTGAGGAACAGATGCAAATGCACATTTCTTGTTCATTTATACAGGGGGAAACATAGACCCCTGTTGAAATCCTTTTGGTGGTTGTGAACCGTTGGTCACCGTGGCCTCCTGAAGAGAGAGGGGAAGAGAGATATATCGCGGAAAACTTACGCGATGAAAAGTCGAGTGAAAACCAACTAACAGGGCGTTGTCGGACGACGATCTCGGGGTCTGAAGGGAGTTAAAAGAAATAAATGATGGAATAAAGGTGGGAGGAATATTTTTCCCGGCGTAGTCAGCACTTCAACCCAACGTCGGAATTCGAAGAAATCCGATGTTGGGTTCCGGCGCCGATGTGTCCCACGCGTGCCTCATCGCTGTCGAGGACAGATTTCTGCTGGCCTCAACATCGATGATGGACGTGTGTGACCAGCCGAGAACAATTAGAGGGTTCTTAGAGGAAAGGAATGTTGGAATATCATTCGGAGTCGGGTATGGTAACATGAGTGGACTATGGGATATGCAGAAAAACCTTCCCGAGATCGCCTCTCGACAATTCTATGAAAGAAAGGTGTTGAAAGAAGAAGGGAGGGAAAAGAACAATAGGGGCACAGTACACTCATAACGCATGCAACGAAGAGTCGCACGCACACACGGATAGGCGTGTATGCGTGGGACTCCAAGCAGCGCTACGTGAGAGTATAAGGAGGGGAAAGGGAGATCTCTCTACTTCGTACTTGTAAACGCACGGGACAGAGAGGAAGAAAGAATGTAAGATAGTAGGGTGAAGAGGGAGACGATTAGGAGAGTTGCGAAATTCTCGCTTCCAGGCTCGCGAAAACGCGTGGTCAGGAGGAAGATGGGCAAAAAGTCTCGCAATCCGCCTCAAAATCATACTCTAAGAGCGCCATTCCGAAGTCGAAGAATTGCGGGACGTAACACGAAAGGAAACTGCGCGCACAGGTGCTCACTCGATTTCAAGGCCCAGATGAACCACCCGCAAACCACATAAATTGTGTGCAGTTTTGATGAGCTTCCGCAGACCTTATCCCCTGGAGGGACAGCTTTCCCTGGCGCTAGATCACTTGCGCCCGGAGTATCGCTGCCAGATGATGAGGGCATCATTTAATACCTACGAGCAAATGGAAATGCGGGCCCTTGAGGTCGAGCGATCACTCAGGCCCCAGGGAAACCCTACACAACGCCCCACATCCCAACTAGCCCTCCCGGAATTGGCTAATGAGCCAAAGGAGACCCCACCGGACAATTCCCAATCCCTAGCCTCCCTAGAGACTTCCCCCGCCACACCAATGTCCCAAGGAACCCCAACCTCCCCTGAACGGAAGGACTACGAGGTGAAACAGACACCCAACTCACCACCTCCCGAGACTCCTACCACACAACCTACATATGCAGCAGAAGCTGTCCTACCGGATGGGGGCCAAATCAACGAAAAGACAAATCAACGAAATCAGTGGTGAAAAGAGAGAGTGTGACGTATCTCTCTTTTCAAACAACTTTCCGTTGATTCAGTTTTTCGTTCCGTCCTACCTGCGTCCTACCCCATCCGTCCTACTTGCGTCTCCTGCACCCAATCCCCGACGATTCGCCCAAGCCAATCAGACCTCACCATCGGCATCCTTTGCCAAACCCCAACCATTGATGACTATTCCCGTACCCCCGGGCTATGCACCCTATAGTTCTCTCGAAAATTCCCCACACAATTCCCCACAACCCACCCGGAGGGTTCCGGACTCAACTCCGAACGAATCAATAGAATTTTGACGCTGCGGGGGACTTGGATATTTTCCAAAACAATGTCACACCCCTCGTGGCCTCAATCACTCCCCCAAAAGGAAGGACGAGGGGAACTGAACAGAGGAACGGTGGCCAGGGTCGACCCAACCTCTGGTAGCACGCCCCCGTCGACCCTAAAACACCACTCTACCCCCGGACATAGGGTACTCACCCATCAACCCCAACAGAGTACAGAGAGGGAAAATTCACCCCAACCCTCTACACTTTCGGGATTCCACTGGGATGAAAACCCAGCCCTCCCTCAACGAGAGTGATACCGGACCACCCCAGATGATACTCCTAGGGAATAATCATTGGTTCCACCCTCTATTCCAAACCCCTTGGATTTTTTCGATTGATTCCCCGAAACCACCCCTGACCCGAATAATTCCGAAGCAGTCGTGCTTCGAAAACACCTACCCTTCCACCCGACCCCGGACGTTTGGAACTTCGTAGAAAACACCCTCCTCAATGACCTGATGTTCAGTCTACCCCACGAACCGAAACCAATCGAAAAAAAACCCTTCTCAGAATCCCCCAGAAGTCCCTGCACACCCATCAATAGGGAATAATCCGGAGAGATCGATTCACAGATCCTCATATGAAGATCGATATCCTTATAAAGAGTCTATCACTTCGAAGAAGCCCACACCCTTGCTCACCCTTCCCCCCGGAGGAATCACCCCCTACCGGAGAAAGCGATATACCGAACTCCCAGAATACCCTGGACACACCACTCCGAGCGACCTAGTCGCGAATGTACCCCCTAGAATCCACCCGAAGTCAGAAATCGATAATCCCCCAGATACTGGAAGAACACCCGGACTAAACACTCTTTTCCCGCCATCACAGTTTCAGCCCCAACCCCCCCCCCCTCGAACACAACTCAGGAAACCCCACGAAGGGAACACAATAACCACCACCCGAATGACCCGAGCCCCCTAGCCCGAATATACTTGACCATCAGGATCAGCCCCTACGATATTCCCAGCCTCATGAATACAGGTGCATCATGTACCTTTCTCGGTCCTCCTGGTCGTGACTCTCTGCGGGTTCTCAAAATCCCTGTCAAAAGAGCCTCCTACGGTACCGTGAAGGTCGCCAATGGGAAAGTTGAGCCGATTTCGGAGGGAGCCCAGGTACCAATAGAAATTCTGAACATTAACAAGACTCTCACTCGTCAAGTGGTACCTGGCCTAGATATTGACTTCATTTTTGGGATGGATTTCTTTCATAAATTCGGTTTGGTTTTGGATGGGTTCAATTGCCGTTGGCGTATCGGAGGACAGGGAGAGAACTGGCAGTACTCCACTTCAAGCGCCGAGACTCCAATCCCGCCACTCACCCTTCACGGTTCACTACCCTTTAACCACTCCCAACAAACCCGGTGAGAGAGTTTTGTCAAGCAGGAAGTCCCTTCCCTGACCCGTTCATCTGGTGCTATTTTGTTGACTCCCCACCACATTGATGTCCAGGGACATCTAAGCAAGGAGCGCAGATACTACCTGGTCAGCCCAAAGGTCAGAGAAGAAATGTACAAGAAAGTAGATGGGATGCTGGCCGAAGGAATAGTCGAACCTCCTTCGAGCGGTTGGTCAAGTCTGATCGAATGAAGGCCGAATCAACGAAAAGACAAATCAACGAAATCAGTGTTCGAAAAGAGAGAGTATGACCTATCTCCCTTTTCAACCAACTGTTCGTTGATCTGGTTTCCCGTTAATTTGGCCCCCATCCGTCCGATCGTAATCGTGGAGAAAAGGAAAGTAGAACCTCGAGACGAGGAACTACAACGCATGATCGCTCGGGAAGGGGGGATCAAACCCAAAAGCGAGCACAGGTTCTGCGTGGATTACCGTGAAGTCAACAAGGTACCCAAAAAGGACGCCAATCCCCTTCCCTACATGAGTAGTATCCTGGAAAAATTACGTTCGGCCCGGTACATCTCCACCATTGATGTTAGTCAAGCCCACACCAGATTCCCATGGACCCTCGCTCGAAAGAAATCACGGCTTGTACGGTTTCTGGCCGTGGTTTATTCCAATTCATCCGTATGCCCTATGGCTTGACTAATGCCCCTGCCACCTTTCAACGACTCATGGACAAACTAATTGATCCCTCTCTAGAGCCCCACGCATTTGCGTATTTGGACCATATCATTATCGTCACGGAAACATTGAAGGACCATCTTATCTGGCTAAAGGAAGTATTGGACAGGATAAGAGGGGCTGGGTTGGTCATCAATTCGGAAAAATGTGAATGGTGTAAGTCGGAGGTGAGGTGCCTCGGCTTTTTGGTCAACCAAAATGGTCTTCAAATGGATCCCAAAAAAATCGAGCCCGTACTGAACTACCCTTCACCCACTGATCTTGAAAGACTCCAGAGATTCCTCGGTATGGCGTCGTGGTACCGACGTTTTATCATACATTTTGCCACGATCGCCGCCCCGCTCCATGAGTTAACCAAGAAAGGTTCAGCATCAAAGTGGGAAAACGCGAAACAAGAGGCCTTTGAATCTCTGGGGAGTCCATAGCTTCGGCCCCCATCCTGGTTTGCCCCGATTTTTCCCAGCCCTGTGCCCTCCAAACAGATGCCGGTAACACTGGTCTCGGCGCTGTCCTCACCCAGTCTTTAGAGGGGGAGGAGAGAGTTATTGATTTCGCAAGCAGAACTCTGAACAGCGCTGGGAAGAATTACTCCGTGACAGAGTGAGAATGCCTTGCCGTTCTCTGTGCCATTAAGAAATTCCGAGAATACTTGGAAGGTTACCACTTCACCGTGATAACCGACCGCGCAAGTTCCAAGTGGCTATTTCAAGTTTATAACCCAACAGGGAGACTAGCCAGATGGGCACCGGAACTCCTAGAGTATGATTTTGATGTAGTCCGCAGAAAAGGCGCCCTCCACCATGTCCCCGATGCCCTGTCACGGATGTACGAAGAACATTTCCTCACTGCATCTGCCCTGAAACCTTTCACTCCCCAAGCCCCTGACCCACAAACCACCCTGCCCCAAAATGATACCCCCGTGGACTGGTACACCAAGAGGTATAACGCCCTGCAGTCACATGCCAGATACTACCCCAACTGGAGGATCGTGGATGGCTGGATCCACGTCAAATGTCCCGACCTACTGGTTAGTCAAGTCATGGACGGCTCGAACAAATGGAAACTGGTCGTTCCCGATGCCTTCAGGGACTCCGTGATACACGAGTGCCACGATGCCCCAGATGCAGGCCACTTCGGCGTCGAGAAGACGTACAAACGGGTGGCCCGGGAATACTATTGGCCAGGTATGTTCGGAGACATTAAACGGTATATCCGAAGTTGCGAGATTTGCCAGGAGGCAAGAGTCTCGCAACAGGCACCACCTGGCATGATGGGCTTCTGGAAGATCACGCAAGCGTGGAGCGTGGTGGCAGCGGATATCATGGGCCCTTTGCCCATGAGCAAGCTTGGCAATGGGTACCTCCTAGTATGTATGGACCTTTTGACCAAAGCGATTGAAGTTGCCGTCATGCGGAACGCCACCGCGGAAGTGATCTTGACGAGATTCAACGACATGGTCGTGAATCGTCACGGTGCTCCGGAAGTCCTCATCACCGATAATGGAACCGAATTCGCCAACCAAGATTTTACCCAGTATCTGGCGTATCATGGCATTCGGCAGTCCCTCACCCCTGTATATCACCCGCAAGCGAATCCCGTGGAGAGGGTGAACCGAGTATGGAAGACCATGTTCAGAGCTTACCTGGACCAAGACTACCGGGAATGGGACGAGTACCTCCCAGAATTTCGCATGACGTACAATACTGCGGTCCACTTTTCCACCCACGTAAGTCCTGCCCCCCCTAATTATGATTTCCATCCACGTCCTTCCCAGTCCTACCGTCGAGTGGTGGAAGGTTCCCAGAATGCCCTTGTAGACCTGCCGACCCTTACCGATCTGAGAAAATGAGAAGACCACATGTCCAGGAGGTCCGCCCTGCGGGATATTGTCGGCCAACACCTGGACGAGGCTTCTGAACGTCAGTCTCGTTATTACAACAGCGGGAGAAGAGACGTTGTCTATCAGATGGGGGACAAGGTGATGGAACAGAATCTTGTCCTATCAGACCCCCCGCGACATTTCGCCGTGGAGTGGACTAAGAATCATCAAGGCCCCTATACGATAACCAATGTCTGCTCCCCTGGCGTGTACGAGTTGGCTGACAAACAGGGACAGGTGGCTGGTCCGTTTTCGATGGTAGATTTGAAACCTCATGAAATTCCGAGAATACTTGGGAGGGCAAATTGTGATGGGTATAACCAGAAAGAAATTCTGAAAGGGAGACCATCAGCTGCAACTCGAGAGAGGGGCTTCCATTCGAATTGAATCTTTGAAATAGAAAAAGAAGAAAAAATAATCCATCAAATAACAGTAAGAAAACTCTCTTCGAATATACATTTATATGAATATACACAACAAATACCCACATGACACATGTTCTCCCATTCCAACACGAATCCAGGCCGGCTCTCGAGCGAACATGGATGCCTTCCAGGTTCCGGTTGGGTTGCTGCGGATCCCATTCAGGTCTGGTGTTGGAAACCACGCGTCTTACATTTGGGTGGCCATCATGCGGTAACTGGGCTCAGTGATTGTGGATTTCTGTGTGGGACTTGCGTATGACTAGTGTAGGACCAATATGGAATCCAGAAGGACCTACCAGAGATTCACTTCACCCAGATGGGAGTCTCAAACTCAAAGTCCCAATGTCGGAACACCGGGTTCGAACTCATTGATTTTCAATGAATAGATAATCACTTTGTGTGCAAACCATGCTGATTCCGTCACATTCTTGACCTGGAAATCCGCGTTGAACCGTATTCAGATGTGTTGTCTTCCATGAGCGGATTGAAACCATCAAGTTTTGAACCGAGCGTTCCAGATTAAATCCGGGGTTCTTCTATATAATTATTCATGTCGGAACACCGGTTCCGAACCTTTTGAACTTCAATGCGGAAATCCAGTTAGATCCCAGTGACAATCAATTCGCGTGACAACCATGTTGATTCCGTCACATTCTCAATCTGCAGATTTCGTTTGAAACGGATTGAGTTGAGTGTCTCCCATAAGCAGATTGAAACCATTAAATTTGGAATTGGTGATTCCAGAATCAATCCAGGGTCCTTCTATGTAATTACTCATATCGGAATACCAGGTTCGAACTGTTTGCATTTTAATATGCGAATCCAGTCAGATTCGACTGACAATTAATTCGTGTGAAAACCATATCAATTCCGTCGCATTCTCAATGTGCCTTCACCTATTGCGTCCAACTCAGGTGAGTCTCTTGTATATCCGCTTCGAAACTGTTATGACGGTGGAGGAGACGACACGAGAGGTCGTCGAACCATCGTTGTATGACTATGGTCCAGCGTGGCCTCTGGGATGAATTATATCGGCCCGAGCGGTAAGACCGATAGAACTCGGTTTTCTGCCTTTAAGGGCATCGACACACCCTTCCTGTTTGAATTGGTAGAGGTAGATAAGAAAAGAAAATGAAAATTTACTACTTCAGTTGAGAAATTTGGTATACTTGGTATGTTTTTTTGAAATAGTCGAGATGACAACGATAATTGCTTATATGGAGAAAAACAATAAGAATTCGTTATAAATGAGTGTGTATGTATTCATATATATATATATATATATTTATATATATGTATATCATGGAGGAAGAAAGATTGAGTATCGAAAAAAAGCGGAATGAGGAGGAAAGAAAGAAACAAAAGCCATAGAGAAGAATCTCACTCACCGTTCTGCGAGCTGGTTTCGGCACTTATTTGAGTTTTGATTTATTGAAAATTGTTTTTGGCTATGGATTTTTTTCCATTACGGATCATGATGATTCATTGTTCGGGGTGTAGGCCTTGTCCAAATCCTTTTTCGTGGGTGAAAGCTAAAATGAAACTAAACGCACTCACACACTGAACTACTTCTTGAGTTTCTCTCTCTCTCTCGATCCCTCGGAGGAGCGATGGCACCCATGAGTGCGGAGGAATAAACCGACACCATCAAAAGGGCTCCAGTGTATATCCGTCCTCCGAGCGGAAGGGCCCTGAGCTTTTCCTTTTTCGCTCATCCCTTCATAGCTCGAAGGGTGGATATACGCGTTCACTTTTCAGATTTTCACCAGGGGAAAGTATAAACCCCTGGTGGAGCTTTCGTAGTACCGGCATTCTCATCCATGAGAGACAACGCCCCAGAGAGAGGGAGAGAGAAAGAGTACTTACTTTTTCTCGAATGGTTTTGAACGCGGTTGAGAGAAGACTGACTGCCCGATGGCAATCGCCGGCCAAGGAGGAAATCTATGGTGAAAAGTGGGAGGCTGATTGTTCTCAGCCTAATCAGCACTTCAACATGCCACCAAGATTTCTAGGAAATCCGGTGTCAAATTTTCCTGCCGATGGGCCTTCGTACGTGGCTTATCGCTGCTGAGAGCCTGCATTTTGCTGGCCCCGACAATGGAAAGCCACGGCACGTGGCTTCGCGGAGAGCAATCAACCGTGTGTCCAAGAGAAAGGAATATAAGAATTTAGAATCCTGGCGATTACGTACATACACATGCATACAAATGCATATATGAATACATATATGCACCCGCATACATGTGAATAGCTATTGTAGCTAGGTTCGGCGACAGCCATCGTGCAAGTCATAAGCGTAAGAGGGGGAAAAAAAGGTTGGAGATGGTGTGAAGAAAGGAAAAAGAGTGACGAAGTAGAAAGGGGTACCCGTTGTGTGGTCACGCCGAGGCACACACACGAGGGAAAGAGAGAAAGGTTACGAGTTGCTTCGTCGCTCGTCGGTGCACAATCGACGTTCAAGGAAATCTCCAAACGAAATATAATTCTGTGAAGTCGGCGAATTGTTTTGAAATGAAGTTCACGTTCACTTAAGGTGAAATATAATTGTATCGTCAATTATTGTATAGCATTTTGGAAAAATTTCGTGTGAAAATTTCCTCGAACGTGACGAAACCATTCAATTTCATACCCGCAATGTCGAATAAAAACCATTCTATTTTCCAAAATGGCATATCCTGATAGTTACAAGACCATTTTGAACTTGCAAATCCGCTTTGGTTCGTCATAATGGGTCGTGCGTATTGAACCGAATTCATGTTTTCCTTGCCAACAATTCTGTCTCGGCTTTCCAGATAGAACCGCACTCAACCAGATACAGACCGTACAATTTCCAATCCGTTCCTATCTGATCGTTCCAGCAGGGAACATTCTCCTCTTGATTCCCTGTGAATTCGGGAATTTGGGACGTGGAATTACTCACATTCACACCTGGGACAGAGGAAATGGTCGCCCTACGAAAAATCTCCATTAAAAACGGATGAAAATCGTATCCGTTCACTCTGCGTTTCTTTCATCGTAATTGACAACAAACACAAACAGAGATGTTTGTAATGACGAATATTCGCAATCAAATACAAATTGAAACAATCAATTACTCATAGAATCTAACGAGAACAGTTTTATCCGTACAGGATGTAAATCATTCAGAAAGTGCCCTGCTGGAAGTGCCAGGCAGAACCGTACAGAAAATTGTTGTCAAGCTTTGAACGGTTTCTTTCCCAGGTAATCCAGGCAAAAACTGACAAACTTTCTATCGGATTTGGTCCGGAATTACCAAAGCGGAATATCCGGTTAAGAACTGATAGCAATTTTTTGGGACGGTTCTGTTTGGAATTCACATGCAGTGACATCCAGTCAAAAACTGACGAAACGTTCCTGTCAGGTTTTGACAGGATCTCACAATTAGGTGATTCCGGACTAAATCAAGTAGAAATTCTGTCAGTTTTTGCCTGGATTACCTAGGAAAGAAATTTTCTGTCTGGTTCTGCCTGGCATTTTCAGCAGGGTGCAGATGAATTACATCAAATGCGGATAAAACTGTTTTTTGTTCGATTCTGTGCGCAGTTGATCGTTTCAATACGTATTTAATTGCAAATATTTCTCATTCCATACATCTTTGTTTGTATCTGTTGTAAATTACGATGAAAAAACGCATAGTAAACGAATAAGATTTTGATCCGTTTCTTGATTAAAATTTTTCGTAGGGCGATGAATGCAAAGTTGCACTTGGGCGTGGTTCAGATAAACGAACCGATGCCTGTGCTGTTGCTGGACTTACCCGATCTTCTATACGGTCAATCGCTTCCAGCCTTCTCTCCTCGAATCGACGTGGCATTCCCATTCGCATATAGAATATCTCCTGCATCGTCGACTTGACGCGGCTCTTCTTACTGCTCGTGTTGTTCCCGTTGTCGTTTCTCCAGCTCTTCGAATCTTCGCTGTCTTTCTTGTTGCTGTAACCATTGCTGCTCTCTCTCTCTCTCTCTCTCTCTCTCTCTCGTTCTACTTGTTCCTGTTCTATCTCATTGGGATCATCCGTCGATCCACCATCTTGCCGACTGTCGATGACGTCCACCTGGGTCGTTGAGGGACCATACCGAATATAATGATCCACTATTCTATCTAAAACCCGACTCTTTGTTCCTCGAGGATCGAGTTCGAGCTTTTCTGACTCGGCTCGGAGCTCCCCCATGTTTAGGGCCTCCAATCTTGTTCGGTGACCCATGTTGGCCGTTTTCGGCTTCACTGAACAAATGTCACTGAATCACCACCACGATCATTTGTACGAGGGTAAGGCTCTCTCAAGTGGACCCTCGAGTTCCCAAGGGTCAGAAGTTTACATCGATATTATGCAAAATCAAACTTCATATGGGAACCATTACTCCACATGAATATTATTGCAAAATAATCATTTGTACATCTTATATAAACAATTTAATTTTTTTGTATTACTTTTTAACAAATTTGATTTCGGTCAATGGCATTGGTCAAGAATTAATGGTGAATTTTCTTCAAATACATAACACATCATACGACAAACTACTAATTTTATGATTTCAAAAAAAAATTTTTTTCCATAAAATAAAATTTTTTCCAATAAACAAATAATATTATAACGAACTTCTCCGACTCTGAGATGATTTTAAGAAATAGGTACTTCCCAGCCAGCAGAGCGCTCCTAAATTTGCGATTATGCTGCTAGCAGTGCCACGGTGGCAACGTAGTAGCATTCCCAGTATTTTGGCACTGATTACTACCATGATATATATATAATGCAATTCATAACGTAGCACTGCCTCAGCGCTACCACTATTACCAGGGAGTGCTACCGAGTAGTACTGCTAGTAGAATACTACCAGGTCGCTGCCATTTTCACACGTGAATCAAGCACCATACGTTCAAGAAGCTTTTAAATGTATAAGTGGATGGTAGCGTTGCTGCTAGAAGCGCTACCTTGATTTTGTTAGCTGGGTTGTTTGGGATGTATTGAGCATTGAATGTATGAGAGAAAAAATTGGTCGTTCGATGTATCTTGTTTACAAACATTTGTTGACTTCGCCCGCGCGCGGTTTTCTTGTACTTCTATGAGTTCCCGATTATAAATCATTTATGGAAATATCTAAAAAAGAAAATCATCCATTTCATACTTTTCATTATGTAATTCTCACGTACACGCCTTATTACAAAAATTACATGAATTGAAATTATGAACATTCTACGTATAATCAGAAGAGAACATTATGTACAGTATCGTTACTCAGACGCATTGAATACTTTTTTCGATTCGGGTGGAATAATCATTAGGGTGGGATTCAGAGGAATTCGAATACATTCAGCCAAGTCCAGAGAGATTCATAAAGTCTTGGGGAACTTTTGGAGTTCAGAGAGATTGAGATAAGTTCAAAGGGAACTTTGAAATCTGAAACTAGAGCATTTAAATGGATTGAATGACAAGGGATTCAGGAAGATTCACACACTGAGAAAAAAGATTGTGGAGCCAACTACATGCTGTAATCGGATATGGCGAACGACGGGTTGTAGTTGAGTCAACAAAATATTCGATAGACTCAATGGAGTACAGTTGAAGTGAATGAAGTATAGTTGAGTCTACCGAATATTCTGTTGACTCAACTACATACCTTCGTTCGCCATATCCGATTACAGCATGTAGTTGGCTTCAAAATCCTTTTTCTCAGTGCAGGAATTCAGATTAAGTCACAAAAATTTGAAAATGGTTTCATAGAATTCTCACGAATTCAGAGAGATTCAAAGAAATTCAGAGACTCAGACAAATTTAGAGGGATCCATACATTTCCGGATAAATTTAGGGATCCCTCTGAAATTATGGGAATTCATTCCTGACATAATTATTATTTATTCCTGATTTCTGGAATTATTATGGGAATTCATTGTTGCTAATTTCAGAATTACCAAATGAATGTTACTAAACATTGGTCATCTAATTTAATTATAATTCATTTCATCTCATGTCATTTAATAACAAGTATTGTCTTCATTCTCTTTAGGCTGTTCCAATTATGTTCTCTTTGATGAGTTCGAAAACTGAGAAATTATATGCTGCAATTTTCAAAGTTTTATATACAGAGATTAATCATAAGTTTTCCACTTCACTGTGTATCATGACGGACTACGAAATAGGATTGCGAGATGCCGTAAAATCCACTTTTACGAGTGCTGAAGTTCGTGGCTGTCTATTACACTTCTCTCAATTACAAATGCCTGATTCAAATTACATTCATCCAATATCTGGATTGGAAATAAGTTTTGAACCATTATCGTACATGACATCCACCAATGGGATCCGTCCCCTTAACCGTTCAGCCATTGATCTGTTTTTAACTAATTTTTCACGTAAATTCTACATCAACGCGACGAATCTCATGACCGATGGTTTCATGTACGTTCAATGGGTGAATAAAATACTTTACTTGATACTTGAATCCATTGAATTCGTATTAAACTCATTCTTAGTCGCATTACAGGGACTATTCAGGAAGTCTTCAGGGGTTTTCTATTATTCGGAATGGATAATTTGTACTGGCTGGATAGTGTATAAAATATTCCAACCATACTTCTCTTTTACAGGCAATATGCAGAAGAATACGAAAAATTGGGCTAAGAAGGAAAATTGGTACATTAGACAGAAATACGCGAAAGAAGAAGAACACCTAATTTGTAACATTGTAACTCTGCCGTATTTACCTCCTCGCTTAATTCCAGAAGGAGTGCAATTAATTGAAAACGAATGTGACAAATTCCCAGGAAGTTTAAAACCGTAGTTTGTCAAATTTTTCCAATATTCCCAGAATTTCTGGATGTCGAGAATAAAACCAGAAGGTTTCAGTGGTCATAAAACTTTGAATTTCACGAATAACTGGGCGGAAACCAATCACAGATATTATAACTCGGTATTTGCCAAGAATGACACCGCATGGCGATGGGTCGGTGAGTTCCCAGGGGGAAAAATAACGTGGTATAACATGATAAAATGGACTCCTCCCCCAAAGCTCCAAATTACGTGGAAAATCACGTTGTAAATGACGTAATTTCTCACGTCATTTTTCACGTCATTTCGACGTATCATTTCACTCGATTCCTAATAGCTACCCAAAACTTTATACATGTAAAATCCATTAGTCGACAAATCCTTACAAGAGTGACGTGAAAAATCACGTCATTTACAACGTGATTTTTCACGTCATTTTGAGCTTTGGGGGAGGGGTTCATTTCATCATGTTATACCACGTCATTTTTGACGTCATTTTTTTCCTCTGGGTTCTGAAATCCTTGGTGACAATGATTTAACGTATACACAAAGCATTTTGAAATCACATTGCAAAAGGATAAGAAAATATTTATTGTTTTCTATGAATAATTTTTAACGTATTTTTCACATTTCATAATTCTATTCAGGCAATTTAATAAAGATACAGTCAAAAGCGGAGCAAAAGTTCCTATCGCACAAATGTAATCGTGATCAAACGAGGAATCCCAAACAATTATGCCGGCTTCAAAATCTTATTACACTGCAAACGGAAGTGGACATCGGACTACTAACGATAAGAGAATTTTTCGACAAATTTGTAAATCTTTTGAAAAACAAAAATATGGAAAATAATTCGCACTCAAACGAAGACAGCGATGAGGATACGGAAGAAGAAAATGGTAAAGAGCATCTGCTGAACTCATACAGTGGTTGAGATAGATAATGATGAAGTACACATGCAAGATTACTTTTTTTTCTTAATTATCGTTCTGAAAGTATATGAATTCTTCACCCTACACTCCTCTTGTATTATTCCACCTCTTCATGGAGCACTAATTTTTACAGCCTATTGTATACGTTTGTTCCTCTTCAAATACTTTTTGAACCCGTTATATTCACTCTCTGTTCATCTCTCAATCACGTATCCACTGCGCTCCGCTGTTCTCTTCTTCATTTTCGCATAATTCGAGTTATTCTCACCAAGGGTATACTTCATGATTATCTACACGGAGAAAATGTATTGACGAAAGATTACCCAAAGTTGAGTAAAACGGGGACATAGTGGCGTTTCGTCGAGGTTTGACAGTCGATTGACTTCGTTTCACTCGACTACAGATTGAAATTCATTCGGATGTTTTCTTACAATACTCCACTCGTAAACATACTAGAAATAGATGAATGAATTTTCATCTGTAGTCGAGTAAAACGAAATCAACCGGCTTTTGAATCTCGCCAAAATGCCACTATGTCCCCGTTTCACTCAACTTTCAGTAATCTTTCGTCAATACATTTTCTCCGTGTGTGTAACATTTTTAATAGGTGAAAAATTTCTGACAAAATTTGTACGAAATTTTACATTCTACACGTTTCAATATACAGGAATTACCTCAAGTGAGGGGAAGTTCGAAGCGGAGATGGCTGCGGAATGAGCTTTTATGAAAGAGCAGTTGAAAATGGGGGAGTGGAAAAAAGTTTCGGTTTGATACATGAAACACAACAGTGGATTGAGAGTTGTCAACCTAAGTTGTACTCCCAAAACATGAATGAATGGAGGGTCATCCAACGGTGATACCGGATTCATCGGATATCATCGGATGGAATGATATAATTTTCTTTATTTACAATCCTACTTTAGTTACAATCATACAGTAAAACTTTAGTTACAATCATCATTTCATGTATTTTGGACTTTATATTATTTCACTTGCTCATTACGCAACATTGTTAAGATGTAAAATGTTTTGGAGAATTTTGTTATATCACGGGATTTGTGGAATGTGTATGCACGTAATCGCTGATTATGGATGATTTGATTTTGTTTGAGTTACATGGTTCATTGTTTCATAATTTAACTATCAAGATATTCGGTATGTGAAATCTTATTTTTTCAGTTATTATGTTATCATTACTTCATACATGATGTTTTTATATGTATAACACCATCCATATATGTTCTCAAGTTTTTGAAAGGGAGATGTTTCAAGTTCCAGATTCCACACCGAGAGAACAAATTATTCAGACAAAGAAACCATTTCTTTCAATAGTGACAAAGGAATATTTCTTTCGTTCAAACGCATATTTTTTCATTCCAAAGTATGTTTTATCAATTCAATTAAATGGTCATCGGAACAATAGAATATTCATCAAATCAAAAAAATATTCCTTTGTCACTATTTGAAGAAATGATTTCTTTGTCTGAATGACTTTTTTTTCTCAGTGCATGTTTTAGAAGTTTTCACAATGGATGTTATAAGTTGAAAATTTGTTTAGTTAGGTCATGAATAAAACATGTTTCCCATGATGTTCGGATGATTCATAATATCGAATTGTAAAATGCGTTGACTTAGTCCGAGATTCATTGAGATTTGGCAAGAATCAATGATATTGTATTTGAAGGAATTCATGAAACTCTCCAAATTCCATCAACGAATGATGAGATGAGATTCAACCAGACACTATAAACCAGACAAGGCACTATAGATACTCCAATCACATCTGTAGAATAAATGGAAAAAAAACTGGGTTCATTATTTGTAATAAATGGAATAACATACAACTCCAATTATTTGTGTTCGATCCCCGAAGAGGTGGAGTTTCATTCATTGTGTATTGAGATACATGTAGAGGAAAATTATAAATCTACAAAAAATATATGTTCTTCAGTTTTGATTGCGTACAAATTATTACTCACATACAAAATATGGATGATCAAATACTTCTTATGAGCGTTTCGAAGAATTATTCATTTTTTCCCTTAGTTCGCACACATGATTCAATGATTCACATGAATAACACTGAAATGACACATTCTGATTCCTGAATGAGTTACACTGAAGAGATCGCAGGATCTCTCAAACCAATTCAATGCTATTACCAACGTAATTCCAACACAAAATGAAATATTCGCGTTCAATTCCCAGTATTTAGTATATTGAACTTCTGCATACCTGCCGTTGGTTAGGACGTCGATCCTCAAAGTTGTTGCTTCGAAATTTTCCTTATCGTTAATTCGTGCACTTATAGTCCCGTGTTTTTCACTTTTGCGATTGATCATTCTGATTTCGTCTTCGGTAAATATGTTTTTTCATTTGATCCGGTGTTGCATCGGTCACGAAATCAAGATATTTAGGTGATAATCCCATCAACATGTCTCGAACCGCATGTTTTCTTCCTTCATTTTCCTGCGTTTCCACTTTCGCAATGTCGAATTGCGTTTTATCAATTCCTGAAATGTACAGATCAGTATTATCAATTTTCTTGCTTTGTAATTATTGATCGTAGAAGTTTGACGTCAATGGAGAATGACAATTTCTTCTCGCTATTCATAGAACCTCAGTTTATTGTTCATAGTGAGTTTTGATGGATGTTGAATTCAGTTTGCTTTGCTAGCCAACATAAAAAAATGTAAAAATAATTTTCAGAAGAATTCAGAGGAAGTCAGCGTGATTCAGGGATATTCAGAAGACTCCAGAGACTGGTGGATTGAGAAAAATTATGCGTTGTACTTTTCAGTAGGATTCAGAAGAATTCAGAGAAATTCAGAGAGGAATAAATGCAGTAAAACTTTCGACTCAGAATTTCAGAGGCATTCAGGGAGTTTCAGAGAGACTCAAGGACAGGTCAATCAAGAAAATTGTGCGTGGAACTTTTTGGAAAGATTCAGAGGAATTCAAAGTGATTCAGAGGAATTCAGCGGAATTCAGGGAGATTCAGAGGATGTAGGATTGGAAATTATTATGCTCTGAACTTTTCAGAGGAATTCACAGAAATTCAGAGGAATTCAGAGAGGAATAAATCCAGTAAAACATTCGGTCCAAGATTTTAGTGGTATTCAGTGAGTTTCAGAGATATTCATAGACCTGATCAATTGGGAAAAATTGTGCGTTGAACTTTTCACAGGGATTCAGAGAAATTCAGAGCAATTCAGCGTGATTCAGGGAAATTCAGAAGAATTCAAAGACTCGTTGATTGAGAGAAATTATGCCTTGAACTTCTCAGAAGGATTCAGAGAGAAATGAGTTCAGCAAAATTTTTGACTCATGATTCCAAAGGGATTCATGGAGTTTCAGAGAGACTCAGGGACAGGTGAATTAGAAAAATTGTGCGTGAAACTTTTCGGAGAGATTCAGAGGAATTCAGAGAGATCCAGGGGAACATTGTATAAGATTCAATAAATTCCTGTAACAAAGATTCTTGCTTGTTATAAGCTCGATAAGTGGCTCTGAGTTCTCCACTGTAAGCATCCCACAGATGAACAGGACTTTCTTGACTAGCACTGAGAAAACAACAGGTTTCCAGGAGCCATGAATTCACAAAAGGATACCAACAAGTGTCGTCAACGAGACTTCCTTCTTTAATCGTTGATACTGCTCTCCAATCTATCACTTTGAAATTCGAAGGTATTTTTACGGAGTAAAAATCTCTCGGAAGTTCGTATATTCGAGTTTTAAACTCATCAGATGGAACCAACAAACATGTCCCATCCGGAGACCACGTACAACCTTTGGTGAAATTTTCATAAGTTTCGGAAGGTTCATACTCTTCTGTTGCTTTACACAAGAGTCGAGGTATAATCGTCCAATCGCAATATAAATCTGTAGTCTCGTGTTTTCAAATGTCACCCTCTGAATCAATCTCCTGTTCAACATTTTGGTTCAAAATTTTTGTAGATTCTTCTTTGTGCAATATCGTTTCATCTGATGCTCCTATTTTCTCTGGATCTATTGGCGATTCCATCGATCAGTCCGAATCCATTGCATTCATTGAATGAAAATGGAGATGTTTTACGCCAGTTTATTATAAACATTTAATAGACACAGAGAGTGTCGTGTCAAATCAACTGAAAGACTTGTTGAACTCACAGTTTGCAGTGAAAGAGTAGAGGTTAGACGCCAAAGTGAAGGTAAACACGTGACGTAACTTTTGAATCAACAGAGGGTGCGTTTCAGAAATTCCTCCAGAGTATACCATCCAATGCAGGTATTTAATCGAGGCCATTTTTTGCTTTTGAGATGATTGAATAATTTAATCGCATATATTTCATCTCCCAATCCAAATCAAATTCGGGTATTTGTTGTGTATATTTATATAAATGTATATTCGGGAAGAGTTTTCTTACTGTTATTTGATGGATTATTTTTTCTTCTTTTTCTTTTTCGGAAATTCAATTTGAATCAAAGCCTTTCTCTCGAGTTGCAGCTAATAGTCTCCCTTTCAGAATTTCTTCTGTCAGATATTCTGATAATTTCAAATGATGTGCATACGTATTGACCTGGGATAATTGATTTTCATGTAATTACAAGGATACTCAGGATTCAATACGGGAGTTACCTGTAAACATAGCTCCTTTTGGTATCCTATCACCCAAATCAAATGTATTGTTGTTGATTTTTTAGGAAATTCACAAATTCCATGATTTCAATCTTTGCTTCCTCACATCCCACCACATCTCTGGATTTTTTCGGATGATCAAGTAGTAGTAGTAGTAGTAGTAGTAGTAGTAATTCACTCCATTGCCGTGGAAAGCAATACATACATTTCCAATAATCAAATATAAAATCTAAAATGATCAAGTATACCGTGAGGTTATATTTCGTGTTCTAACACTAATCAATGTTTTCTTTTTTTCGTTTTATTCAATCAATATTTTGTGACTCATTTCATTTAATACTACATAAATAGACAACTTCAGATTGTCAGTAACTTTTTTTCCGTTAATTTGGTCTTTCTTTGATTTGGCCCCCACCCGGTAGGGGAAGGGGCGAGATGAGGACTTATGCTACAGGAAGAAGCAGAATGAGGAGCTTCGTGGAGGTGCATAACAGGAAGCACGATAACTCATGATCGCACTTACCGTGGGGCCCAATGCTGAAGCAAAAAATCGGATCGGGACATCACAACCGCCCAAAATCACCACCGGTTACTCGACCCGGACTGAACCTCGGGGTTAAATTTGATTCCAATTTCGAAGCGTAACACTATTCGAGAGTGGATTTAGGCTCAGGGGAACCGGTCATTTTGGGAATGAGAACTCAGAGCGCTGTCATCGGCAGTTCTTCGTAGTCAGGTCGATTTTGAATGACAAGTGGGGATAAACAATGGTGACCTATCGCGTTCTACAAGAGAGTCGTCCGGAGACAACACGAATAGTATCTTCCCATTTCCCAACTCAGACCATGGGCTATCATTCCACGGAGTGAGAAGGAGAGACCAATAGGGGAGAGCAGGTCATTCTGTGAGGTTTCACGGTTTTCGGGATCAGAGGGTCATGTGGTGGGTTCTTTTCAGGGTCTCTTGGGAGGAGTTATCCGGGTGTTTTGGGGCTTGGGTTTGGAAAGGGCCTCCACCGGGCGGGTAATAAGGTTTCAAATCCACTATCGGAAACCGACCAGCCACCTGTCCCTGTTCGTCAGCCAACTCGTACACGCCAGGGAAGCAGACATTGGTGATCGTATGAGGGCCTTCATATTTCTTAGCTAACTTCACGGCAAAATGTCGCGAAGCATCCGACAGGACAAAATTCCGTTCCATCACCTTGTCCCCTATCTGATAGACAACGTCCCTTCTCCCGCTGTTGCAATAGCGAGACTGACGTTCGAAAGTTTCGTCCAGGTGTTGGCCGACAATATCCCGCAGGGCGGACAGCCTGACATGTGGTCTTTCCATTTCCTCAGATCGGTACAGGTGGGCAGGTCTATGAGGGCATTCTGGGGACCTTCCACGACTCGACGGTAGGACTGGGAAGCACGTGGGTTGAAACCATAATTGAGGAGGGCAGGACTCACGTGGGTGGAAGAGTTAACCGCAGTATTGTACGCCATGCGGACTTCTGAGAGGTACTTGTCCCATTCCCGGTGGTCTTGGTCCAGGTAAGCTCTGAACATGGTCTTCCATACTCGGTTCACCCTCTCCATGGGATTCGCTTGCGGGTGATATACAGGGGTGAGGGACTGCCGAATGCCATGATACGCCAGATACTGGGTAACATCTCGGTTGGCGAATTCGGCTCCATTAACGGTGATGAGGACTTCCGGAGCACCATGACGATTCACGACCATGTCGTTGAATCTCGTCAAGATCACTCCCGCAGTGGCGTTCCGCATGACGGCAACTTCAATCGCTTTGGTCAAAAGGTCCATACATACTGGGAGGTACCTATTGCCGAGCTTGCTCATGGGCAAAGGGCCCATGATATCCGCTGCCACCACGCTCCACGCTTGCGTGATCATCCGGGAGCCCATCATGCCAGGTGGTGCCTGCTGCGAAACTCCCGCCTCCTGGCTAATCTCGCAACTCCGGATATATCATTTAATGTCTCCGAACATGTCTGCCCAATAGTATTCCCGGGCCACTCGTTTGTACGTCTTCTCAACGCCAAAGTGGCCTGCATCTGGGCCTCGTGGCACTCGTGTATCATGGAGTCCCTGAAGGCATCGGGAACGACCAGTTTCCATTCGTTCAAGTCGTCCATGACTCGACTGACCAGTAGGTCGGGACGCTTGACGTAGATCCGGCCATCCACGATCCTCCAGTTGGGGTAGTATCTGGGGTGTGACTGCAGGGCGTTATGTCTCTTGGTGTACCAGTCCACGGGGGTATCATTTTGGGGCAGGGTAATTTGTGAGTCAGGGGCTTGGGGAGTGTAAGGTTTCAGGGCAGATGCAGTGGGGGAATCTTCTTCGTACATCCGTAACAGGGCATCGCGGAAATGGTGGAGGGCACCTTTTCTGTGGACTATATCAAAAACATACTCTAGGAGTTCCAGAGCCCATCTGGCTAGTCTCCCTGTTGAGTTATGAAGTTGATATAGCCACTTCGAACTTACGTGTCCGGTTATCACGGTGAAGTGGTACCCTCCCAAGTATCCTCGGAATTTCCTCATAGCCCAGAGAACGGCCAGGCGTTTTCGTTCTGTCACGGAGTGATTTTTCTCAGCGCTGCTTAGAGTTCTGCTTGCGAAAGCAATAACTCTCTCCTGGTCCCATTACTGGGAATCGAACCTGAGCCTCCTGGGTGAAAGCCAGGTATCCGTGGAGGTGGAGGCGCTCAGCAACTGATGTGCCTTTGTGCATGGGTTCTGGTCATACCCATCACAATACATAGCCTCACAGCAGTATGTATCAAAATTTGTACGTAAGTAAACGCGCATGCTCGAAAGAAGACCTGAACCGATCTGAACCATTGGAGGCTTCTGAAGTAGTTGATCCTGATCCTTGGATGCCTTTTCAAGCCTTTTGATTGGTTGAAAAGGGATCGGATCAAGATACAAGGGTCAGGATCAACTACTTCGGGAGCCCCCATAGACATAGGAATGTAGGGGAGGAGTATAAACTAACGTTTCAGGCAAAGGGCGTGAAGTCGATGAGGGATGAGGGAATTGATCTGTAGCCAATAAAAATTAGGCACATGCATCACTACCCGAAGAGAACATGAAGCTCCAGCGAACGTTCAGATCAGATGTATATAAATCGGGCCGGAGGTTCATTAGAGCTGACTTTGAGATTCACAAACGTTTGACGAAGGTTACACGGACGTTGGCATGTCCGCCTCGAAATACGTTCAGAAAACATAGATGGAACGTTCGCTGAAGGTTCATCGAAGGTTTAACGCAGCTCCACAAGAATATCTATACTCGGATTAATTTTTAATAATTCATGTTTATGAATCAATTCATTTTTGATATAAATCGATTAAAATCAATATAAGTATAGATATTTTTGTGGAGCTTCGTTAAACCTTCAATGAACCTCCAGCGAACGTTGCATCTATGTTTCCAGAACATATTTCGGGGCGGACATCTCAACGTTCGTAGTACCTGTAACGAACGTTTGTGAATCTGAAAGTTAGTTTTCATAAACCTTCGAGCTTACACGGAGCCTATACAGATCTAATCTGAACGTTTGCTGAAGCTCCATGTTCTCTTCGGGTACTACATAGACACCAGGATACATATATTCGTTTCGTAAATGTGTAGATTTGATAATAAGCAATGAATAATAGGCACATGTTATTTTGTCACCTGTCCAACCACGGCTTCCTCCTTCAACGATATGCTTCGTCCCTGCATCCCTATGTCTATGATCTGAACCAATAGAATTCAATCGTTCATCGAGCTCTCATTGAACGCATGTGCATTTCAACGTTTCTTGTACATACTTTCGTGTGCCACTTCCCAAGTAGCAAAAGAGGTTGGATATGCTGAGAGCGTGTTTGGAAAATCCTACGAACATGCGTAGAACCTCCGAATGAGACTATTTCGAATAATTATGTTCTATGCAACTCCATAGAATATCTTAACGAATTCATCCAAAATGGTCTCATTCGCACATCTCTTTCACATTCATGGAGTCGGCATAGCATATTTGAGAAGTTCTTGTGCTACTTGGGTTATTATTTTCGTTCGTTCTATGTGTTCTGAGTTGTCCCAACTTTCAACAAACCAATCAATTCTTTTCCACAACTGGACACTTCTGACGAAGATATGCTGCCGAAAATTCGCATAGGAGTACTCAATGACTTGGATATTGAAGCCCTACAGTGTAGAAAAATAAATTTCGAGATCACAAGCTGTTGTGACCGATTAAATGAACTTTGTGATCATTTGCTCAATAGTGTTCCGTATGCAGTTTGTTTGCTTCCTACTTGTGTGCAATGTGATGTTCTGAACACAGCAATACTCAGCCGAATGCTTTTGAAAGGTGGGATATAGAGCTGATGAATGCCGTTATTACGCCCCCATTCGAGTAACACAACCAATAACACGATCAATTATGTGGACAAAATGGACACGATACAAGAGATTATATTGCAAATCGACCATGCCCACGCTGTAATATGACAGACTATTCAGCAAAGAACTGCACCAATCAAAATGTTCGTCAAATTTGTGAAAACAATGGACATATAGCTAGAAACTGCCCTCGCATTGTGCAACGAAGTGTACAATGCCAATATTGTCACAAAAATGGACACACGACAGGGAATTGCTATTAATTAACATCCCCATCTAATGTAAATTCTTATTGCAGCTTTTGTGGAGAGAACAGACCATATCGTTGAGAATTGTGCTGAATTTAATACGACAAAACTCACAACCACAGAGAATTCAGGGAAACTCCTTGGCCTGCCACGTTGGGAGGGAAACCAACAACAGCGAATCAATTTGATCGACAATCAACAGTATACTGAGATCCCCGACAACAAACAACCTATGAACGACAATGAGTTTCAAAAGGACAACCCATTACCTCAACCTTTTCGTATGATCAAGAACCAATTACACTAGTTTACAAAATTAAGGTCATGTTCTGCCCACCATATCTGTGTATTATTTTCTTATGCAATTTGGCCCACTGAACACGAGAATCACATTGGAAAATTTTTTTATGGAAGCGTTCCCCAGATATCAATGGTTGACATTTTTTTTTCAATTGTCAAAGTTGTTCGGATGTTCTCGAAGGTATGTCGAGTTCTAATTGACCAATTCATCTCAACCGGCGCTCAAACTGAAGGAGATGGAATCCTCTATGACTGTCTGTGGAGAGTTCTCAGATTTATCCAGTAGTTCGGATGATATCGATCTCAATGAGTGAGAACATTTGAAATTTTCAGCAAAAATCGAGGTCAAGAATTCACATATTGTCCTGTGAAAAATAGAAATCGCAGAAATTCCTCCAGTTTTCATCCTTCCACGTGGTGCCAACACTCTCACAAGAAGAATAAGCCATCATTGATCGAAATCCATGGATGAATGACTGAATTATGAATTTTTATAGTAGGAGGGAAAAATCCAGATTTCCTACGATTTTCATGTTTTTGATATTTTTATTACTGCAATTGAAATCAAACATCGAGCGAAGTATTATCTAGTTTTTAATGAATATATTGGAACAGTTCGAGCTTCTGGTTTGTCTGGTGTTGTTTTTGTCATCTGATTCTCGTACGAGGGACCAAATATAATCCCCCATCATGGCTGCATCCCAAAAGCCATGATATCGTCGTTGCATAGTCTGCATTTGTCGCTGGAATCATTCTCCATGTTCATCACTGACGTCGCCCAAGTTATCCAGGAAAAAATCCGAATGAGGACGCAGAGAATGAATTTTCAATGACATATGTACTCCTGCCGGAGAAATTGAGAAACAGGAATGAAAAATTAAAATATAATTCATAACAATCAACTTATTTGGAGTGATTCATTGAATCGAATAGATACGCTCATCGCTCCGTAAGTCCGCAGCGAATCATCAACGATATGTTCGTAGTTCTCGCTTTTATTGTTTCCAAGGAAATTTGTAACGACCAGTTCAAATGACGTCCAAGCTGCAGCTTCACCGGTTGATGAAAGTGTTGGAAATTTGTCGTCTTTCATCAACTTTTTGATCTCAGGTCTTGCGGAAACGCCTTCTTTGATCTTTGCGTACGGAAGATGCGTGAAAATGGATTGTAAATACGCGAACGCTTTACCCTCTTTATCCAGTTTTTTGACAAGATTTTTTATGAGTCTCAATTTGATATGCAACGGGGGAAGAATGATATTTTCTCTCTTTACTATTGTAGCGAAATGAACCGTACTATTACTCACATTTAAAATTATGCGCGCAAAGGGATCGCGATATAATCAATTACCAGTCCAATATCGATTGCGTAGATCGCGAAACGATCTTGACCTTTTCTCTTCCGCTTCACTTCGTTTTGCCTAGACATAACGGCTACACGTATACCGCTCTCGTTTTCGATAGAGTACCCCAGTTTCAACGTGAAACGTCTATGTCTTCCGGTCCCTAATTGTCGATAGGTTCAATAGAACCCTCGTTTTGATATATAGCTTCATACGGCCGGTAATCGCGTGTAAGATTTTGGGATATCGCTCGCCTCAGATTCATATTGAAAAACATTAAAGTGTCCTCGTGTTCAAGACCAAATCCACGTGTGAATCATTTTCAAATTTCCCCAGAGAATCTTCTTCCTCAAACCTCGTCTCTTCGAGCAAGAATCCAAATCCCACCAATCCATAAATCTGGTCCTTCGAGCCGGATTCGGCTCGAGTTCCTTTACCTAAGTGAAAACAGTGAAAAGCCCTGTCAAAATTTGTTAAAAACCGTGAGAAGTGCTGTGGAACAAGCTCATTGAATTCATCCATTAGGAATTTCAAGTGGATAACGTCATTGCCTCCGCCACCGCACATCGTTCCTTATCTTATCTACGAGGTCACACTCTCGTCTCCGCTCTTCCCCTCGTCAACGGGTCAGTTCTCTCGTCTCCGCCATCACCTCGTCTACGAGTGCATTCTCTTGTCACCGCCGGCCCTTCATCATCGAGTACCCCCTTTCGCCTCCGTACATCGTCTCACCAACGAGTACGCTCTCTCATTCTCACACATCTTCCTATACGAACGTTACGTTCGTTGCGAGAGACTGTTACAACGACACAGCCATCTCACCTGTACATCCCTTTATCGGAAGTATAACGAACGATTATATTTTCTTTTCGTACGCATTGAACATTCAATGCATGTGTAATTTGTTCGAATTGAATAATTAGAATTTTATTGTACACTATTTTGTACAACTTCAAACCATTCCATCATTTGATTGATCAAATCCAGTGGAATAATTGATCAATTTCACTTATATTTGAGTTGTGACTCACGAATCTCCATCATCAGAACAATTAAGAATCAATTGATTCTTGCTCTTCCACTCTTCTTCGTCATTCGTGACTATTTTCCTTCGAAATCTTGTGAGTCGGACTCAGCATCCGAATATCATCATACTTCATAAATCGAAGTGTAATCATGCCTCCCGACGACGAGAACCCTAACGACGATGCACTCGATATCTTGATCGGTCAACAAAGAAGATATATGACCGCAGTTGATCGAACTCTTCCCAATTTCAAACGCATGGGAAAAGCCAAAATGACTTTTGCGGTTACGAAAAACAGCTTATCGGCATTAGAAGCGTTATTTTCCGAATGCCAAGATTTGGACAGTAAAATCCATGCGCAAGCCAGCCCTGATCAAAAGGCAGAGCATCCATATTTTAAGGGAGACGAGTTCATCCAGTGTAAACAAGCCTACAACGATGCTTCGGATTTCATGGCGGAAATTATTCAAAAGGAGACCCCTGCACCACCATCAGTCAATGTAAGTCAGATGAATCAGTCTACCGTCGAATCTACGCCTCGCACATCGACAAATCTACCGCAGCTGAATTTGCCGACTTTTTCGGGCGTTTTTTCCGAATGGGAAAGCTTTCGCGATCGTTTCACGTCGATAATTATAAATGATCAATCCTTAGATAATGTCCAGCGTCTGCACTATTTAGTTCCGTGTTTGAAAGGGGATGCAAGTAATGCTTTAAAACATTTGAGTATAACTTCCGCGAATTCCTCTGTTGCTTGGGATATTCTAGAGAATCGATACGAGAACAAACGTCGATTGATATTCGGTCATGTAAATGCTCTTTTAAATATACCGCAAGTTACATCGGAAACTGCCAAAGACCTACGGGAATTGAAGGATAAGTTTAGTATGGCGATCGAAGCTTTGAAAGATTTGAAGAGACCCACGAACAAATGGGATGATCTACTTGTAGTATTAATATCGCAAAAACTTGATCGTGCATCGCGCAAAGCATGGCAATTCCATTTAGGTGATTCAGCTGACATGCCAAATTATACTTATTTGAATAACTTTTTGCACTCCCGGATTCGAGCATTAGAAGTAATCCCTCCGATTAACTCAAAGGTTAAAAAAATTGATAAATCTTCGGAGTCCGCGAAACCGCGAACTTTTTCATCACATTCTGCTACCACGAGTAACATTATTTGTCCGATTTGTAGAACGAACCATCTCTTGTATCAATGTCAAGCTTTTTTGAACCAATCCCTGGTGCAACGATACGATTTCATTGAAAAATGTAAAAGATGCACCAATTGTTTCAGTTCTAAACACGCTGTAATCGCATGTACGAATGTACGTACTCGTAAATATTGTAGTAAAGAGCACCATTCTTTGTTGCATTTTTTGGAAAACGCTGAGCAACCTCGTGGTGAGGTACCAACCACAAATTCACCCTCAACGTCCCAGACTGATGTCCCTCTGGCATCACCTTGTTTGTCAACAGTTGCATCGACCCAATCAGGGATGTTATTGGCCACAGCGCACGTAATTCTCAATTCGCCACAAGGTCGCTCGGTGAAAGTACGGGCGTTGATCGATTCCGGATCCACTGTCAACTTAATTACAGAAAAAATTGTGCAAGATCTCCGACTAACTAGAAATAGATATTCAGCTTTGGTAACCGGGTCGGTGATGTGAAAACTCCTATTCGATACTCGACTTCTCTCACTGTAACTCCATCCATTGCGGAGGAGCCTGTCTATTCAATCTTTTGTGATGAGAACATTGACTCGGTATATGCCTGCACGAATCAATGCTCAATCCACATGGAATCATGTATCGGGATTGACTCTTGCCGATGCAGATCCCATGAGCCCGGAACCAATCGATATTATCATTGGTAGCGACTTGTATAGTAAGATTGTCCATGAAGGGGTGCGCCCAGGATCTGACCATCAACCCCTTGCACAAAACACGACGCTTGGGTGGATTTTAACCGGGTCAACCGGTTCCTTTTCCAGTCCTACCACTCCCTCTTTGCACATCCACCATCAAACCCTTCTCGATACTCTAGATGAGAACCTACGGCGTTTTAGGGAGATTGAAGCCATCCCACAGGAGATTCATTTGAGTCCTGACGAACAGCAATGTGAAATGCATTTCCAAAAAACGCATTCCAGAGCATCGGATGGGCGTTACATACTTAGATTGCCGTTCAAACATGGCCCTCCAATCGATATCAGGGAATCGAAACCAGTCGCCCTTCGTAACCTTGTCCACGGCGAACAGCGCTTCAAGCGCAATCCCGATTTAGAAATTGCGTATCGGTCCTTCATGACCGAATATGCCACCATGGGTCATATGGAAGAAGTATCTGCCTTATCCCAAGACCGCGGTGATCAAGCTTATTACATTCCGCACCATGCTGTGCTACGAGGAAACAGCAGTACTACGAAATTACGTGTTGTTCTCAATGCTTCTTCTCGGAGCGCCAATGGTAGTTCGCTTAACGATCATTCAATGATAGGGCCAAAACTTCAGACTGAGCCAGCCGCGATTATTTCCCAATGGCGGTTCCATTGTTACGTTTAGACCGCGGATATCGAAAAAATGTATAGGCAAATTCTTATTCATCCCGATGACGTCCATTACCAAAGAACCCTTTGGCGTGAATCTTCCGTCGAACCGATAGACGAATACCAGTTACTGACAGTGACATACGGCAGAGCTTCGGCCCCCTATCAAGCCCTACGAGTACTTAAACAACTTGCGCAAGATGAAGGACATCAATTCCCTTTAGCCCTACCTGTATTAATCGATCAATTTTACGTGGATGACTGTTTATTCGGCGCTGATGATCGTCAATCGGCGATTGCTACGCGAAAACAACTGGTAGCGTTACTCGAAAAGGGACATTTCTGCCTTCGCAAATGGGCAAGCAATTGTCCGAGCCTTTTAAGAGACGTTGATCCATCGGATCACGGTCTAGCCGAACAAAGGGATATGAATCCACAAGACTCAGATAATAGCTTCAAGATTCTCGAAATCGTTTGGAACTCTCACCAAGATCTTTTCCAATTTCGGGTAAATTACTCTCCTAATCCTGGGAATACGAAGCGAGCCATATTATCGAATACCGCGAAATTATTTGATCCGCTGGGATGGGTAACTCCCGTCGTAATAACAGCGAGAGTTCTGATGCAGCAACCATGGCTCCGCAGGTGTGACTGGGACGAGTCCATCCCTCTTGATCTATTGACTCGCTGGCATCAATACCAGGAGAATCTTCCTCTACTTGAAAAATTAGCCATCCCCCGATGGACAACCTATAGTTCCGATACAACTCATGTAGAAATTCATGGGTTTTCTGACGCCTCGACTGCTGCGTACGCTGCAGCAGTTTATATTCGAATAACATCTCTGACTGGATCGACTCACGTCCCGCTTCTTGCCGCAAAATCAGCGGTCGCCCCGTTGAAAACATTAAGCGTGCCACGTCTTGAACTCTCTGCCTCCCTACTTTTCGCGCGCTTGATTTCGTATCTTCGCCCTACACTCCCAATGCAGAAGGCCGAATGTTATTGTTGGACAGACTCCACCATAACCTCAGCCTGGCTCAATCAACCGCCCTCGGGATGGAAGACATTTGTTGCTGATCGTGTCGCAACGATTCAAACCCTACTCCCCGATGCGACATGGCATCATGTCCCCACGCACGATAATACCGCAGACCGTGCATCCCGAGGCTTATCCCCTGCCGAATTATTGAGTTTTGACTTATAATGGTCTGGACCCTCATGGCTGAAGGATCCGGACATGCGTCCCCCGAACAAATTAAATCCAATTCCCCTTGAAGCGCTCCTTGAGGAACTCCGAAACAAGGTAGCCAGCCATGTTCTGACCGAAGAACTGTGGAATTTGGCCACTCGGTACTCTTCGTGGTCGAAACTCCTGACAGTAACTGGATACGTTCTCCGGTTCATAGATAAAACTGGTAAAAAATCCATCCCTGATGACTACAAATTGACGGACGACAATGTTCCTCCTGTGGTTCTGCGAGCTCGTGAAATCCAAGCAGCTAAAGTTTACTGGCTGAAATACATTCGAACGGAATTATTCTCCGAAGACCAAGCGAACCTAGCGAAGAATGTGCCTGAAAAAAAGGCAGCCCCTTGTCGGGTTTGAATCCCTACTTAGATAACGATGGTCTCATCCGTGTAGGAGGGAGACTTCGTCATGCTGATCTACCCGAATCAACCAAACACCCCATTGTCCTGAAAACCCATCATCTCCTATCCCTTATCATTACGCAGTACCACGTTCACAATCTCCATTCCGGGCTGACGTTAACCCTTGCGTTGCTCAGGGAAGAATTTTGGATCCTGCGCGCACGCGCGACCGTGCGAGCTGTTCCATATCGATGCGTAATCTGTAGTCGCGAAGCTGCAAAAATCCCTCCCCAGCTCATGGGAGAATTGCCCGATTTCCGAATAAATCGAACATCTCGAGCCTTTAGTCATGTGGGCATAGACTACGCCGGTCCTATACCCGTGCGTCCGCGCTCTGGGCGTGGCTCCAAGTTTTACAAAACTTACATTGGTATCTTCGTCTGCATGACCACTAAAGCCATTCACCTCGAGCTCATTGATGGATATACGTCTGCCTCCTCTATGGCTGCATTCGCTCGTTTCACTCCGCGTCGAGGTTCACCAAACCATATTTATTCAGATAATGGAACCACGTTCCAGGGCGCGAACAAAGAGATGAGAGAAGCTTTCCGCGCCGCAATCTCCGACCCAAACTTTCTCAAAAGATCAACAACCGAGAGAGTTGCGTGGCATTTCATCCCTCCATCTGCTCCGCATTTCGGTGGATTATGGGAGATTGGAATACGAAGCGTAAAATACCACCTCAAGAGGTGTATCGGCACCCACACGTTGACTTTTGAAGAAACGGCCACGCTGCTCTGCTGCATTGAATCTTGTTTAAACTCACGCCCAATTGCGGCCATGTCAGATTGCCTAGACGATTATAAGGTGTTGACTCCAGGTCACTTTCTCATAGGCGCTCCATTGCGCGCGATCCCCGAAGCCAGCGTGCTTGAACTGAGATGAAATTGCCCCTCGAGATGGCAACTAGTTCAACGCATCTCCAAAGGTTCTTGGCAGTCATGGGTTAAAGATTACTTGCAACGCTCCAACAACGTCCAAAGTGGCGGATTGCGCAAAAGTTAGCCACTGTTGGCCAAATAGTAGTATTAAAGAACCAACTAGCCCCCCCGAGTCAATGAGAGCTCGGTCGCATCACGGAGTGTTATCCCGGCAATGATGGACTAGTTCGGGTCGTGAGAATTAAAACCGCTCGATCCGAGTATGTGCGGCCCATCGTAAAACTATCTGTTTTACCGGTTCACATTAATGATGAAACCGGACGTGCCGACTCGGCTTTGGTGGGCGGCACTGCGCCGTGATGCGACACCCTTCCGTCGATTCACAGGAAATATATCTGTTACCCCAGCGCCTCTCCAAGGAGAGCTTGTGAATAGTTAAATTACAAGTCCTACTTAGTTAACGAAAACACAAAGAATTGTACTAAAACCATATGTTTTCGACGATAATTTCGAATGTAACCATTCGAGGTGGCCGGTAATGTAGCGAAATGAACCGTGCTATTACTCACATTCAAGATTATGCGCGCAAAGGGATCGCGATATAATCAATTACCAGCCCAATGTCGATTGCGTAGATCGCGAAACGATCTTGACTTTTTCTCTTCCGCTTCACTCCGTTTTGCCTAGACATAACGGCTACACGTATACCGCTCTCGTTTTCGATAGAGTACCCCAGTTTCAACGTGGAACGTGTATCTCTTCCGGTCCCTAATTGTCGATAGGTTCAAGAGAACCCTCGTTTTGGTATATAGCTTCATACGGCCGGTAATCGCGTGTAAGATTTTGTGATATCGCTCGCCTCAGATTCATATTGAAAGACATTGAAGTGTCCTCGTGTTCAAGACCAAATCCACGTGTTATTAATTTCCAAATTTCCCCAGAGAATCTTCTTCCTCAAACCTCGTCTCCTCGAGCAAGAATCCAAATCCCACCAATCCATAAAACGATCGAGTCATATTTGATATTGGCTTTACCAATCACGATATTTGTTCTTGCTGGCGATTTTTTTCGTTCATAATGAAGAACATCCGCGCGGCTATTCCGGAGACAAAGGAAGCAGTAATTTTCAGTATAGCCTCCTTGCATCCCACACAACATACTAACGACTGTGAGGTGACAACAAATTTTCCACCCGTATTTTTTATACATAGTTGACCCATCAAGTCCCAAAATGACATTTTTGCAGTGTATTTTTCAACGGCTGTACTTTCTAAGAAAAAGGGTTATGGAAAATTCCAGACCGACCAGTTTCGATAGAATTGACTGATCTTTCAGGATCTGATATGAGTTTTTTCGAGGAATGCACCTGTCACAAGATATACAGGTTTTTTTCCGGAGAAACGCGGATTTCAAAACTTCTTTTTTTCTTTACCTCATGTTTTCACATTGGAATCGTGTCATAATTCTTCTTGTAACCACAGAAACCGCGTCAATTCACTCCTACTTCAATTTATGCCTTGGACAATTGGGAAAACTCATGTGGAAACAACCAAAATGGCGGCTTAAACGTGGAATAAATGTCAAAAACCTCAAGAATTTTCCATCCGGAAACGATGGACTTGAGGGAAAAATTTTACTGGGTAAAAAGTTCTTAGAATGAATCAAAGAACACGCTCAAATTTTTTTCAGAATTTTTTGACGTTTTTTTTGCATTTTGAAATTTTGGTGATTTTGGAAATTCAAAAACAATGCCAAAAAATTCTGAAGAAATTTGAGCGTGTTCTTTGATCAATTCTGAGAACTTTTTGTTCAGTAAAATTTTTTCCTAAAGTCCATCGTTTCCTAATTGAATATTTTTGAAGTTTTTGTACACTATTTTGCAGTTTTTTCATAGTTTGGCATTTTTGAATATGCCTCTCATAATATATTTCACATGTACACTACCGGTCAAAAGTATTCGAGCACCTCTCGAGAAAACACGAAATTTTCAAAGTTCCATATCTCAGCCGGAAATTATCGTACATTCAAGAATAAGGAACCGTTTTAAAGGGTGAAGTGTGCTCTTCCAAGAAATCTCAATCTCACTCACCTGACTGGAGTTCGTTATTAACCGCGTTCGGTTGAACTTACAACTTTTTTCGATTTTTTGTTGGACTTTTCAAACCTTTGCATGTTTTTGGGTGATTTCTTCCTGGGAAAATGAGATCATACATTCAATAGAGCATGGATTCAGCTTCAAAATGATCTCTTATTTTTCTCCCTCGAATCATTCCTTCCAGAGTTATGTCCTTTTTTGTGAAAAAAGTGGATTTCCAGACAAAGTGCTGTGACTCTGAAAGTATCGTTCCAGTCGAAAACTGTTAAGGGAAAAGAAGTTTCGTTTCAACGTTCTCCACATGCATAAGAGCTTTGGGAATCATTGAGGCACATTTAATTTCCGCCACTTTCCTCATCTTTGGTGGAACACCTCGCAGTCTCGAGATCATCAATCAATTCAAATATCCAACGAAGAATAGTCGTGAGATCAGTCTACAGTGGTGGAATTTTTTTGTCCATGCAAAACGATGCATTCATCGTGAAAAACTATCCATATTCATTTACCGAAACAAACAAATGATAACTTTCATATGCAACTGCTTCATGCAAAACAATGCGTTAATCGTGATAAATACAGACTAACCTCCTATAACGCGACTGTTTCATTCACTCATAATTCTACGGGTTATCAGTTATGCCTGAAACCCGCGAAACAAGTCAAGGAACACGCGCTGTGATAGTGGCATTACGTGAAGAGGGATATTCTTTAAGAGAAATTCCGGTGTAACTAATTCGACCGTATTGTATACCCTGGAGCGATACCAAAGTACGAAATCGAATTCCAATCGGGCTCGATCTGGCAGGTCGCGAGTTACTTCGGAAGAAGAAGATAAGTTTTTGCGTATTCAAAATAAACGACTAAGGATGAGAACAGCACCTGACTCACAACAAGAACTGAATGCAACTCGTGATTCCCCTTTGTCTGTCTCAACCGTTCAACGTCGTCTGCGAGATTATGGCCTCATGGGACGTATAGCTGCGCGAAAACCTTTATTACGTAAGCAAAACAAAATTGAACGTTTGAATTGGGCTCGCGCACATTTAAGTTGGGGCATAGAAGAGTGGTCGAGAGTACTATTCACGGACGAATCAAAATTTGAATTATTTGGAACGAAACGTCGAGTTTACGTCCGTTGAATGAAAGGTGAACGAATGCTTAATCAATGTGTAACACCCACAGTGAAACACGGGGGAGGATCAATGATGATATGGGGGTGTTTTGGAGGACTGAAAGTAGGTGATTTATTCAAAATTGAAGGTATTTTGAAGAAAGAGGGATATCATAGTATCTTAAAAAACCACTCATACCTTCTGGAAAGAGGTTAATTGGAAACGGGTACATTCTGCAACAGGATAACGATCCCGAACATACTTCCAAATTGTGCACGGGATACATATAGAAGAAGGAAGACGCGCATCAGTTGCAGATTATGAACTGGCCTGGTCAATCCCCAGACCTCAATCCCATAGAACTGTTGTGGGATCAACTCGATAGAGATGTGGGGAAAATGAGACCAACGAACAACCAGAAACTATGGCAATATTTGCGAACATGTTGGAGTCAGATATCTCCTATGACATTGGAGAAATTATTATTGAGGATGCCGAGAGTCTGCGAGGCGGTGATAAGAGCAAGAGGTGGCTATTCCGAAGAATCTGCAATTTGAAATCAGAATTTGAATTGATTTTGAATTTTAATGTTGATTGTATACATGTGTACATATTTTGATTTAGGAATATAATTTGAATAAGAACAATTTGATTCTCCAATTTTATGATAAGCATGCTCGACTGTTATAATTTATCCTACATGGTTTATTTTGAAATTTCCGGGATTTCATATTCACAATCACTGGCATTCTGACCACAAAATTCACGTCACTATGGAGTTCCCAACAAAACATAATTATAACATGGATGTACAACAAAGAAAAAGAATGTTCACCACTGTAGACTCATCTAACGATTATTCTTTGTTGAATATTTGAATTGATTGATGATCTCGAG
Organism: Gonatopus flavifemur; assembly: GCA_018340375.1. Taxonomy (NCBI): domain Eukaryota; kingdom Metazoa; phylum Arthropoda; class Insecta; order Hymenoptera; family Dryinidae; genus Gonatopus; species Gonatopus flavifemur. The sequence continues at coordinate 142,588 of JAFFJZ010000059.1, read as the reverse complement.
ACTGCAAGATATTCCACCAAGGATGAGAAAAGTGGCGAAAATTAAATATGCCTCAATAATTCCCAAAATTGTTATGCATGCAGAGAACGTTGGAACGAAACTTTTTCCCCCTCAACAGTTTTTAACTGGAACGATACTTTCAGAGTTACAGCACTTCGTCTGAAAATCCACTTTTTTCACAAAAAAGGACATAACTCTGGAAGGAATGATCCGAGGGAGGAAAATAAGAGATCATTTTGAAGCTGAATCCATGCTCTATTGAATGTATGATCTCATTTTCCCAGGAAAAAATCACCCAAAAACATGCAAAGGTTTGGAAAGTTGTAAGTTGTAAGTTGTAAGTTCAACCAAACGCGGTCAATAACGAACTCCAGTCAGGTGAGTGAGACTGAGATTTCTTGAGAGAGCACACTTCACCCTTCAAAACGGTTTTTCATTTTTGAATGTACGATAATTTCCGGCTGAGATATGAAACTTTGGAAATTTCGTGTTTTCTTGAGAGGTGCTCGAATACTTTTGACCGGTAGTGTAATATTATGAGTATCTTCGATATTTTTTTTATTCACAAAATTGTCTTTTCACAACTATAGTCCATGCCTCATATGTTCTCTAAACACCATCGACGTGATGACTCTGATAGATGATCAATGATTACATAACCTCTAACATATAGAAGAAAATCGGTACTTTCGTGACTTGGTATTAGATTGCATTCTCTTATAAATCGCGAACCGTATTAGGACAATATATCAACGGAATACTTCATGTTCCACAGAAATAGTATTCAATAACAAACTCATCGATTGTGGGAAAAACATTGATTCCATAAAATAAACAAATAGCACTTTAGCCTGACGGAACCGGTGATATTATTTATTGAAAGTAAAACAGACAATGTCTGCTTCATCAGGAAAACGCCGGAAACGATCAAGTCACCAGCAGGATGTAGAAATTGAAGAGCGTGAAGGTGGTGACTTTGATGCAATAATTGTTCCCCAGGATGATTGCTCTGGACCATCTGACTCTGATTCTGGATCTGAACCTCAAGGTTGTCAAATTTCTGATAATAAAGTTCCAAATATCAGTTATCATCAGGTTATGAGTGATTGTGAAGAAAATCAGTCGAAACTGGAGCCCAATCATATTCACGTATGTAAGAACGGAGAAAGAGAGTGTGAACAATATCCTGAAAATGAAAACTTACTCTCTGAGAGAACGGAAAAATTTATTCTTGAATATTCAGATGTACAGTTGTTCGAACTTTTTTTCTCCGCCGATTCAAAAGAATATATCATCGAAAGTGCTTGTATGAATGACTGCGATTTAACATTAGATGAATTCGATATTTTTCAGGGATAATTATAATGTCAATCTTTAATCAAAGGAAATCTCAGGAAGACTATTGGTCTAATCGGCCATCACTGGCCTGTCGTACTGTGGCAAGAGCAATGAGTCGTAATAAATTTCTCAAAATTATATCAGAATTGAAATTTTCGAAACCTGAACATCAGAATTATAATGACAGAGCTTGGAGAGTACGTGGTATTTCCGAAATTTCCAAGAGAAATGCTTTGCAATTTGATTTTTCCTCTACCGCTCCGTCGATAGATGAAATGATGGTGCAGTTTCACGGAAAGACCATTTTGCTCCATTTTATGAGAGATAAGCCCGCGCGCTCCAGCATCAAAATGTGGGGCATTTGTAACTCAGGGGGATATCTGTTCGATTGTGAGATTTATTGTGGCAAGGGGTCGGATATTTATTCGTCTGGTAAACAAGTGAAACTATCCAAATGTCCCTTAGGAAGTCGTGTCGTTATGCAGATGATCTAAAAGCTACTTGTTGATGTTGTTCCACGGAGAATAATTCGATATCATTTATATTTTGATAACTTTTTTTGTAGTCCAGACTTACTGATGCATTTGCGAACAGTCGACTTGAGAGCAACTGGTACCGTGAGAGGAAACAGCGTGAATACCGATAATGAATTGGATGAAAAAGTAATGAGAGGAACGTTCTCAATCAAACACGAAGAGAAAAGCGGTTTGAACTATATCACAATCATAGATTCAAAACCAGTATCTTTGCTTTCCACCGCGGCAGGTGTAACTCCAATGTCAACAGTCAAAAGATATTCGAAAGAATCAAGAACTAAAAACGATATTCCATTTCCCAGAGCTTTCTCACAATATAATAAATACATGGGTGGTGTCGATCTACATGATGGACATTGTAGTAATTTGATTCCATGCATAAGAGTAAGAAGATGGACTCGGGCCATTTTTCTTCGACTAATCCAATCATCGATAACAAATGCCCTTGTAATCCATAATTCATCAAATCGTGACAAAAAAATTGGATCTAAGGAGATGGCTTTAGAACTTGCTGAATTTCTCTCCGCGGAAGGTATCAAAGGGAAAGAAGTCAATGGAATTGTTACTGGTATAGCAAGGAAAAATTGTAGGAATTATGAAAAATGTGGGATGAGGACATATCAAATGTGTACAATTTGCAATTCTTACTTTCGCAATTCTCCCTCCCATCGACCTGTAGTGCAACATAAAACTTCATCCTTATGTATAAAAAAAAACAAAAAAACTTGACGAAATTCAAAAACTACCGAAAAATTTTTCAAATTGAAAAAAAAAGAAAAGAAGGGTCTTTTTATACATCCACCTCCACGTGGTAAGGACCGGACAACGGCAACAAAATTTTGACGGCTCAAGAGTGTATACAGGAGTCAATGAAACAGTTTACGATAAGAGGTGTTGGGTGACGTTTGGAAAAGATTTTCAATAATACGTAATCGATTCACTACATGAGAACATATATAAATCAAACATGTTCACCAAAAATAACGTGTCACATACCATATGGAATATATTATAAGAGGCATATTCAAAAATGCCAAACTATGAAAAAACCGCAGAATAGTGGACAAAAACTTCAAGAATCTTTTATTGGAAAACGATGGACTTTAGGAAAAAATTTTACTGAACGAAAAGTTCTTAGAATTGATCAAAAAACACGCTCGGATTTTTTCGGGATTTTTTGACGACTTTTTTGAATTTCCAAAATCACAAAAATTTGGAAGTTCAAGGAAAGCGTCAAAAGATTCTGGCAAAGATTTGAGCGTGTTTTTTGATCAATTCAAAGAACTTTCTGTTCAGTAAATTTTTTTCCAAAAGTCCATGGTTTTCGAATGAAAAATTCTTGAAGTTTTTGACATTTTTTCCACGTTCAAGCCGCCATTTTGGTTGTTTCCACATGAGTTTTTCCAATTGTCCGAGGCATGAATCAAAGTTTGAAGTGAATTGACGCGGTTTCTGTAGTTACGAGAAGAATTATGACATGATTCCAATGTGAAAACATAAGATAAAGAAAAAAAGAAGTTTTCAAATTCGCGTTCCCTCGGAAAAAACCCTGTATATCTTGTGACAGGTGCATTTCTCGAGGAAACTAATATCAGATTCTGAAAGATCATCCAATTCTCCATCGAAACTGGTCGGTCTGGAATTTTTCATAACCCTTTTTCTTAGAAAGTACAGCCGTTGAAAAATACAACGCGAAAATGTCATTTTGGGACTCAATGGGTTGATACATCCTAGCAATTTGACCATGGTTTCGTAAGTTTCTTCGGTATTAACAGCATGCGCAATGGGAACTGATGGCTTTTCGTTCTCATGGTGTAAAGAACTGCTTTTAGACTTTTTCTGCTGCTATCGATAAATAACCGCCCCTCGCTCGGATTATGGGTTTGATGGAGCTCATTGAACAAACCAGAAACATCATTACAATAACAAATTTGATTCATGTTCATGGAATACTTCGCGTAAGACTCGTGTCGATTTCTGTTGACCGTAGTTTTCACACATGCAGCTGAAAAACCATGTTGTTTCATGCGAGATGTGAATAATTCTGACTTTCCTTTCACGAGATCCAAATCCCGCACCCAATCGTTCAATATTGCCTGTGATAATAATTGTTCCTCTGATTTAGATTCGGAGTCACTCTAAATTGATATAGCCATTCCTTCTGAAGAGTCTGACGATTCTACGACTGAAACAGAGTACACTGGATACGGAACATCAATCGAATGAGGTACCGGAAAAATCACTGTTCCCACTTCGGCATAATTCCATTTCAAACTCTTCCCAAAGCCACTCTTATTGCTGAGACAGTAATAGCAATCAGTCGCATGAAAAAATGGCTCTTTCCAAACCATTGGCGTGTCGAATTTCATGTATCGGCTGAAGTGAAAACATATGAATGTTTGTATACATCAAATATATTGAAGACAAAAGAATGTATACCTTTGACCAGCAGCCCATTCGCTGAGAATTGATTGGCATACAGTACACAGAGATTTTGGTGTTCATGGATCGATGAGATTCGGTAACATTCCAAAGTAATTCCGATAACTATTTCAACCCTTAAGAAAGAGCAGGTGGTACCGTACTCTTCCTTCCCCCCTTCCACAACCAGACTTTACTCCAGTGAGAACTGGTGGAACCAAGTTCTTCTCCCCCCTTATCCCTTTTCAATCCACCAGCTTGGTTGTGTTGGGTGGAACCTCAACGCTGGTCTATGGTTACATGGGTCCTGACGAGGACCAGACGTTCTCGACTTGAAGGAAAAGCACTTACGATCAGTTATGTTGATCAGGCTTGCTGGGTGCGAGAAGTGAAAAATGATCGCCTAATAAACCCTACGAATTTCTTCCCGTTCATGGGTAACGTATCCCCTGTAACGCCTTTCCTACCCAATATGAGGAACTACACTTTGGAGCAGAAAACAGAAGGCCTAGGGTGCCAGATATCCTCGGAGAGAGGATATCACAGTCAAAGAGGGTGAAATCGACAATTAACTCCTATTTTCTCCAACCAAAGTCTCTCGAATCTATCCCGACAAGCCCAGACCACGGAGAGGGGAGGTTTGGAATGAGGAGGGAAGGGTTGAGACTTCGCTTGAAATAATCAACAAAAAAATTGGTTTATACTTATAGCCTATATTCAAAAAAATTTGGCTTAGGGGACATACGAGGGAGCTTATATGACCTCAAGACACTACAGACAGGTACCGTGGGAAAGGAGACAAAAATCGAAATAGAGTGAACTCAAACTCAAAAGGACACAGTTATAATCGTAGATCCACCGGCAATCAATGGTGGATCTTCTCGAATGAAGGAACGGAATCTCACGCTTTTCTCTACTTCCCATAATCCAGCGAGCGAGAACGGTGCTCCGAGATTTAAGAGAATCAATATGGACGGTCTCGACGACGTGACCAACGATACTTTCGTCACAGAAAATATCCAACTCACTGAATCGTGGAGGAACCAGGGTGTTCTCCAGGGAGATTCAAGCTACTCTGGTATCTTCCTAAAGCACAATTCACCCAACTCACGAACCTAATTGTTTTCCACAACACGAAATACACTCTATTACGTCCAGATTCACTCTGAATTCAAATCTACCCCTCACGTTTCGTTGAGTTCAACGGCAGGATTCTCCTTCATACGTCGTCAAATCGATCGACGTATCGGGGATCCCCTCGATCAACGCGGTAACTTATCCCTGATGATCGTGCTCCAATTTTCAAATTGGAGCACGTGCTATTGCTGCGTGCGGTGTTGATGCGTGCACAAGTGAAGTAGGCTGATCAAGTAGAGCGTGGTGCTCCACTGAAGAAGAGAATCGAATTTCCCATGCGTCGGGTCCATCGTCCGTCGGTGGCTCTGCGATGATTCCCCTTTCCCTCCAGGACTTCTCGTCCTACCACTTTCTATGGCCGTTATACATAAAAAGCAGAGAAGAAGGCGGGAGCAAAGCGTTTTCCAAAGGTACATTATTTTCCCATGGCAGTCTATGATCTTCGGGAAGAATGTCTCGAGTCTATCTACAATACAATTCCTTATAGAATGCGGCAATCTATTGTTCCCTGCACGAATAATGTACAGGGAATAGTTACATATCATCGTGACAAAATTCAAAAGAAAGAGAGCAGATCTGGACACTCCATTTCGAAAATTGCGGCGCCGTTGAGAGAGAGAGGGAGAGGGAAGAAGAAGGATCCCGAAGGAGATACCGTGATTACAAGAATACCACGTTACACCCCCTATCGGACTCGCATTGAAGATAGCTCTCGTATGGGTATGTCCTTTTCTACTATCGTTCGCACCCGTGTTATCTTTGCTCATGCGCGTTGTGTTCGGTCGATCAAGATGGCCACATCCATCTTCGTGTTTACAATCTGTCACTTCGCGGTGCAGATTGCTTTAAACTATTCCAATGGGGCGTTACTCGTGCTCCCGATTAATTAATAATGTTTCAAAAGAATATCGCGAGTGTCGTTTACATGTTTCCCGTTTCGCGATTTTTGTTTCCGAGCCTACGACGGACTGCGCTTTTGGAGGTTATTAAACAGGTAAATTCTTTCTTTCATACTAAATATTATATCTTTCACTTACTTTACTATGTTCATTTACAGGTTTCGTATGCGGTTCCGACCTCCAGGTAACACAAGTATCCGTACACTAAATATTATTTTCCTTAGTAACTCTAATTCTGTTCATCTCATTTACAGATATTGGAAAAGGTTGCGGTGGATGTGATGCGCTGTCCATATATTGTTTACCGGTATCATCGAGGGAACACTTAACAATAGCATTGCTTTCGGAATGCTCCAAGGTAAGAAGTGTCGTTTCAATGGTATTACCATTGACGCATACTACAAAGATTCATCCTTTGCAGGTTAAATGTATGCTACGATGCCACCTTCACCCAGGTCCCGAGTTTGAGCAAGGGATACCAGTCTGTCTTATGACGGCTGTATCCTTTCAGCGTGGACAAATAGACGATCACGTCACAATGACTTGGTACAACAATATTTTTCACATTATCACCTTCCCAGATGAAAAACGCCCCAAGTGAAAAAAATTGGAAATCGTGAACGATGTTTGACGATTTTCAAATGTTTTTTCATTGTATTTCAATGAAACGGTTTGTCTTCCAAAACGTATCATTACCCAAACTAAATCCAATTCTCTCAAGAAATGAATTTGGGCCATTCTTGTTGTTGCGCTCCTCGTCCGGAATGAATATAAATTGGGAGATGTTGTACCGAGTTATTGTAATCAAATATTTTATCATCGTTTCATTCAGTCGATGAAAATCTGCAAAGTTAGTGAAAGGAGGCAAGAGTTCGGGTGCATAAATGACCCAAATGATCCCTGACAAGCCAATGGTTTGAAAAAGGTATTCTGTCATGCGACTGATTGTTTTTGGTGTTTCAGCAATAAGAGTGGCCTTGGAGAGGGTAGCATCCAGAATGAAATTACGCCCAAGTGCACGGAAAAAACTGTACGGTTGTTTCAACCAACTGTATGGCTGTATTTGGCTCACCACAAACTTATGGTTGCCCGAACCAGAAATGTAGTCAATGTTGTTAACTATCTGTCACAATCAAATTTCTGGTTCAGGCAACCATAAGCTTGAGGTGAGCCAAATACAGCGATACGGTCGGTTGAAACAACCATACATTTTTTCCGTGTGGGATCAATGGTTTTTCTGGTATCTCATTCGCGTGATGTTTCGTTTTCAGTATGCCCTGTTTCAGTCGCAGCACCGTTGGATTCTCTAGGGAATACAGCTGTATGAATCAGGGGTGACTCTATTTTGTTGAATATTTCACTACCAATTTTTTTTATTGCCATACATTAAATTTTAACTCTTCAATTCCTGTTTTTCAATTTCCCTGGCAGAAGTCCACATCTGATTGAGAATTCATTTCATTCATCCACCCTTGGTTTGTGTCATGGATAATTTGGGCGACATATGTGACAGGTACAAAGAACGTCCCCACCAACAAATGAAAGCCATGCAAAGACGATATCATGGCTTTTGGGATGCGACCATGATGGGGGATTACATTAGGTCACTCGTACGAGGAACGGACTATGGGAGGAACAGAAAACCAACCAAGAGCTCGGATGTATTTGTTCACAAACGGAATAATAATTCTCTCCATGTTGAATTTCAATTGAAATGATGAAAAGAATGAAAAACATGAAAATCGTAGAAAACCGGAATTTTTGCCTTCTACTATAAAAATTCATAATTCAGTCATTCATCCATGGATTTTGATCAGTGATGGCTCATTTTTCTTGTGAAAATGTTGGCACCACGTAGAAGAGGGAAAACTGGAGGAATTTCTGCGATTTCTATCTCTTACAGGACAATATGTGAATTTTAGACCTCGATTTTTGATGAAAATTTCAAATGTTCTCACTCATTAGGATCGATATCATCCGAACTACTGGATGAATCTGAGAACTCTCCACAGACAGTTATAGAGGATTCCATCCCCTCCAGTTTGAGTGCTGGTTGAGATGAATTGGTCAATTAGAACTCGACATACACTCGAGAACATCCGAACAACTTTGAAAATTGAAAAAAAATGTCAACCCTTGATATCTGGGAAACGCTTCCATCAGGAAATTTTGAAATGTGATTTTCGTGTTCAGTGGGCCAAATTGCATAAGAAAATAATACACAAATATGGTGGACAGAACACGACCTTGATTTTGTAAACTAGTGTAATGAATTGAACGAGACGTCACTGAAGGACTTCTTGAGTCATTGACTTGAATGTTGATAATCAGTGGTACACAATATCCAACGATATGAATGTTTCGCATATAAGCTTTGTCGAGTTTATATTGAATTTTATCAAATGTTTATAAAAAATATATAAAAGATGTACATAAAATATGGACACGTGAGATATTGTGCATTACTTGTCGGGATAATGCCTGGAAACCCGTCAACTTATGGGGAACGGGAGGAACGCCTGAAAATCACATGACATTCCCGGTATACAAGACGTATATGCACTAAGTCTCCTATATCACTATGTGGCGTTCTACCCTTTCTGACCTGACGTCCATTCCAATGGATATCTCTTCAAAACTGTCGGTAACCTTCAGTTCCTCGAATGTTGAATATAACGATAGAACATTGAGTGGATTTCTCATGAGTCACCTGAAATTGTTCGATTATTAATGTCGCCGATGAGATTAGATTAGATTAGATGATTCATTGGTAAATGAGAAATTTCTCATACAAATGGTATTAGTATATAAGGTTACAAAGAAAACACAATAACAAAGTAAGATAATACGTTCAATGATACCAATTCAGCGTTACAAACTATCAATTCACTCTCAGTTTTATTAATCATATATCTCAACCTATCAATTATTATTTCATCCATTCATCCTAAACTTTCGGAATTTCAATAATTTCACAGTGGAATGAAATATTGTATCAGGCTTTCAAAAGAGAAAAAAATAAAAACAACGGAAGTTGTGCAGTATTGGTTCAATGTCGCCGATCTATGATGAAGAAAAATTTTTCTATAAAAATGTATCTATTTTGACACACTTCCGATCAAAATTTAATCCAATCTTCATGAGAAAACAATTGATTCTCTATAGAATCGCAATCACGCATCAAATTGCATATACATAACAGGAGATGACAAAATATAACCTTGAAGTTGGATAACCAAGTCGACTCTCTTAGCGAGGTGACGCACTCACAAGCTTTGTGACACAAATTGGATCGTATTGAGGTACTAGTTAATTACATAACAAAGAAAGAGAGTTTTGTTGTACGCCAATTTCGTCGTTTGAACAAATATTATAAGCGAAGAAGAAAATATTTGATATCTAGAGAGATATCCGCAATTATATAAAGACTGACTCGAAACATTGAGACCATCCTTCGAGATAGAGAGAGGAGGAGATAGACGCCAGGTAGGAGTTTTGACTGGATTCGAATTCTTTTCTTCTTTCATTTTCGTTTTGGATCCTTCGAGATGGGGAAAAAGAGAGGTAGTGATTCTCTGACTCCGTCGGATACAGAGCAGAATAAACCTAAAATTGCTGATGGGAACAAAGTCGATATTCCCCTGTCGATGAAGGCTAATAGGTACATGTCACATGATGCTGCTCCATTTATTGTTCATCTAGAAAGAGCTTCTGAAAAGAAAAACCTATATTCTCTCAGTGAAATGGGGCTAGGTATGAAATTAAACAAACTTCTACCGCATTTTGCAAACGTGGCAAGAGATATCATCAGAATCGGGGATGATCGTTTTGGGATTTCGTTCGATGACTATAAGGTAGCAAATTCCTTTGTTGAAAATGATTTGATAAGTAATAATATTTTTCCAGAAGAACTATGGATTTCGTATATCCCCAATTTCAAAGTGTTCAAGTCTTTGGTTATTGATGATATCGATACCAATATAGACGCAAAAAAGCTAAGTGAAGGCATTCGTACGCAGCCTTTTTGGCCCCACCATTTTATAGTCATGGACATTGAAAGAATTATCAAAAAAGATTCTTCTCTAAGTGAAATCGTAGACTCTTCGATCTCTGAACTTTATCTTCCCACCAAAATGGTAAGGATAAGGTACAGAGGTCCTCACAGGCCTTCTAAACTCATTATTTACGGAAAAGTCTTCAGAACTAGGCCATTTATTTACAAAGTCAGACGATGTAGTACTTGCCAAAGATTTGGTCACATTGATCAATGGTGCAAGTCTGGAAGTAGACCGAGATCTCATATTTGTGGAGATGAACACCTTTCCAAGGATTGCAAATCTGAAACGGTAAGATGCATAAATTGTAAATACGTTGAAGGACGAGATTGTAACCACCAAGTAAATGATAATTTCTGTCCGGAATACAAGAAACAAAGAGTTATTGAAAAATTGATGGCGTGCAGAGAAATCTCATCCAAAGAAGCATCTTCCATTTATAAAAATTATGATGGTAATCCTCCACTCAAAGATATATCATACGCCCAATCAGCCAACCCTACCTTTGATCATTTCATCCCGACTAGGCCAGAATCCGTTGTAAATTTGACATCAGCTCAGCCTCTTCATGAAGTCTCCATTCCCTCAACCGATATACAACCCCTTGACATGCATACAATCAGTATCCTACTCAACACTATCTTACCTACAGCACTACAACATTCACTGAAAGATTTTCCAGGAGGTTCTCCAGGCGAACTCTGGGTCAAAGAAAGAGCAAAATTGATCCAAGATTATATAATATCTAACTTAAAAATGACATATGAATGATATAGTTTTGAACTAGTTACATTTCCCCATTACAAAAAATATGATATGTTTATTTTTCGTTATATATCGAATCAGCATCTTTTATTCCATTCTTACAAAAGTATATTACTTCTATCCTCTTCAATGGGGTTCGAACTTTATCAGTCTTTATCTATTCTATTCATTTCAATGTTCCAATATATTATTATGTTTATTGATGAGTTATTTGAGCGTATGATGATTGTCCTTCAAAACAACAACACACACATCATATAATTCCTTCACAAAACATGGAAACATGTACATACGGTCAGAATTGACCCTCTCTCTATATGATTTATATGCCTATTACTATATGTATAGCTATAATACCTTTCTGTTAATTCAGATTAATAATATCTTATTGAACTATTCATCGATCAGCTTTTATATTCACAAAAAATTCGGGATCTCCCATATGAAAAATTTGAGGTCGTGCTTCTTCCCTTATATCATAGACAGAAACTTTGTTTCTTTGTGTTCCGACTAAAACCTAATCTCATTTTTCTTCTTCCAAAATGGCTAAGCAAATGGAAATAGTCCAATGGAACTGCCACTGCCTTCTTTGCAGATCCCATGAACTGCCCAGCTTGCTGAATAATGGTGAGGTTGATGTCTTTTGCGCTTCGGAAACATGGCTCAACGACTCCTTTTCTTATAAATATCCCGGATATGCGATTTATTGCACTGACTCTATTACCCATTTGAATTCTGGAGGAACGGCCATCTTCATTGAACAAAACATCCCTCACGATCCAATTGATGTCAGTACAATTCCGATCTATGATGACTGTGTGAGGAACCAAATTGATATCACAGGCGTTAAATTATCAATGATTAATGATATTGCTCATATTTTTTTAGTATATAACCCTGCTCATAGCAACTCCAACCCATATAAAGAACCTAATTTTTGGAAAAAATTTTTCGATCACTTTAATTCTCTTGACTCATTTATTATAACTGGAGACTTCAACGCCAGATCCTCATTATGGAATCCTGTTCAGATTAGTGATAATCACGAAGGCAAAGAGATTGAGAACGGAATCCAGGACACATTACTGCTGTGCTTGAACAACAGAAATCCAACGAGACCATCTGATAACTCAAATGCAGGAACCGCAATTGACTTGACATTTGCGTCCTCAGATATTGCCTGTTGTTCTACATGGCAAGTCATGGATGATACAAAAGGCAGCGATCACTACCCTATCCTTATTGAAATCAATTTAAAACTCCACGCTAAAATTCCTACCAGACCATGTATCGCTTATTCTAAAATTGATCGGTCTTCTTTCACTCTTTTGCTAGAAAATAAGCTTGAAGACTTTTCCTTCTCTTCTTCCGTAGAGATTGATTAAAAACTGTTCATATGTACTGTCAAGAACTCCATCATTCAATCTGGAGGTAAAATTGAGAAAAGTAAGGATAGTTTCAAATCCCATCCTTCTCCATGGTGGTCGGATGAATGTTATGAGATCATTAAAAACAGATCCTCATCATATAAAAAGTTTATGCAAAACCCTAATAATGAAAATTTAATTAATTATAAAGCAGAGATTGAATCCACTGGTAGGTTACTAAAAAAATACAAAGCTGAAAAATTGAAGGAATTTACCAACTCTATCAACCCTAATATGGATCCTAAACTTCACTGGAATTATTTCAAGAAATTTGATAACAAAAAAGCATGTACTCATCATCCCGAGATTGACCCACAAAATTGTCATAGGGTTTCTGCTGCCATAGATAAGCTTGGAGAGCCTGGAATCGTTGATAATTCCAACTTCGAGTCACCTAACGTAATTAATAATAGTCCGGAAGAGCTTGAATATCTATCTCAACCTTTTGACTCGAAAGAATTGATTACTGCTGTAGAATCTCTGAAAACGAATTCTGCCTCTGGTCCTGACCTTATATCGAACAGATTCATTGCTAAATTTCCTAAAACAGCTCTGGAAATCTTACTTGAGATTTTTAATAACATATTACATTTAAATTCAATTCCGCAGGATTGGATTATATATGACGTCATTCTGATTGAAAAACCTAATAACAAGGGATATGGGCCAAGTGCGCTAGCATCTTGTGTAATGAAACTTTTTGAAAGACTAATACACTCGAGATTGGAATACTGGGCAGAAACTAATTCTGTGATTCCAAATTATCAGTTCGGCTTCAGGAAGCAGAAAAGTTGCATTGACAACATCAATATATTGACTACTAGTATCAGTTCTGGTTTCCTAAAGAAGGAGAGTACGGGTGCTGTATTCCTCGATCTTGAGGGTGCATTCGATAAAGTTAATCCTGCAAAGCTCTTAAATATCCTCATTGAAAAAAGATTACCTTATAAACTGGCATATCTGATATGTCTTATGATGAAAGAAAGGGTCATTAATGTGTATGTTGATGGGCAATTCATTAAATCTGTGTCAATTAAAAGGGGAGTGCCTCAAGGCACTATACTCAGCCCCATATTATTCAACATTCATACATGTTGTATCCATCGACACGTTCCAAAAGGAATTCGTGTTTTGTCCTACGCTGACGACATTATTATATATCATATCAACTCTAACATTAGAGAAATATACGAAATCTTGAACTCTTGTCTGAATTCCTTAAACGATCATCTCAATGACTTAGACTTGAAAATATCTCCTACCAAATCTGAATTCTGCATTTTTTCACAAAAAACTTCCTTAAACGACTTGCTAACATCAAATGATTTGAAAATTCGAATAAATGACGTTCCTATTCAGATTAAATCTGATGTAAAATTTCTGGGAGTTTATCTGAATAGTCAGCTGAATTGGAACACCCATATCAAATAAATTAGAAGCAAAGCCTTATCACATTCAAACGTACTTAAAGTCTTTGTAGAAAATAAAAAAGGGGGACACCCAGTTGTCCTCCTTAATATTTATGAAGGACTTATTAGTCACATTAGATTGGGGTTCGCTTGCCTATGGCTTGTTAAATAAGGGACAATCCACTGCCCTAGATATAATACAATTTGCCTCAATTAGATTAGCACTAGGAATGATGAGAACTACTCTGACAAACGTTGTATTAGACCTGGCAGGTGAGTACTCTCTCCATGTCAGAAGACAAAACCTAGTCAACAAATACTGTATTAAAATACTATCACAGCCTAATCATATTCTAAATAACAACCTGGATACTTACTCTGAACTTTTATCTAGCACTAGATATGTAAGAATTAGAAGGAAAGATAGCTTATGTCAATCCTGGGAAAATATGAGAGAAATGTTCCCTCACATTGAGAAATATAATATTCCAATACAATTTCAGTACAAAATAGATATCAGATTCATACATATCCAGATTGATTTGACCTCAGGAATGCTCATCAAAAATCATAAACATGCTCAAACCTCTTCTAATAATATCATTAATGAGAAATATACCAATTACAATCTGATTTTCACTGACGGATCTGAGGAATCTGCTACAGCGGCTGGTTGTGCGGTGTATCACTTGAATCGAAATCATCCAATTATATTCAAACTCAACAGAATGAGCTCTATCTCCGAGGCAGAAACTCAGGCTATTATCAATGCTATTACCTATATAAAGAAAAACAAGTTTGCTCATTCTTCAGTGGCATCAGATTCTAGAAGCGTCCTACTCTCTCCAAATTCTACTGACCCTAAAGAGAAACATAACCTCATCATACACACCCTAAAATACCATATACAGGGTGTCCCATTGTAATCTTTAAATGCAAATATCTCAAAAACATGCATCTTAAACCAAAAGTACTCCATACCAAAGTTGTTTTACAAAGAGGGGGCCACAAAACTACGATATCAGTTCCATCATAGATGGCGTTATGATCGATTAAAATGGGGTCAACATCATTTTTTCAAACGGAAACCCCCACTCCTTATTGCATATCTTGATTCTACGCAACAAACTAAGTAACTTTTGCTCGAAACGTTTCTCTGAATTTTCGAAGATGGCCCCACAATCGATGAAAAATAAAGTCTATGACACAATATGCGGATATCTCGAGGAATGCATCCAAGAGCCGAAATATCTCATTCAAATGTTGTTGTTAGGAGAGCGGATGACACAATGGCGATATCAGTTCCACAGTAGATGGCGCTGTGGTCAGTAAAACTGAGGTGAACTTTAATTTTTTTAATGAAACTCCTATTTCTCATCGCATATCATGAAAGAAAATGAGGAAGTTTTGTTTGAAACATCTTTCCTGAATTCTCGAAGTTCAAACAGTGGAAAATGAGGTTGATGAAATAGTTCTACTGCATTGAAAGAGTTACATTGAATTGAAGTCATTTACAATGTTTTGGACATGACATTTGTTGTGTTTTGTGTTCGATTCCTTCCCTGGAATTATTATTGTTCTGATTCGTTTGTTGAGCGTTGCTTCACACATAATGCAGTAGAAATTTTTCATCAACCTCATTCTCCACCGTTTCTATCTTGAAGAATTCAGGAAAAATGTTTCAAACATAAATTCCTCATTTTTCCGCGTAGAATCATGATATGCGATGGAAAGTAGGAGTTTCCATTTGAAAAATTGAAGTTGACCTCATTTTAACCGACCACAGCACCATCTACTATCGAACTGATATCGCTATTTTGTCGCCCCCTCTCTCAACAACAACATTCGAATGAGATATTTCGGCTCTTGGATGCATTCCTCAAGATATCCGCATATTGTTTCATAGACTTTATTTTTCATCGATTGTGGTGCCATCTTCAGAAATTTAGAAAAGCGTTTCGAGCAAAAGTTACTCAGTTTTTTGCGTAGAATCAAGATATGCAATAACATATGGGGGTTTCCGTTTGAAAAAATGATGTTGACCCCATTTTGATCGATCATAACGCCATCTATGATGAAACTGATATCGTAGGTTTGTGGCCCCCTCTTTGTATAACAACTTTGGTATGAAGTACTTTTGATTTGAGATGCATGTTCCTGAGATATTTGCATTTAAAGATTAAAATGGGACACCCTGTATATAACTGTCCAATTAATAATCTGGATATTAAATTTATCTGGATTCCTGCACACTTAGGTATCACTGGGAATGAAAGAACTGACAAATTTGCAAAAAGAGCTCTGAGGTTACCAGAGCCTAAAACAGTTAAATACTTTCACAAAAATGCATATGAACACATTAACAGAAACTCGCAGATCCAAGCTAGTGCAACAGTGCTCAATATGAGCGAAGGAAAAGGGAAAAGATACTTTGAAATAATTTCAAAACTTCACAAACATGATAAACCTTGGTCCCACAAAATCAAAATCAATAGACAATTTATCTGTAATATATCTAGAATCAGATCTGGACATGTTAGATTGAACAGTCATCTTTTCCGTAAGAATATTGCCCCCTCTTCTGCATGTCAATGCGGTCACCCAGAACAAGATATTGACCATGTCTTCTTCGAATGTCCTTTGTATGACAGGGATAGGGGTAAACTTTTGAATGATCTACTTAAGTCAAAGTCCTTCCATGATTCTTCAGAACCTAGTATAACTGACATCTCCTTTTCTGATGACTCACATATATGGTTTGCCATGAATAATTTCTTATCGAAGGACAATCTATCTTTATAAACAATGTGAGATGTACCTAAATATTTCACGTGCATGTCACTCCAATATTGATTATCGCTCTTTCTCCTGTTCATTTCGAAGAACACTTCTCACATGCTATGTTGATTTATTTTTTTACTCCCTTTTTTTTTTGTTTCGAGCTTTGCATGAACTTTTTATGTCACTATATCACTCTCAAGACTCATACTTTTGGCTGATATATTTATCTCTCTGATGAACTCTCTCTGAATCTCTCAAACAAAATTGGATTCATACGGATAAGACGGAACATCCTGGATTCAAATTTGGAGCTAAAAACACATAGATGGCAGATACATCGGAATGAAATTTCTTATATAGTCTACCTATCTCACATATAGCAGCTAACAAAAATTAGAAGAAAATAAGGGAATAAACCAGATAAAATAAATAAACTCTGGAAAAGGAGGAAAGAAGAAAGAAGAGGATTGAAAACGACGTGAAATTGGCGTATAGGCTTTCACTTGCCTCAGCCATCTATAATCGTCATCGTAACCTTGAAGTTAGTATTTTATCGCTCAAAATGATTTAGGTCGAAAAGTTTTCAACGCTGCATAGTTACATACAAGACATATATGCATATATGCTTTGTAAAACGCTAATTTTATACGATTGTCATGCGTTTGCCCTGTTTGTCCTTGGGGGTCTAGGTTTCCCGCTACTATTCTGATTATTCAAAAGATATATGCGGATTTCAACAAATCGAATTGTCTGTATAAAGAAACGGAAATGTATAGTTCCTAACGAATTCTATGAAATTCTCATTGAAACACGATTACTAGTCTATATAGAAGATTCTATGAATCTCAGACAACTGAATCCAGTTGTTCAATTCATTCAAAGTTCATGGAAACTGCGTTTCATACCACCTAGTCTGTGGCGGCTCGTAGGAACAACACGCTTGCGCACTCCTGTGGCAAACGGAAAGCATGCAGTGTTACATCTTCAATTTTTCACTGTCCCAGGTTCTACAACTACATGATAACGTAATATACGTACAAGAATGATAAACAGTGCTCGTAGGAAGACCACGCTCGCGCACTACTGCGGCAAACTGAAAGCACGCCGTCTTCGGTGACCAGTGTTCAGTGTGTTATGATCAGTGTGCTTTCCATACCTTCCGTAACTCTCGTTTTTTTCATACAGAAAATTCGATTTGTTGAGATTCGCACATATCTTTTGAATGATCAGAATAGTGGCGGGGAACCTGAACACCCGAGGGCAAACAGGGAAAATGCATGACATGTTGCTGATAAATCGTCGACAGAAAAAGATGGAAACTACAATTCCCAAATGGAAGTGATGATGACAGACATCAAAGCTCAGCAAGTACCAGATGGTTGAATCAAATGACTGTTGGACAGTGGGTGCTCTGACCCTATTATAAATACGGATAAGTATTTCTCAAGTGCCGTGAATTTGAGAAAACCCGTGAATGTCAAGGTGAACGACAGTTGTACTTTCACGGAGAGGAAAAATTTGCTGACGCAGCAAATCGAGGTATTATACAGGGTGGGGCATTTAAAGTGTCGCGGGCGTTTTTTCCAAAAATAAAATGAGATACGAGAAAATTTTTCGGACAAAAATTGTAGGGTATCGAGGGGGACATCCGATGGTGGCCTTGGCTTTGACCTCAAATCTCATCTTCAAGGGCATTCTGAGGTCAACTCTTGTTTTTTAAATAGCATCTCATATTTTTTACTGCAGATTTGGATTCTAGGTCAAAAACCAAGAAACTTTTGTCTGAACCATTTTCCTGAAATCCGCAAAGATGGCGCTCTAATCGATATTGTTCCATACTGAATCTGACATTAGAATAACTCGAAAACGAAGGGTCTTGGAGGAGAATGTTTCGGACAAAAGTTGTCTGATTCCAAGGGGGACCCCTTGAACTGAAACGGAGGTGATGGGGTATAACAGACAAAACACAACACATTTCAATCGTCTACATCACTTGGATAATTTTAATGCAGTAGATGCTCAAAATGATGGCCTTCGACTTCAATACACATTTCAAAACGTTTTACAAAAGATTGCTGAACTCGTGCTAAAATATCTTCATTGATGCTCGCGCATGCATTGATGATTCGTTGACGCATATCCTCAGGTGTAGTCGGTGCTTGTTGATAAACTGTATCTTTTATGTATCCCCATAAAAAAAAATCTGGAGAAGTAAGATCCGGAGAACGGGCAGGCCAATGAACTGGTCCACGACGTCCTATCCATCGTCCAGGATAATCTCTGTCCACTATTTCTCGAGCTGTGACCGCATAATGGGATGGACAACCATCGTGTTGATACCACATATTCAATCGTTCCTGAATAGGTATGTCTTCAAGTAATGTTGGAAGTACTTGATCTAAGAAATGTCTGTACTTCTCTCCATTTAGCGTATCTGCAATGAAGTACGGTCCAATTACTCGAGATCGAAAAATACCACACCAAACATTCACAGCCCATTGTCTTTGATGCTCTACTTGACGTAACCATCTTGGATTTTCTGTCGCCCAGTAATGCATATTATGTCGATTTACTTGACCATGATTGGTGAACGTCGACTCATCAGAAAATAATATGTTGATGAAGTTGTTATTGTGCATTTGCGCTAGACCCCATCGACGAAACCGTACACGATTTTCGAAATCATCACCGTGAAGGTCTTGATGCAAACAAATGTGATACGGATGGAATTTGTGACGTTTCGGTATTCGAAGAACACTTCTTCGAGAAATTCCCGAATGGAGTTCAATTTCACGAGAGCTCACGTGTGGATTATTGGCTACTGCAGCTAGTACATTAACTTCCGCATTTTCTCCGCTAACAGTTCTCATTCGATGTCGTTTTTCCCTTGTAACACTTCCCGTTTCTGAGAATAATTTTGTAATGCGTTGAAAATACCTAATGGATGGCGTTGTTCTTTCAGGAAATCGTTCTGCATACAAGTCATATGCTTGTCTGGGGTTCTTATGCACTTCACCGTAAATGTAGATCATATCGATCTTTTCAGAAACCGTGTATCGGATATCCATGATTTTCAATTTGTCATAAACCAAGTAATAATCAAATGTAACTGACAAACTGACTTTCAAAATCGTGAATTTTCACTGAACCCCGTCGTTTGTTCACATCGCGTGAGCTCTGAATGGTGGTAATGTAGACGATTGAAATGTGTTGTGTATTGACAACTTTTGTACGAAACATTCTTCTGCAAGACCCTTCGTTTTCGAGTTATTCGAATGTCAGATTCAAAATGGAACAATATCGATTAGAGCGCCATTTTTGCGGATTTCAGGAAAATGGTTCAGACAAAAGTTTCTTGGTTTTTGACCTAGAATCCAAATCTCCAGTAAAAAATATGAGATGCTATTTAAAAAACAAGAGTTGATCTCAGAATGCCCTTGAAGATGAGATTTGAGGTCAAAACCAAGGCCACCATCGGATGTCCCCCTCGGTACCCTACAACTTTTGTCCGAAGAATTTTCTCGTATCTCACTTTATTTTTGGAAAAAACGCCCGCGGCACTTTAAATGCCCCACCCTGTATATAGAATAGCAAGATTTTTTGCTGACCTAGCTAAAAATTGGCTATAACAGAGATCGTGTTAGCTACGACAGCAATTTTTCAGCTGTAGCAACAAAAAATGTTCGCTCCGCCAGCAAATTTTCAGTATTATATACAGAATAGCGAACAAATTTTGCTGGGATAGCAAACATTTTCTGCTGCCACAGCTAAAAATTCGCTGTCGCAGCTAACAAGATTGTTGGAACAGCAAATCGTTTGCTGTCACAGCCAAAAATTTGCTGCTATGGCAAAAGGAACCCAGCAAAAGTAGATTTCGCTGCCACAGCGAATTCCTTCTTCTCCGTGTTGAAATCCGAAAGGATGGGTAATATTTCTGTTCCCTTCAATTTAAATAGTGACGTTGTCATTCAGATTAAGAATGTTTTTTTGTGCCTGATATGAGATATAATTCACTTAATGTTGCTCGTATTGCAGATGATGATAACGTAGTTATTTGCAAAAAGGATAAAACTGAAATCAAGTTGTAACGGAAATTTGATTTTCGATGTCATTAGAAATAATAAGTTGTATGAAAATATTAGGAACGTTCAGGGTTACGATATTTGCGGATTAGAAACGTGCGTTAGTTCCATAGATATGTTGAAAGAAGAAAAATGGCACCGCATTCTTGGTCATACGAATTTTTCAAATCTGAAATACATGGGTGAATCACAATTAGTTGAGGGTTTACCGAAGAGAGTGGAGAATGTCTCTTGAGAATGTGAAATTTGTCTGGAAAACAAAATGACAAATATGAAATTCAATAATAATAGAACCCAAGCTAAGAACATTTTAGAAATCATTCATACAGATGTTACAGGCCCAATTTCTCCGAAAGGCTACGAAGGAGAGAAATATTTCCTGAGTTCTGCGGACGACTTCAGTAAGATCACTGTTGTTTATTATGTTGAATCGAAAGATGAGTTTTTTGATCATTTTATGCGATATATCAACTTGATGAAAAATCAAACTGACAAAAAATAAAAGGAACTCACTGTAACGATGGTACAGGATTCATAGATAGTAGTTTTTATGAGACCGCTAAAGAAAAGGGTTTAATTATACGACCTAGCCCTGCTCATACACATCAATTGGATGGAGTAGGAGAGATATAGAATCGCACTACAATGAATCGTGCTAGATGTTTTATGGCAGACGCAGAACTGGAAAAATGTTATTGGCCAGAATGTGTTCAAACCGCGGTATATATGGGAAATCGACTCCTTGCTAATACTCCATTGAAGAAAACTTATGAAATCGTGTTTAATAAGAAACCAGACGTATCGAATCTGTATTTGTACGGTAGCAGGGCATTTGTTACACTGAAAAAAAATTTATTCCAGTCAAATAAATATTTATTTGTCCTCTATCAAAGAAATATTTATTAGAATTAACAAAGTATTCTTTGGAACCAAAATAATTTATTGGAATCAAATAAACGATTGAAACCATCTATTTAATTCAAATAAATTATTTTGGTTTCAAAGAATACTTTGTTAATTCTAATGAATATTCCTTTGGTACAGGACAAATAAATATTCATTTGACTGGAATACATTTTCTTTCAGTGTAGAATTCCGGAAACTTGTTGTATATCAAAATTAAAACCCAAAGTTTGAAAGGGGATTCTCACAGGTTACACAGATACAGGTTATGATCTATGAGATACCTATGAGACACTAGTGGACAGAAAAATAATCATCAGCCGAAATGTAAGATTTATTGATGATACGAGAACTATTGCTTTAGACACAGAAGAAAATAGAGAAAATAGAATTGAATTTGATAGTGATGGAATAACGAAGGTAGATTTATCTAAAGATGAAATAGAACAAGAGGAACAGGGAGATGATGCAGAGATTGAGGAGATGTCTGAATCAGTTTGCCAAAGCGAATATCAAGAGTTCCGAAGAAATTCGATGATTGTGTTGTTCATATGAATTATACGAATGTATTGGTTCCAGAAAACTATGATGAGACCATGAAAAGTCCGGATTCCAAAGAATGGCGAAGCGCAGTGCAAACAGAGGTAGATAATTTAATTGAAAGCAATAAATGGGAATTAATCGATGTACCGATAAATAAGGAAATTATTGAGGTTAAGTGGATCTATAGAATCCAATCAAACGGTCAATACAAAGCCCGTGTTGTAGCAGAGGGCTTTCAACAATTATATAATGACGAAAAAGGTATTCATTCACCCGTAGCTAGAATGAGTACCTTGGAAGTATTACTAGTAATCGCGTGCACTGAAGGTTGGTTTGTTGAACAAATAGATGTTCAAGTAGCCTTTTTAAATGGTGAGACCCTTGTAAAAATGATTCATATATGGCGCATATATAAACTGTATTTGATTCATATATGGACTTGGTACGAATCATATATGGTCATATATAAATCATATGTAATTCATATATGTTACATATATGACCATATAAAATTCATATACGATTGTTCAATCCATATAAGGACCGAACATGACCCATATATAGGGAACATAACGCCATATATGAAATGTATATGGCCCATATATGAATGTCTGGAATCATATATGACCCATATATGAATTATATACCATGTGTGGTCATATATGCCGCATATATGATTGATTTTTACAAGGGGATTGAATCAGAAGTATACGTTCATCCACCAAATGGTTACAAAGTGAAATCGAATCAAGTGTGTCTTCTAAAGAAATCTCTTCATTGTCTTAGAGGAAGCTCACGTGATTGGTACGAATGCTTTAATCATTTTATGTTAAGTTCAGATTTCAAACAATCATTATTCGATTATTGTCTTTATATTGAGAATGTTGACGGAAAACGCATATATATCATACTTTATGTTGATGATTTGATAAAATGCAGTTCGGATATGCCAGAAATAGATACTGTTAAATTGTTTTTGAGCCAAAAATTTCGAATGAAAGACTTAGGAAACGTTGAACAATATTTAGGAATCGAAATTGAATATAATCCGAACGAAAAGAAAATGCATTCAAGTCGAACTAACTATATAGGGAGTTAGCGGGAAAATACAATGTCAAGAATTGAAAATCATTTGGAACTCCTATGGAATTTGATTTAAAATTAGAACCATTCGAATATAGGAATTCAGTTGGTGGTCTCTTATATTCAAGTGATGGGACAAGGCCAGATATAACATTCGCTACGAATTTTTTGCGTCGTTTTCAAAATGTTTATAATGCAATTTCTTATGCAAAGCTTAATTGGGAAAAAGCTCCTACCATTTGCTTTCAGCTCCATTATTATGTAATTATGGAGACCAACTATCAGAAAAATATTGATTTTCATACGGTTTTAATCAGTTATCCATGTACTTTTTGACAAAAATTTTCCAATTTTAGAAATTCCAAGATGACAGCTTTGATAATTCGATCAGTTATGATTTTTTGAAGTGCCATACTACAATCTCCATCTTGAAATTTCCGAAACTGAGAATTTATCGCAAGAAGTACATGGAGAACTGGATGAAACCGTATTAGAATGATAGTTTCCTGATAGATCCCTGGCGGAAAAATTTTGTTGAATTTTGTTCACTTTTGGCACAGCGGGGTTTCAATGAAATTCAACAAAATTCCGTGAACTTGAACGAACTTATGGATCAATGAATGCATTGGAGTTGGAGGTGACCATTTGAGCATTTGTTGGGATAAGTTTATTCCAAACAAAGAAACCATTCAAAACGGTGAGAGGCGAGGGGACTCACCGCAAACGAGCACCCGACCCACGGTAACAAGATGAAAACAAACTCGTTCAATAACGAACTCGTTTAATTTCTAAGGTCAACTTCAAACGACCTTGGAGGTCAAGGTCATTCCAAGGTCCTGCCTGTTCCAGCCTCTGTGTTGCACAACACCTCTCGTATGACAAAATTTCTTCTCTTTTGACCTTGGAATCACCTTGGTATTGCCCTGACCTTGAGGTCGAGGTCATATCTCGACGTAAAATTTTCCGCTCTCTTCATTCCCGGGGTTAAATAGGGGGGGGGGGGGTCCCATTTGAAATTTTGAACTTGACCTTCAAATGACCTCGGAGATCGAGATCAAGGACATTTCCAAGGTCACTATTAGATAGCACCTTTGACACCCTACAACTTTTGTATGAAACATTTTTCAATAGAAGATGATCCCACCGAGATATTCTGTTGTCTCAAGATAAATACCTCACCCTGTTCATATTGTTAAAACAAGTGACTATCCACACGGTGATTCTACGCTGGAGAATGGAAAGGATTGGAATGAAATTTGAACACACACTACGCTATGGGAAGGAATTTTGAACGTGTGCGCGAATTTGAACGTTCCTCTCTCGATCTGTTCCCAGAAGGATCCCGGAAACCACGAGAACCCCGACACGCCAGAAAAGAGTTCCGATGTCCTAGATACTTTTCCACATCGCGCGTGAATCGTGCATTTAAGCGACGCTACGATGTAGAGAAGGAAGGTTGGTCAACGAAGGAGAGGAAATGAGAAGATTGAAGAAGTATGAAATTTGGAAATGTGATGAGGGTCGCGGGAATGATCGGGCGATGGGATGAGCGGGGACCGCGCAATCCACCCCGCGACATCGCATCCGAAGATACGCTGCGAAGGGACGAAAAATTGCAGGACGTGACATTCGACACATTATTTACAAGATTTTCCCAGAGCAAGCATTCCTTTTCAGGTTGCGAATGATCGAATCCAATGTTCTATCAATGATACGAGTATCCTCCAAAAACATTGCGATCGGTGTGATTCTCCTCACTTGACGGGAGACTTGCACCACCTCGTTGGCATTTTTGCACCACTGTGCGAATCACCTCTTCATCTCTTTCTGTGAGTAATCGATCCCTCAATTCAGAAGCCACAGTTTTTGAATCAATTTATGAAGATTGGAATGAATAATTGAACACAAATAATACAGAAATGGAGCGATTCTGAGAGCGCCAAAGCTCTTGCTATAAGGTAACTGACCCCATTAGCGAACGCGACCCCTTTAGTGAACCTCGAGATAATAAAACCTATTTTACGAACAAGAAGTGTTCACCTATTACGTGCTGTGAAGATTATTCCAATCTTCAAACATTATTGTTCGTGATTAATGCGAAAACAAATGGAAGAAAGAAGAATGTAATTCACGAAATAAATAAAGATTCATGCCGAGTGTCACAACGAGCTTTGCCTTCGTGAATCTTACAAGGTGAGTTAAGAATGGACATTTTTTCAATTGTGCATTTTCATAGTATTAATGCGACCATTGAACTATTTTATGTACCCAATCTATTGATATTATTCAAATCAAGATAATATAGGGTTATTTTCAATAACTGTCACTCACTAACCTAGGAAATTGCGCGTTCAGAAATACACACACGAAAATGATCGGTGAATCTATTACTGAACGGATAAACGTAACAATTCATATCATAAGTATCTACTCTAGGAAAATTTTTTCATGGATTCTCATAATGCGCATAATTTCTCAATCAATCTATAAATTCCTCCAAGGATTGGAATAAACATGTAAAATTATGAACTCTACTTGGAATTCTCAATTTTTCTCGCCAAAGTAACTCGGGCAGCAACGAAAGTTCGAAGTATACATAAAATGAGAACGTTGGTGGAATTTGAGAATGAGATACGAAGAACATATCATGAAAGTTCATAGAATATACGGATGAGACTGTTTTAAATATACTCAGAACGTACATAGTACATTTGAAATGTACGATATTCATTCAATCGACGTTCGACTGACGTCCCGTCATACATTCGATTACATACGTCCGATGAATATGCATAGCACCTATGAAAAGGTCTCATTAGGATGTGCACAGAATATATTTCGAATATCATCAGGAAAGTGATAATAACTCATCTGAGCAGCCTCAGATTCTACGCGTTCAGTAATGGGGTCAATCAGCGTTCACTAATTCATGCGACCCATTCACTAATGGGGGTGTTAACATTCCATTAATTTCATTATTTTTATGGTTATCACTTAGGAAATGAATAAAAAATCACGGTAAGAGAAAATGGAAATGCTCAATCTACTTCATTTACTTGTGGGAATTCATTTTAAAGAAATTATTCATGAAATAATTCATATTTAGAGTGCTTGTGTTCTTAAATGGTCACTAATGGGGTCAGTTACCTTACAAACAAAAAAGGAAACCGTTTCACATTCATTTGGACTCGTGTGGAGTTAGGGTATACATACAGCCAGCGACAAGTTCAATAACGATTAGGAAGTCTTTGTAAGATTAAGAGATATTTGCTGTGGTGCATGGCAGGGTACCCAAGGTATAATGTATAACATAAAACACGGGTTCCAGCGCCACCTACCACAAGTCTGCGAACTAAAACTCACATACACAAGTATTCAATATATCCATGGGAACACACACACTAATGGCGTTTCTGACTTGTAGGTGTGCCCAATTAGGAATGCCCGCGAAATTTTCATATTTCCATTTATCTGCGTTGTGCCGTCAACCAGATTGAAGGTTTTTGAAGCCCGGAGGAAAAAATAAAAAATCATTGATTATTCAACCGGATTAAAAACATAGTGCAGTGAGGAAAACATATCTAGTAAAACGTACGACAGTGGAAGAGGTCAATTAAAGTGCCTAATTGGAAAATCATCGGAAAACTCACGGAATTCTTCAATTTTCATTAAAATTTTCAGGTTAGTAGATTTCACTTAATGAAGTGATTATTAATTTCATATAGTATGGGTAACTAATAATTTGAATCAATACTCTCTGTGTTTGCGATCATGTTCTAATGAGAATACGACGATTCGTTCGTTTATTCGAAACTTGTAATCAGTCGCATTCTCTCACGATAACGTTGCTGATGCTATAGATAAGAATTCGGCTGTAAGGGCTCAGTACCGCGCGATAGATCAGAGATCAGACGCTCTCGTTACTTCGGTACGATCGCATACGCTAGCTTTGAAGCTCTCGGTACTTCGGGACGAAAGTATTCGTATTCCAGTAGACGCGTATCTCTTTCTTCCTGCTACTGTACAGTTTCTCCTTGTTCATTTTCGTTCAGAGCATACGCATTCGATTAATGATGAGACTTTCTGTACACTGCCAATTGTCTTCTAAGGAGAATATACTCCTTCATAGTGTAAACTTACATTAAAGTTCATGTGTGTGAGAAACTTGGTGATTCATTCAGTGAGTTAAACCTTCCTCTTCTGAATAGCACAGGAAGGCTTCGGATTTGCTATCATCCAAGAGGAACCATTTCAACGGCATCACGCAGACCGGCGATCGCTCGTAGAACCGCGATGCTACAGAGGGAGGAGAAGGTTTCTTTTCGGTGAAAATTCTCTCCTCACCCTGTCCTTTTCCCTATACTCTGTAATATTATGAATAGAAATTTCAAAAAAATTTTCTCCAACAACATTTTCAATTATTGAAAAATGATACAACCCATCAAGGAGGGAGAAAATTCTTACAATTTGTTTGAACAATTTGTTGAAAATATCAATTCACGTGGATAAAAACCCCGGGATCGTGTTCCACGGAAAATTTCATATGAGAATAGGTGGTTTGAAGGTTTTCAACCATCGCATTTGTTTGTAAATAAAAATCATAAACAATTTCGAATACTCCATACCCGTTGGTGCCCACGGTGAAACTATTCTTCTCTGACGAGTGACAGCAATACATCATTAAGTGCACCCGTGAGAACAGCTTGGAATTATCAAAACATTCTCTCCACACATTTCTGGCTATAATTATTCTTTCGATATTCGATTCACGCAAACATTATCGTGATCATTGGTCCTCTGAAGCAATACTACGTTGCGGAATAGTACAGAAGTATATAACTCGTAATGATTTCAACAATATAAAACGCAAAATCAAATTTCATAAAACCCAGGAAAAAAATGAAGCAGACAAGATTTGGGGAGTCAGAAATCTTCATGAAATCTTCCGGAGAAATATTATACGGTTTGGTTGGTTCAGTTATAATTTATCAATAGACGAGGTTATGGTGAAATCCTTCGGTGGACTCGGCATAAAACAATGTATAAGACAGAAACCAATAAGATTCGGTATTAAGCAATGGGCCATATGTTCGAAAGAAGGATTCATTCTTGATTTGGAAATTTACACCGGCAAGAATAGTGCAAAGAATGAATACGAATTACAATCCGTGACATTAGGTTCCAGAGTAGTGATGAAAATGTTGAAGAGACTTTTGGCAACAGCCCTCCAAGGAGAATTGCACAAATATAATATATATTCTGATAATTCCTTTACCTCTCCAGATCTCATGGTTCACCTGAAAAATATTGGATTGTGCGCTACGGGTACAGTACGCCAGAATAGGGTTAAAAGCGACACCACTCAATTACCTAAGAAATGTGCACGAGGAACGTCTATTTGCTTACATGATGAGTGTTCTAAAATCAATTACATCACCGTTATGGATTCTGAACAAGTCTCTGTACTATCCACAATTCATGGAGATGAACAAAAGGTTCCAATGAATAGGAGGGTTGATAAATGTAAACAATCGGTACAATTTCCTCAGGCATTTTCCAAGTACAATAAGGGTATGGGAGGTGTGGATTCACACGATCAGCATTGCAATGCTCTCCAACCATCTATCCAAGGAAAGAAATGAACATGGTGTCTTTTTTTGAGGATAATTCAAGCATCATTGATTAATGCGACTGGACTGTACAATTTGGCATCTCCACTAGAAGAGAAAGGAACAAAAGATATAGCTGAAGAAGTATGTGAATATTACTTCGACGAAGTGAATGTGAAGAGAAGATGTCGAAAGAGAAGTTCATCTGAATATCTTGAACACCCTGAAAACAAACATGTAGTGAAATTCGGACCGAAAAAGCGTTGCAGTGTGAAATCTGTTGCAGAAGGCGTATGTAACGAACAGATAGATCGTTATTGTGAAGGTTGCGGAATATATTTGTCTCACGATCATATTATCAAACACGTGACTTGAAGGAATTTTGGATTATACAAATTATTCACCAAATATTCATACTCACACACATGAAGTCACGGAGAGAATGCGAAGTCAAAAAATACCACAGGAGTGATGAGCTACGGGGGCCTAATCTCCACGAAGGCTGATCACCTGAAACAAAATACACACACACGCGCGCGTACACACACACACACACAAACACACATGCAAGTGTAAGGACTGGATTTGGAGTCACAAAATACAGCAGAAGTGACGAGCTGCTGGGTTCCGATGTTTATAAGTATATACACCCAGAACCACACTCACCTGCTGACACACACATACATCAACACATATGTACATACGCGCTAGCGAACTTGTATCCCTCAGACTCAGACCCTCGATGCGTTCATTACGTTTCTTTGAGATAATCTTAGATAAATAACACAGGCCTACAAAATTGAACTTTTTGTTTGGTGCAACAACTGTATCATACTTTTCCGAAGTATTTTGGCGCGCTGAATCAGAATCTGGCTTCAAAATTGCATTATTACGTGTGGTTTTTGAGATATTTCAACGTCAAAGTGTGAAAAGCACCGTTTTTCGACATATTTGAGATTACGTGACGTCAGAATGTAATTTTTTCTCATGAAACTAGTAGATGCACCTCAAAATATAATCCATCCCCTTCCGAATGCCGTTGAGTTTGCTCGAATATCTTTTTTTTTACTGTGACACGACAATTTAAAATTTGTGTGTTCATGGATTCAGTGAATAGGTGAAATAACACAATTTTCAAACTGTCGTATCTCAGAGAAAAAAAAAGATATTTGAACAAACCTAATCGCATTTGGAAGAGAATGACCCATATTTTGAGATAATTTGAAGAATAATTTGATAAAATGTTCTTAAAGTGTGGAATAATTGAATAAAACGTTTCAAAATCGTGCATTTTAATTTTATTTTACACCTGCGATTTCTTGAAAACTACACGTAGCATTAGAAAAATAAGTATATTTCCAGAGTCAGGGTATCGAATATACTCAAAATCCGCTTCAGTTTTAGCGGCACCAAAATCATTGTAGACCTGTGTAAACAACAATTGTTTAAACGAATTGTGAAAATTTTTTTTGTCCGTGCATGTTCATCCTCCACCCAGATATTCTATTTCCAATAGTTACTCTTCCCGTAGGCCCAGCAGTTTCACCGTGGGCACGAAAAGGTATGGAGTATTTGAAATTGTTTATAATTTTCATTCACAAACAAATGTGATGGTTGCAAACTTTCCAAACCACCTGTTCTCATATGAAATTTCCCGTAGAACACGGATCCGGGGTTTTCATCCACGTGAATTTGTATTCTCAACAAATTGTTTAAACAATTATTGTTTGTTCTCTTCGATTGTCTTCCCATGTGTAAAGTATTCGGTGTGATTAGTTCTCATCCCCTCGTGATCCGCTGTGATGACGTCATCTCCGAATTCCTCTGGGAATACGCCATTATCGAGTAATCATTCTTGACGCGGTTCCTCATCTTGGGCATCTTCTGCTGGACACCTCCAAATTCTATCGTCGATCGTCACTGGACTAGGAAATCTCCCCGACTTTCTCACGGTGCATCGCAACAGTTGTATGTATGAGTGAGTGAATGACGCGTGAATCTTGGCAGATCCATTTCTTCATTTCGGATCTTTTGGATAGGGTACTTGTGTACCTTTCAACATCTTTGTGAATTTCGTTACAGGGAGTTTATATTATATTCTTATTCGTGAATTATAGTGTTGAAATTGAACACTCGTCCTTTTTTTCCTTCTCTAAACAGAAAACGAGACAGAATCTATTTCCTCTTCCTCCAATCTACAGTCCGCTTCTCGAACGTATTTTATATCTTTCAGTCACTACGTCGAGTCGATTCATTTATCAGCTAATTCAATTTTCTCAGTATTCTCATCAATTGAGAAGTCCTCTCAATTTCAATTGTTATTTTCTATGTCAAGACGGCGAAGGTCGAACCCTCACGTATTATTACGTTTTGCCTGTCATGGATAATTTCCTCATGCGCGGTAGATTATCAAATACCTCAACACTTGGGGCAACGGCCCAACATATCGGACCAACGGTATGAGGAACGGCAGTGATAAGCAAAGTTATTTTCCTTCGAATTCATTCAGTGTCTTTGTTCCTATTGCCGCACCAATTAGAATTCCAGCCCATGGTAAGGATGCAATCAATGATGCCTCATTGTCGCTGATCGACAGGAACGAACCTGATTTTAGTAATTGAGGTGAAGCCGTTGATGACCATCCCGTAGTCATTCCAAAAGGAAATATGGCTAAGTTGGCTGGAACGTTCATGAATCGAGCGAAATCAACATTGTACTTTGACACAGTTTCAATGTGAATCCAATTCGGAGAAAAACAATACCTATCAGAACACATATTACGTAGTAGTACATGATGAATGGATAAAACGATGAAGAATTTGGTATACAAAAATTGTCGTGTGGTTGTATCTTCGAAGCAACTACTCGCGAATAGAAATTCACAACTCATGTTTATCATCCTCAATTTGAGGAAATAATAACTTTCACCAGTCATAGGTGATGATGACACGTTCGCTGATTTTAACCAACAGATAATCAAGGGTAAAACGATGTTTGTGGTTTGCTCGGATACACGAGCGCATTTACTATGGGTGTAAATTTTGAATACCACAGGATACCTAAATAGCGTTTTTCAAATACCCAAATAACCTGATCCTAAGGAACCAACTAAATCTTTGGCTCATGTTTTCCGTATCAAAAGAATCCTGGTGGTTCCGATGAGAACCTATGTGTGAATCCCTGAGAACCCATGGGTACCCACTCATTTCCAAGCAGGTCCCCAGTCAATCCCATTTGAGACCCAAGGGAATTTTCCTTGTGTTCGTAACGTTTGCGAGTACAATCTGAAAGCACTCGTGGTCGTACTATACAGGGTGCTCCAAGAGTCCAGGTACACCCTCAAAACTTTTGAATGGGGACGGATAAATTCATGAATTTTTCCTCTAATTGTTTGGGGGGAATGAGTTACATTGAACTGTGGGGATGAGAATCCTGAACCTCAAAAGGGGGTCATGGGGGGCGAAAAAGGGGCGAATTTTTGAACGGCATGGGGGAGCTTACGACCTATCAGTGGATAGCGTTTTTCAACCTGAATTCAGCGGTTTTTTGTTTCCCTCAATCGACCCATTTTTCGCTGAGTTATAGGGATCCGGAGTTCGTTGGTGTAAGAGTCCGGGTGCTCCCTCATAACTTTTGGACGGAAGCAGATCAATTCATGTATTTTTTCTTGGATTGTTTGGGGAAATGAGCTCTATCGAAGTATGGGCATAATAATCCCGAACTTCAAGAGGTGGCTATGGAGGGCAAACGAGGGGCAAATTCTTGGATGGCATGGGGCGGCTTGCGACCCATCAGTGGATAGCGTTGTTCAACCTGAATTCAGCGGGTTTTTTTTTCCTCAGTCGACCCATTTTTCGCTAAGTTATAGGGGTCTGAAGTTCGTCCGCGTGAGAGTCCGGGTACACCCCGATACCTCCTGAACGTGTCGAGATCAATCAGAACGATCTTATTCTCAATCGAATGGAAAAATGAAAGGTACCATACGAATGGAGTGAGACGCCTTCCCCCATGAGGGTCATTGGGGCCAGAAGGGGTGATATTTGAAATTGGATGAGAAGGTAAGTGATATCTCGGTGGATAGCTCCCAATGAGCCAAACTGGTCGTTCTTGATTTTCGACAATCCGTCAGTTTTCCGCTGAGTTGTGCCCGTTAGAAGAACGTGCGCACATCGTCGAAACTCCGGATACTATCCGAAAGCTCTTGAACACTCTATGAGATGAATTGATAAGTTTATTCCGATGGATTGGAGATTAAAACCTACGATGCTAAGGGGGGTGAGAGTACCCCAGCTCTCATGGGTCATGTGAAGTCGTCGGGCCGGATGTCGAATTGCATAGCAGGGTTGCAGTACATCATTGGTTAGCACTTAAATTTGCTCTTGCTCAAGGAACATTCAAACTCAATTGTGAATCTGATGAACCAGCAATATTAGACGTCATGTGAAAATGGGTGGACAAAATCATCAAAAGTTGGGCAATTCCTGGGAATAATTGACAACGGCGGAAATCTTATGGACAGAACGGGATAATTCAAGGAAGTCGTGATTCTGTTGGAAATAATGGTCAATAGTCAGTATATTGGGCGAGGAAAAATGGCATTATTCATCGACAGTGGTAATTCCGTCGACAAAATCGTCATCAGTCGGAATCTTGTGGATGGGAGAATGAAATCATTGATCACGGGTGGTGATTCAGAGGGATGATCGACAACAATCGGAATCTTGTGGGACAAAAGAAAAATACTCCATGAGACGTTGTAATTCCATGGAAAAGATCCACAATAACTGGAGTCTCATGGAAAAAAAAACGAAAATAATGCCCAAGAGTCGAGCAACTATTGAAAATCACCGACAACGGTCTGAATTTTGTGGAGAAGAAAATGGGATAATTCATCGGAAGTCGTAATCCTATGGGAATGATCCATGATAACCAGGGTTTCATGAGAAAAAACGAAAATCATCCCAAAAAGTTGAACACCAATTGAAGACACTCGACATTAGTCGAAATTTTATTGAAAAAACAATAGACCGATTCATCAAGTGTGTATTTCCCTGGGAATAATCCCCAATCATCTGAGTTTACGGAAGAAAAAACAACAAAAATCATCGCCAATAGTTCAGCATCAATTGAAAACACTCGACAGCATCCGAACCTTTGTGAGAAAAAAAAACGATTCATCAAATTTCTAAATCTTGTGGAGATGATCCACAATATTCGAACTCACATGGGGCAAAGCAAGAATACCCTCATTTTATGAGATGTTCGAATTGTCCACCCCCACATTCAAGGTAGAAAGCTAACCGATCCTCACAACTCCAAGCAACTCTTTATAAGATGTCGGGGGTAATCGATGCTACTTCTTCTATTATGCGTTCACGTAACCCTTCCAAATTCTGCGCTCTGTTGATGTCAACGCTGCTCAATGATGTACCGCCACTCCGCAATACAAATTTAGCCCCACGACCCCACGTGCCCCATGGAAGCTGGGGGTACTTTCACCCTGGTGAAACGATGAGTAGTAGAATATTAGTACTGAATGTGCAAAATGATGTATTGCGAACTGCATCTTGGGATTCGAAATCAGTCAGAAAATATTAACTCGCAGTAGTACCGGGAAAGTAGTGGAAAAGTAGTGGTTTAGTAGTTGCAATATTTCCACGTTTCTCTTACGTTCCATTAGTTCCACTCCAATTTTGCGCAGCATTCACATACTCTGGGAGTAGTTGAGAGATGTCACCATTTATTGCCTCGAGAGAAATTGTATACCTGGAAACTTCATTATGTTCGTATTCAATAAGGAATTTAGTTGATGTTAAGAGAAATTACTTGAATCAAATAAATCCAGGTATGCAATTTTTCCCGGTGCAATACATAATTACATCTCCCAGGTACTTCCCGAATGTGTAAATGCTTCACAGGATTGCATTGAAACTGATGGAGCGTAAGGAAAACGTTAAAATATTGCAACTACTAAATCACTACTGTCTCAATACTACTGCGAATTAATATTTTCTGATCGATTTTAAATCCCAAGATGCAGTTCGCAATACATCATTTTGCACATTTAGTACTAATATTCTACTACTCATCGTTCTACCAGGGTGAGAGTACCCCCAGCTTCCATGGAGCATGTGGGGTCGTGGGGCTAAATTTGTATTGCGGAGTGGCGGTACATCATTGAGCAGCTCGAAATGATACGCATTCTGTCGTTCTTGGTTTTCGACATCACAAGTGTTCTCCGCTAGGTCAAGCACATAAGAGAATCGCCCTTAGGTCGATTGGACGCGAAATATTGGGATAACACCCGGACGAGGAGGATAATTTTTCCCCTCGTGTTCAATGTCAGTACTCAATTCATCGAAACTGGAATCAAGTTTCTCTGCGAAACATCGACAGTAGTAGAATTCGTCTGGGAGTTCTCGATCAGAGTCGAATTTCTTCGGAAATATTCGACAAAGTCAAGTTTCCCCGGGAATCATCGATCGTTCATTCCTTAGAACATCATCAAACATTATCGATTGTTTTACGTCATCCACGACATTTCTTCGAATTCATTGATTGAATCCGAACGTATTCGATTGTTCTTGTTTCATCCAACCACGCTTTTTTTTGTTCGTTCTCATCAATGTTTTAGAACATTCTCATTTCCACGATGTCGCTGTCAGAGACAGAAAGAATCGCCGTCCTAATGATGAAAGGATACGGTGATCGAACACGGTCATGTAGGGACGTGGCGAATTTATTCAATGCCGAATTCAGACAGGGTCAGCTAGGTATTTCTGCAACGACAGTCTCGAGAACCTTAGCACGATACCTAAACACAGGTAGTATTGAAGATAAGGCACGATCGGGGAGATCAAAG
This sequence comes from Gonatopus flavifemur, assembly GCA_018340375.1. Lineage (NCBI taxonomy): Eukaryota > Metazoa > Arthropoda > Insecta > Hymenoptera > Dryinidae > Gonatopus > Gonatopus flavifemur. The sequence continues at coordinate 106,738 of JAFFJZ010000059.1, read as the reverse complement.
ACAGCAACGTCTGACGAAGTTGCGTTAGACATTCTGCAGGAAATTGTGGAAACCCCTACTACGTCTGCAAGACAAATTTCTCGTGATCAGGGTAATTCCTTGTCGTCAGTTCTCAGGGTTCTCAAACAAAATAAATCTCATCCCTACAAAACTCATTTAGTACAAGAACTGAGCGAGGATGATTTTGATCGACGAATGGAATATTGTGAAATGATGATGCAGAGAGTTGCTGATGAGCCTGGTTTCCTTCAGAATGTCGTCTTTTCAGATGAAGCTGCGTTCATGGTGAACGGAACCGTGAATAGACATAATTGTAGATATTGGAGTGATTCCAATCCCTACTGGAAAATGGAATCGAAGACCCAATATCCACAAAAATTAGAAAGTCAAGTCAGGTCAAGAAAATTTGAAGTTACGTGAAGGATCACTTGCACGATTGATAAATTTGATATTCGATTACCCTGTTATCAAATTTTCGGTACCAGAGCACTCTTCCACATCGTGAAGAACTCTGAAAACATCCTGTATCCTTTGTGAAGTTGGTTTCTGATTGTCGTGCAAGACAAACAGTTTAAAATGAAGGCAAAGTATGAATATAAAAGGTCGTAGACGTTATAAGTACTTTGATGAGTCTGTAGACATGAAAACCTATTTTATTTCCCATTTGGTATGAAGAGTGTTTTCTGGATTAAAGTGTGTGATACGTTTCTCATTTTGAAATGATTCTGATATAGAGATACTGATATTCAGGTATAGATGGTGGAACCTATGAAACTTTGAGACGATACCTCAGTATGATCCAATTTTTGCACATGAGTATCGACACATATTGAAATATTACATAATTTACACTTCTGTGATGGCACATGATCACAAGTCAGTGATAAGTAAAATTCCAATCCCATCTGACTCAATAGCTCATTGTGGACAATCTTCCACAGACGCATGAAATCAAACGTTCGCAAGAGATTTTATAAGGTCTTTGTCCAAGAATTCATCAGAAAATATCATCACTCATCAGTTTTTTTCAATACAGATAGATACAATCTTTCAATTCCACGGATTTCACAATCCTCCACCTTGGTGTCAATATTTATGTATGAAAATGCTTCTAGCTGCAATAAAAATATTCCTTTTCAAAACTCCAACAATTTTTCTATGAGACTATGTACCCAGATAGCAGAAGTTCCGAAAACTAGATCGTTTTGAATCATTCCGGAACTATCAAAACAACTACTGAAATGTCAGGAAAATGGAGTCCTCAGAGAACTCAATTTGCCTTTTGTGGTACTATATATTCCACTATATATAGTATGACAAAAGGCAAATTGGATCCTCCAAGCACTCTATTTTGCTGACAATTCAGTAGTTCTTTTGGAAATTCCGAAAGGATTCAAAACGATATAGTTTTTCGAGCTTTTGCTATCTGGGGTATTATCGTAATTATCAGAGAAAGGAAGAATTTCCTCAACAGATTTGTGTTATAAAATTCCATGCGAATCTGTATATCTCTGAGAATTCGGAGGTGCACTCCTGTAAAAAATGTCGCTAAGGCGCTGTTCATTTCTCGAAAATGTTTCCTTAGGCACTTTTTTCTGTTGCTCTGTCAATACTTCCATCATAATCATCTGCTTTTTCTGAATCACATCAAGCATCAGATGTTTTTGTTGTACATCCCTAGATGCTGCTACAGTTTCTACATCCACACCTACACCTGGTCCGGTGATTAGAAATCATTCCGAGGAGAATATACAAGAGGAGGAAAGATCTGTGCCCAAACGCCAAAGAGGTAATTTCATTAAAATCTTACAAACATTACGAAAATATAAACCAAACTGTGTTTTGACAACTAGCTCATTTATTTATCATTTTTTTTTCAATTCTTCCTTGTCGCATGAATTATCTTCAGCTGTAATATATAGAAATCGACTGTGAAAATTAGACTCAAAATTATTCCCAAGTCATAATAAAATTTTTCTTAGCAGTTTTCATTACGAAACAGTTATATTATCCTTCAAATTCATATTTCCTCAAACATTCATCCACATCACATATTCGATTCCATTCTTCCTCCACTATTCCTTAGTAATATCCAACTGATACCGTATTCACCTGAAATATTTGAACAGTTTCAACACCAATTCAATTTATAAACAGTCGAGCCACATAATATATGCTTTCAACGCAACGTACTTGGATGGGAAATAAAATATCAACGGTATTAACGGGAAATAAAATACGTGTGAATGCCTAAAAACTGTTGATGAAACCGCGATATGAATTTTTTTCAACATGAAGTTATTCATCAGAAGGTCATTTTAGTATTAGGAGTATGCAGAATGAATTCATATTAATTAGGATACTTGTACTTTACGCGATTTTATTAGATTCTTCCTCGCTAGAATATTGTTGGGTGAATACGAATCCTAATCATTCGGTCTGTTCGAAATATTATCAAGTTTTTAATCGTATACGCAGATGATGAGACTTCAATTTTGAAAATGCTTAATTTACAAAATAAAACAGAATTAAGATCCCATGAATTGGCAACGTAAAACGCAGTATCTGAACTGAAAAGTACAGTTAAGCGATGTCAAAGAAGAAATATGGTTCTGCAAGATAGGTTAAACGAGGTTAAAAGTACGGTAGAAGTCCCACAAAACAGGATAGAATTTTTGCATTGTCCCTCTATAAAAAAAGTCCGTTTGCTTATAAATTCTTCTCCAGTATTTTTATTGTTCGATCTATTGAAACGTTGAGGAAATTCATGAAAACGGTCCCTGTAGGAACAGGAATTTGTGATAACATTTTTGATCACTTAAAAACTCGCGCTTCACTTTTTACAGATGAGAAGGATAAATACTGTGTTCTTCTTTTTGATGAAATGGCTTGGAGTCCTTCTTTGTTTTATAATCCAGGAACTGATTCTATCGAGGGATTTATTGACCATGGTTTTGGAGTTAAACCAGATATTCCAAACCATGCATCAGTGTGGATTTTGCGAGGGATTAACGGACCAAAACCATGGAAACAACCAATCGTTCACTCGTTTTCAAAGAATGCTACCCTTTGGGAAGATATTTGTCATATGTTTAGAACGATTATTATTGGAAGAACTCGCGAAGTAGGATTAACGGTGATTTCGTTTATTTGTGATCAAAGGGGAACTAATTTCAAAGCCGTTAACACTCTTATTCCAGACTCTCAACGTGACGCCAGACGTCAAGGTATTTTTCTTGAGGATGGTCTCATTCTGAATGATGATCAAAAAATTATTCCTATTCTTGATCCTCCTCATCTGCTCAAGTGCATTCGGAATAATTTGTTGACCAAAAACTTAAAGTTTTCATATGACGATGTGAAACGTACTGCCAAATGGTCTCATATTCAAGATGCTTATTTTATTGATGGAAGTCATAGCACCATATTTGAACCATTCATGAGTAAATCAACAGATTTTCATGTAGTTCCAAATGAAATGAAGAAAATGAAAGTTCAATATTGTTCTCAAGTTTTGAGTAACACTGTATCTACTTATATTGATCAGAAAGCTCACGATGGAGGTCAAAGTACTTGTAAAACGAAACAGTTACCAGCTGAAGCTGTAGATACTGCAATTCTTTTGAAATTTTTCAATGATTCATTTGATTCAGTTAACAGCGGATTTCAAACAAAAGGTCAACAAAACTGTAGTGAAAAAACAAAAGAGACCACAGATGAGCAGATCATATGGAATAACACTATTGGAGTAATTTCTAGTATGGAATTCATTCCAAGGAATAAAAATAATAAACCCCGCCCAATAGTTTTACAAAACTGGATTCTCACATTAAAAAATTTGAATTATTTCAGTGAAGGGAAACCATGGGTATCTGCTTGTGAGTGAGACGGAGAAGTACTGAAAAATATACTGATTACGTGGGATTAGGAAGATCGAAGGTTTTTTTGAGATTCAAAATTTGAAGTCAGATACTTTTCTCTTTTCATACGATTTTGTGACTCATGTTGATAAACTTCAATTTCATTGTTCTCTTTTCCCATGATTCTTGTAGGCACATTGATAATTGAGAAATCCATGTTGCGTGTATATACAGGGTGTCCCATTTTAATCTTTAAATGCGAATATCTCAAAAACATGCATCTTAAACCAAAAGTACTTCATACCAAAGTTGTTATACAAAGAGAGGGCCACAAAACTACAACATCAGTTTCATCATAGATGGCGTTATGATCGATTGAAATGGGGTCAACATCATTTTTTTGAACGGGAACCCCCACTTTTCATGACATATCTTGGTTCTACGCAAAAAACTGAGTAACTTTTGCTTGGAACGTTTTTCTAAATTTTTGAAGATGGCGCCACGATCGATGAAAAATGAAGTCTATGAAGCAATATGCGGATATCTTGAGGAATGCATCCAAGAGCCGAAATATCTCATTCGAATGTTGTTGTTGAGAGAGGGGGCGACAAAATAGCGATATCAGTTCGATAGTAGATGGTGCTGTGGTCGATTAAAATGAGGTCAACTTCAATTTTTCGAATGGAAACTCCTACTTTCCATCGCATATCACGATTCTACGCGGGAAAATGAGGGATTCATGTTCGAAACATTCTTCCTAAATTCTTGAAGTTCAAACAGTGGCGAATGAGGTTGATGAAATAGTTCTACTGCATTAGGAGAGTTACATTGAATTGAAGTCATTTACAATGTTTTGGACATGACATTTGTTGTGTTTTGTATTCGATTTCTTCTGTGAAATTATTATTGTTCTGATTTTTTTGTTGAGCGTTGCTTCACACATAATGCAGTAGAACTTTTTCATCAACCTGATTTTCCACCGTTTCCATCTTCAAGAGCTTAGTAAAAATGTTTCAAACACAAATCCCTCATTTTTTCGCGTAGAATCATGATATGCGATGGAAAGTAGGAGTTTCAATTTGAAAAATAGAAGTTGACCTCATTTTAACCGACCGCAGCACCATCTACTATCCAACTGATATCGCTATTTTGTCGCCCCCTCTCTCAACAACAACATCCGAATGAGATATTTCGGCTCTTGGATGCATTCCTCAAGATATCCGCATATTGTTTCGTAGACTTTATTTTTCATCGATAGTGGAGCCATCTTCAAGAATTTAGAAAAACGTTTCAAGCAGAAGTTACTCAGTTTTTTGCGTGGAATCAAGATATGCAATGAAAAGTGGGGGTTCTTGTTCAAAAAAATGATGTTGCTCTCATTTCAATCGATCATAACGCCATCGATGAAGAAATTGATATCGTAGTTTTGTAGCCCCCTCTCTGTCCAACAACTTTGGTATGAAGTACTCTTGGTTTAAGATGCATGTTTTCGGGATATTTGCATTTGAAGATTGAAATGGGACACCCTGTATACAAAAATTATAATTGAAAATCTAATGAAGTTATTCTTGATGAAAACTGCCACTGATGAAATACAATCTATCCTCTTTTCGAAAGTTGCGCGTTGGAAAACGTTTTTCATTCATTATAATAATCTCCAGCCATCTTCGTGGTTGTTCTATTCTCTTCTGTTTTGATCACTTAGTATCAAAACTCAACATTCATAATATTCATCCCTCAACGTGTATGAACATTTATGAACAAGGAAAAATTTGCAGTGTTGCTTTTCTCTCCATAATGTTCCTGAAGTAATTGATGATTCATCATTCATTAACGTATAAATATGTGTGATGAGAAAATGCAAAGTCCAAAAAAATCACAAAAAGGCCGAAGAAGAACAAGGAATGAAAGTTCATGGAAACGTAATATCGCATAACAATCTCGAAACCAGGTATGTATCTGATTGAAAATTTTGAACCCCAAATAAAACGTGATAATCAAAATACCCCCCACTTAATATTTTGGTATCGAAGTCCTGTTCCCAATGCCTCATGTCGAAAGTGTAAATTCCAATTGAATTTGCAAAACATACATTCAACTAGATTGGACATTGAATTGTGCTAACATTCGAAAGTAGCTGCCTATACGAGTTTTATCAATGCCGACACAGAACGCTTGCCTCGATGTGGTCGTGAAGAATCCTTCATGAATCCATCGTGAGATTCTCCGGAAGTCTCTGTTATGATAGTTCAGAATGAATGCTTTATGAATCTCTGATATTCAAAAAGAATTTTTTGAGAATTCTCAAGAATTCATTACGAATTCTTTCGGAACTAACATAACGGGAGTTCATTTGGGACATGTGCCGTGTAGATAATTACTTAGAATAACTACAATGTTCTTATATAACGGTACTCATTCAGTAAATGCAGCTACAAGAAATTCTCTGTACAAAAGAAATGTGATTTGTTGTGTTTGTTGCATTAGGTGCACCACACTTGAGAAAATGTTTTGGAAAAACAACAAAATGATGTTTCCGAAATGTCATCAAGAAAATAATGTTGTTATCCCAGCAAAACTGTTGTGGTTCGAACAACAGAATTTGGTTGACCTCCTTTTCCAGGAATCATTCTTATTTTCAATACCAAAAGTTTAGTTGAGAAAACAAAAATCTTGTTGGAATAACAAAATTTTCTGTTGATCCCATTTCAGAAGAGTATGTTCTTCAGTATATGAAGCCTCAATGTCTTCAGGATATCTCTGTAATATTTTTGAGGTATTAACGACACAGCACTAAATTTCAGGAAAAGTTTCCAATGCGTGCATTTTGGATTTCCATAGTTCCAAATGAATTCGTTACAAACTCTTTTTGAACTGGTGTGCTTATGGATACTGAGACGTTTCAATATTCCCAGAATATTTCTGTGATATCCTGTCAGACATTAGTGCTGTATGGATGTTTTGATAGATTTATACTGTTGCTTTCGAATTCTGTCGGGAAAAGAATACAAATCTTCATCAACGGGGAAAACCATGCCTGCGAGAGAATTTCGGGATATCGTCCTTTGCTGTGGAAGAAAGTGCTTCTCGAAAATTGAGAGCCAGCACCAGAGGAAAGTGCACGATACTTTTCGGAAACTTGGGGATTATGCGTCACAAAATGTTTTTTTAATCACACTGATGAAGCAGACAGAGTCTGCTGCTGGTAAGGACTCAGTAAAATATGTACGATGGCAATACTATTTTCTTCATCTGTTTCAAGCTCATGGTGGATTCGAGATTTGTCAAAGTTCTTTACTCGCAGTCATTGGTATCAAAAGAGCTCGATTAATAACGGTCCAAAATAAACTGAAAAATGATGAAGGCCTTCAGGATATGCGTGGGAAAACTTTTGATCATGTTACAACATTAACCAATGATCTGGAAAGGCTTATTCTTCAGCACTGCCAAACTCTTTCTCATTCAAAATCGCATTACACGACTTTGGAATTGAATCATTTTCGTGATAGTTATTTGAGTTCAACGGGTTTATATAAGAAATTTCTTGATTACTACAAATCCGAAACTGAGGATGATGACGTTCCACTAACAGAATCTACGTATTCTAAATATTTCGAGCAATCTGTAAATTTCACATTCAATGTTCCCAAAACGGATTGTTCCGACGAATGTTATGAGAATGTAAAACTCAGGGAGCAAAACGAACCAGCTGCAAGAGAGCACAAACGAAAAATTTGAGCACATAAAAATCTGAAGGACACAAGGTTATCAACTTGTGGAGAAAACTGATGCCTCGAATTCGATTTTGGACAGAATCTCCCATTACCGAAACTTCCGGTTTCGGCTCAGTTTTATTTGCGGTTGATTCGGCTTCATATATTCAACGTTCACGTTCATTTCCTCACTGGTAGTGTATCACCAAGCTCAATGTTTCTTTTCACGGAAGGGTCCTTAAAAAAAGGCGGAAACAAGTTGTGCAATTTCCTGCTGCATAGGATTTCGGAATCATTCAAGTTGCATTGTGACAATAAAATATTTCTGTTCTCTGATCCATGCGGCGGACAAAATGAGAATTATACAGTGATGGTGTTCTTATCAATCTTGTCACAGAAATTTCAAGTTTCCATTCATCATCTGTTCCCCGTTGAGGGACACTCATATTGGCAGTGTGATAGTAATTCCGGCATGTACGGTCAGAAGGAAAAAACGGTAGAAACTATTGACACTGAAAAAGAATACATCGAATTAATCAGAAATGCAAGAAGTCTGCCTTTCACTATAGTGAAACGAGAGAACCGTCTCATGAAAGATTTTGAATCCGTGATGCAGGGTTGATATGACATTCCGAAAGACCTGAAGATTACAAAAGCTGTGATAATTGAGTATCATCCAAACGGTAATGTTGATGTTTATGAAAATTATAAGGGCACTCCAAAGACGTATTTTATCGACAAGTCAGTTATATATGATGATTCAAGAAATGCTCCACCCGCCGAACAAATAGGAATAGGTGCAGAAAAAATAAGAGATTTGGAGGCTTTGTTGAAGTTCTTACTTCCTGAAGGGGAATAATATCTTGAAAAATACATGACAGGGATGGGCGTGAAAAGTAAAAACACCAAACAGTGAAACGAGAGAAAATACAGTCTCCGAATTCGATGAGTACTTGCATTATCGAAAACTGTGATATAAGGTAAAATGTTCAGTATTACTCACAATTCACTTCATGATTGATGACTCTGATTATTCTGTAAGACGCGGAACTATAATGTTACGAAAAAATAGTATCTTTTATGATATATTAAGGTAAAATATGTGAAAAAGTATGAAAACATTTTATATGAATATTTTTCTTCAGATTAGTGTGCAAGTTTTCTGCAATAAAATTATTGATGAGAAACGAATTGGTGAGGAGGCCTGCAGGGATAGTTCGATATTTGAATTCTCTGACCCAAAAATATAAATCTACGTTAGAAAATCAAACAAACACAATCATTCTCACAGATGTCGATGTTCAGCGGGTACACGTCGTAGAGGCATGCAAAATAATCGTTTCGCGCTCATGAAAAAATCACTGGATTTTGCAAACTAATAATCCGATCGATCTAAGACTTCCCAAAAAGTTCATCCATATACTAACGAACAACTTTGTCGCTGAAAGTTTTTTGTACCTCTCATTTCCCCCACCACTTTTTGATCCCAAAGCATAGAAAACATGCTTTTCACTTTGGATTGGAAAATTATAAATTTCTTATGAATTTTCACAAATTTGTTCAACATTTTCGTCATCGGGGAAATCTTACGAATCAGAATTCGTGAGATTCACTCAGATACATAAAAAAATGACCGAGTTATGACGAGTTTGATATTGGAAAACATTGATTTTGGTTGCAAAAAATAGGTAGTTTTCATTTTTTCTTTTTCAAAAACTGTTGATCATAGGAACAAATTGGAAAGTAATACTTGTATTGGTTTTTCGAGCCCTATCACCCAGTATTTTCAGATTTTCAGAATTCCGATTTTTTTTCGACTCCTGACGTCACAGCTTGGACAATACTTATCCCGCAGTTCGAGCGTATCGTCGGTTCTTGCATCCGGACCCTCAATTGTAGAATAGACCCCGCTGAATCTTCGGTTGGAATAGAAAATTTTATTAAAAATCCCTTCGAAAAAGCTGATGATTATCAGAAGCCTGTTGAATATTCTCCAAACTTCCTGACGCCTGCTCCATTATGTGAAGCGGATTTAAATAATTTGAAGAAATTTCTTACTGAAAATCGAGAACTTATGAAACTCACTCCAAATTGTCACGTATGTGCGCATAACGTAAGAGTGGATGGAGATGCATTTGATGCTTCGATTCGAGTGACTAATTTATTTATTCACAGTATGCCAGATATTTGTCATGAAAAACCTATAGCAGGAACTTTGTACCGTTTAATTTCTACGCATATGAAGATTTATTTGGAAAATTGCGTACACCGTGACATTTTGAAACAAGTTTTGATAAAAAATTATGTTTCTACTTTGATTGTTGAATATTTGAGACGTGTTAGGGAAACATTGGAAGGTGATACGTGAGGAGACTAACTCATTTGCTTTCTACTCTCATCGGTGAGATTTTGAGAGTTTATTTCAAATTCAACGTTTATTTTATTCACCTTGATTTAGATTCAAATGATGCAATTGTGTGGTTTCTCCATATTATTATCATCATCATCATGATTCTTATTATTTTTTTTTTATTTGAAGCTTGACTTATAATATGAGGATTCCTGAATCCTGAATTCTATTCATTCTACAAGTCAATCTCAATTCATAATATCATACAATAATTCACTTGAATAAAAGTCTCTACATGAACTTTTCGATTAGGGATGTATTTTTTCAGTCCAATTCATGAGTTCTTGAATATACTTAAGATTGAAAAATGTAAATTCCAGAAACTCAAGAAGCCAAACGTAACTGTTTGTCCAATATGAATTCATTTTTTCAGCAGCATCAATGGAATTGTTCCAGTCATTTCATTGAGATATTTGCGAGTTCAAAAACGATTCTTACTCTGAATTCTCTTTGAATTCTATAAATCCATATTCAATTATTTTTATGCGATTTCATGATTCGAAGATTTCCTTGCACGCTTGCATGATATTCTGTTCTTTTCAACTGCATTACAACCCAATTTTCATTCCTCCATTTTTCTAACTTGTCCATTTATCTCTTGAATTTGATCGCTATGAATTCGCAGATATCTCTTTGTGCCATTACGACAAAAAAACTGTGAGTTTTATTTGGATAATTTTTGCACGAGTAGCGTGTTTTTCTTCCCCTTTGTTTCAGCTTGTGAATACACTTTCCAAACTATGGATGAGTGCATGGATTGTGCGATATTCATAATTCTACATGATTCAGGCGATGTTTAAACAGCAGGAAGAATCATGCATGGAAAGGAAAGTGAGCGCTACAAAGGATTTAATTTCATGGAACCACGAAACCTTTCACTTCATTCGATATTATTGGTATACGCTTTTATTTCATTTTCAAGGAACAGAATTTCTTACATTTGATTTCAAATAGAAAATCAGGCGGTAAAATGATCTATGTCACTGGACTGATCCAATATTCATCACGTTTATGCACAATGAATATAATGTTACCTCAAGTATATACACGGTATCTGATTCTGAAATTTTGTCATCCCATTGTTTCTTCTTTTCCAACGAAGTAGGTCTATTTTGGCCTATTTTGTTGAAATTCTCTGACCGTTAGACACCACGATATAGTTATGTTTGCCGCTGATAGTCCGACTAGACGATAACTGATTGATTGACTGACTGGCTGAGGGTGCTTCCGACATTCGTGCAAATTTTGCAAACTTCAATAAGAGGAAAGAAGACACAAGTATTGAAGTTTGCAAAATTTGCGAAATTTGCACAAATGTTGGAAGCATCCTGACTGACTGACTGACTAAATGGTTCAGACTGATGGCATTTCATCCATAATGTATTTACACTTTTCCCAACGATGTCCGAGTTTCATTCTTCAATGGTGTTTTTAATGTGCTTTTTTCAGTTTGCTTTTTTCAATGCTTCATTTCTCATGAACATCTTCGAATGCTGTTTACTTTTCCAAACTCTTATATTCAGTTAAGGACCGCAGTATAGTTGTGACAACGTGAAATGTTTCGCTCTCTACAAAATTTCGTATTTCAATGATTTATCGTGCACACTTAATTCTTATTCTTCGTCATATTGTTGCTTGTTCCATTAGTAGGCTTATTGTGTGAATTTCTCCGAACGACTGAGTTTTTGCACGCGATTTTTAGTGAATCTATTTCTAATACATTGGTTTATTCACTCGTCGTTACATATTGTTTCCACGAGGTCTATCCTATTTGTTGATACTTACACACAGCTCGTGTACTCACGTATGATGAGACACTCTTCGTGTGTGCGTGTGTGTTTACCTCGGTACAGTGGATCTCATACTTGCCGTTTATTGTAATTCGAAAATTTTTGTATCATCATATGAACTTAAAAATGCCTGAAAAAGTGTGTAGAGGATGTTCCAGAGTTGTGGATAAACCGGTATCTTGTGCTTCATGCAGTGTTACACTACCGGTCAAAAAGTATTCAAGCACCTCTCGAGAAAACGCGAAATTTTCAAAGTCTCATATCTCAGCCGGAAATTATCGTACATTCAAGAATGAAAAACCGTTTTGAAGGGTGAAGTGTGCTCTCTCAAGAAATCTTAGTCTCACCCACCTGACTGAGGTTCGTTATTAACCGCGTCCGGTTGAACTTACAACTTTTTTCGATTTTTTTCTCGACTTTTCGAACCTTTTCATGTTTTTGGGTGATTCCTTCCTGGGGAAATGAGATCATACATCCAATAGAGCATGGATTCAGCTTCAAAATGATCTTTTATTTTCCTCCCTCGGATCATTCCTCCCAGAGTTATGTTCTTTTTTGTGAGAAAAGTGGATTTTCAGACACAGTGCTGTAACTCTGAAAGTATCGTTCCAGTCAAAAACTGTTGAGGGGAAAAAAGTTTCGTTTCAACGTTTTCCACATGCATAAAAATTTTGGGAATCATTGAGGCACATTTAATTTCCGCCACTTTTCTCATCTTTGGTGGAACACCTTGCAGTCTCGAGATCATCAATCAATTCAAATATTCAACAAAGAATAGACGTTTGATGAGTCTACAGTGGTGAAATTTTTTTGTCCATGCAAAACGATGCATTCATCGTAAAAAACTATCGATATTCATTTATCGAAACAAACAAATAATGAATTTCATATGCAACTGCTTCATGCAAAACAATGCGTTAATCGTGATGAATACAGGCTAGCCTCCTATCACGCGACTGTTTTATTCAATTATAATTCTACGGGTTATCAGTTATGCCTAAAACTCGCGAAACAAGTCAAGAAACACGTGCTGTGATAGTGGCATTACGTGAAGAGGGATATTCTTTAAGAGAAATTTCGAAGAGAGTCGGTGTAACTAATTCGACCGTATTGTATACCCTGGAGCGATACCAAAGTACGAAATCGAATTCCAATCGGGCTCGATCTGGCAGGTCGCGAGTCACTTCGAAAGAAGAAGATAAGTTTTTGCGTATTCAAAGTAAACGACTAAGGATGAGAACAGCATCTGACTTACAACAAGAACTGAATGCAACTCGTGATTCCCCTTTGTCTGTCTCAACCGTTCAACGTCGTCTGCGAGATTCTGGCCTCATGGGACGTATTGCAGCGCGAAAACCTTTATTACGTAAGCAAACCAAAATTAAACTTTTGAATTGGGCTCGCCCACATTTGGGTTGGGGCATAGAAGAGTGGTCGAGAGTACTATTCACGGACGGATCAAAATTTGAATTATTTGGAACGAAACGTCGAGTTCACGTCCGTCAAATGAAAGGTGAACGAATGCTTAATTAATGTGTAACACCCACAGTGAAACACGGGGGGGGGATCAATCATGATATGGGGGTGTTTTGGAGGACTAAAAGTAGGTGATTTATTCAAAATTGAAGGTATTTTGAAGAAAGAGGGATATCATAGTATCTTAAAAAACCACTCATACCTTCTGGAAAGAGGTTGATTGGAAACGGGTTTATTCTGCAACAGGATAACGATCCCAAGCATACTTCCAAATTGCGCACGGGATACATACGGAAGAAGGAAGACGCGCATCAGTTGCAGATTATGGACTGGCCTGCTCAATCCCCAGACCTCAATCCCATAGAACTGTTGTGGGATCAACTCGATAGAGATGTGAGGAAAATGAGACCAACGAACAACCAGAAACTATGGCAATATTTGCAAACATGTTGGAGTCAGATATCTCCTATGACATTGGAGAAATCATTATTGAGGATGCCGAGAGTCTGCAAGGCGGTGGTAAAAGCAAGAGGTAGCTATTTCGAAGAATCTGCGATTTGAATTAAGAATTTGAATTGATTTGAATTGATTTTGAATTTTAATGTTGGTTGTATACATATGTACATATTTTGATTTAGAAATATAATTTGAATAAGAACAATTTGATTTTCCAATTTTATGATAAGCATGCTCGACTGTTATAATTTATCCTACACGGTTTATTTTGAAATTTCCGGGATTTCATATTCACAATCACTGGCATTCTGACCACAAAATTCACGTCACTATGGAGTTCCCAGCAAAACATAATTATAACATGGATGTACAACAAAGAAAAAAAATGTTCACCACTGTAGACTCATCTAACGATTATTCTTTGTTGAATATTTGAATTGATTGATGATCTCGAGACTGCAAGATATTCCACCAAAGATAAGAAAAGTGGCGAAAATTGAATATGCCTCAATGATTCTCAAAATTGTTATGCATGTAGAGAACGTTGGAACGAAACTTTTTTCCCCTTAACAGTTTTTGACTGGAACGATACTTTCAGAGTTACAGCACTTTGTCTGAAAATCCACTTTTTTCACAAAAAAAGACATAACTCTGGAAGGAATGATCCGAGGGAGAAAAATAAAAGATCATTTCGAAGCTGAATCCATGCTCTATTGAATGGGTGATCTCATTTTCCCAGGAAAAAATCACCCAAAAACATGCAAAGGTTTGAAAAGTCTAAAAAAAAAATCGAAAAAAGTTGTAAGTTCAACCGAACGCGGTTAATAACGAACTCCAGTCAGTTGAGTGAGTTTGAGATTTATTGGAAGAGCACACTTCACCCTTCAAAACGGTTCCTTGTTTTTGAATGTACGATAATTTCCGGCTGAGATTTGAAACTTTGAAAATTTCGTGTTTTCTCGAGAGGTGCTCGAATAGCGAGAAGTTACCATCCATGGCATAATGGGGTATTGATCGACTGCATGGGGCCTCTTCCGTCTCCTGATACTTCTGTTGATCTTGCGGAAGAATTTGGTGGCGTGTTGGATCAGTCAGGTTTTTTATCGGAAATTCAGAGCATCGTTGATTCTGCTTGTTCGAAACTCAGCAACGCGTTTGGGATCGAATTAAATTCTTCATCCGACACTGTGGCGGAATTATCCACGAGATCATCCACCTTGGAATCGTCTGCCTCTTCTGCTTCACAAGGTTTCTACAATGAGGAAGATTTGATAGATGAGCTGAATGAACGACATCGAAGAGCATGTAACATTTCACTCTTCAACGTTAAAGAATCTTCGAGGGATGGGTCTCCTGATCATGTTATAGTTACTGATCTTCTTCAAAAAATCAGACCTGATATTTACGACAATGTGCAGATTCGTCGTATCGGTGAAAAGAAGGATGCTTCTAAAACTCGTCCGATCTGTGTCACATTCGCATCACGGAACATACCTATTGAGATTCTTCGTGACAAATCGTTGTACAATGGTTCAATTAGAATATCGCAAGATCGTACCTTGAAGCAACGGAATCATCTGTCGAACTTACGTGAAGAGTTGAAGAATCTGAATGACCCTTCAAGGACTATTCGCTATTTCAATGGGATACCTAAGATAGTTCCTGCTCACCAAAGAAAAAACGCTCAACCGACCCTTTGATGTATTATCAGAATGTTCGTGGTTTGAGAACTAAACTTGATCAACTTCATTGCTCTGTTGCTATATCAGATCCATGTTATGATACTATCATCTTATCTGAAACCTGGCTGCGCGAGGATATTCTATCTTCTGAAATTGGTTGACATGGCTATGCAATTTATCGTATGGATAGAAACGGACCCACCAGTCAATTTTCACGGAGAGGTGGTGTCTTAATCGCCGTTAAGGATACCCATCGGAGCTGTGTCGTCTCATCTTCTTATTCCAAAGTTGAACATCTTTACGTCAAAGTTTATTTTGGTTCTTTGTCGTTGTTGTTTGGGGCTGTCTACATTCCACCTTCTTCGGATTCTTCAATATACTCGGACCATTGTAAAAGCATTGGCGAAATCCTCCTCAAGGAGAACTTCAACTCCTTATACTTATACGGGGATTACAATTTACCTCATATTTCCTGGAGCAATATTGATTCCAAATTATCTTTCTCAGTGTTACCTGGTTCGGCTCTCAATGAAATGACTTCTGCGCAATATGTTATCGAATATTTCGATGAATTGAATTTGTTTCAACTCAATGCTTCCAGAAATTCTCATGGTAACATACTTGATCTTATTTTTTCTGATAACGATCGTATTGATGTCGATATTGCTCTGGATCCTTTCCTCGCGTGTGACAACTTTCATCCTGTTCTTGTATCTAAGCTCAACCTACGTGGAAGTGTTTTACTGGTCCCCAATGAAATCATCAAATATAATTTTAATAAGGCGAATTACAGTGCAATTTGTGAATGTTTAGGTTCTATCAACTGGGACGATGAATTGCGTAATCTTAATGTTATTGAAGCTGTTGATTTTTTGTATCTTCATTCATATAATGCAGTTGATTCATTCGTACCAAAGTATGTATTGAGGAATAGTTCTTATCCAAAATGGTTTTCCTCGGAATAAATTGAACTTATTCGTCAAAAGGAAATTGCTCATAATAGGTACAAAGAGTCAAATTGCTTTGAAGATTACTTAATCTTCAGTCATTTGCGAGCTCAATGTAAAGTTTTGACTCGCCAATGTTACTTGTCTCATCTTCATTACGTTCAAGGGTCCATTCCTACAAATGTCGAAAGCTTTTGGAACTTTGTTAATAGTAAGCGGAATCAGAACGGTATACCCCTGGTGATGCATTTAGACGGTACTATTGGAAATACTGGTATTGCTATTTCGAACTCATTTGCATCTTATTCCAGATCAGTTTATCAAAATTATCCCGTTGTTTCTTGTAATTCACCAGAATCTACTCTCAATGTCAATCTTTCCGATTTATCCATCAATATCGGTGAAGTGTTCAATAAAATCTCATCCTTGAAAACTTCTTCCGGTCCTGGTGATGATGGTATTCCTCCAAATTTTCTGAAATCTTGCAAGTTCGTCATTCCTCGGCCTTTGTGGTTGATCCTCAACAGCTCCTGATCCTCTGGAATATTTCCTTCTCAATAGAAATCCAGCTTAATTACCCTTATCTTCAAATCGGGAGACCGTTCTGACGTGAGAAACTATAGACCAATTAGTATCATGGATATGATGCCGAAAAATTTTGAAGATATAGTTCCTGATAAAATAACACCACTGTTTTCTGATATAATTTCTGATTTCCAGCATGGCTTTACTTCTGGAAAATCTACCGTAACTAACTTGTCTATTTCTTCTCATGTCGTGTCCTCTGTGCTTGATCAAAATGCCCAGGTGGATACTATATATACAGACTTCTCAAAGGCTTTTGACAGAGTTGATCATAATACATTGTTAAATAAATTAAGTAATTTAGGTATTCGCAGCAATTTTTGTCGTGGTTACAGAGTTATATTCTGAATCGTACGCAATCAGTTCGCATCTCTCAATATTTTTCTGATTCATTTTTTGTATCCTCAGGTGTACCGCAATGCTCACATCTAAATCCTTTATTATTTATTATTCTCATTAATGATATCTCCATGATTTTCAAGTACTGCACACATCTTCTCTTTGCTGATGACCTGAAACTGTTTATGATTATAAGAACTTACAGAGATGCTCAAAATCTGCAATCTGATTTAGATCGGTTACAATCTTGGTGTGTGCTATCTGATATGTCATTAAATCTCACTAAATGCCATGTGATGAGATTTTATAGAGGTAAAAATGCTATTTATTTTCCTTATAACTTGTCTCATTCTCTGTTATCACCTATAAATACTGTTCGTGATCTTGGAGTTTCATTTGACTCTCGTTTTAACTTCTCAGATCATTACAATTACATAGTTGGTACTTCCATGAAATCTCTCGGATTTATCAAGCGCGTTTGTGGAGATTTTCGTGATCCTGTTGCACTTCGAACATTGTATTGTACTTGAGTTAGACCTCATCTTGAGTATGCGTCTCAAATTTGGAGTCCTCATTCAATTCGGGATTGTACAGACTTGGAAAGAGTTCAGCATAAGTTCCTGCGTTTTGCTGCCCATCAGATAGGCCGTCCGTTGAGCGTCACTTGTCATGATTACTCATTGATTATGTCTTTACTTAACTTGCCTTCCTTGGAATCACGTCGTTTGTTCAATGATTTTTCATTTTTGTATAAAATTGTTAATAGGAAAATTCGCTGCCCTTAACTGCTTGGACTTGTACGTTTGATTGTCCCTTCTCGTTTATTGAGACGCCCTACCCGAGGAAGAATGATTTAGATCTAAGTGTATCTAATTAGATCTCGTTAGATCTAAAAAATGGAAAATGTAGATCTATTTAGATCTAGACAGATCTGGTTAGATCTACATAGATCCAAATCACAAAAAATTTCATATTAATCAATCGAAATTTGCGTGCATCTACTGCCCATTTTCTTCACTTTCAGATGGTTTTTAAAAACTACATATTGCCGAAAAAAATCAATTAGATCTCCGTAGATCTAAATAGATCTAAATCAGCCCACAGAGCATGAATTTTTCCATTTTTTAGATCTAAGGAGATCTAATCCATTAGATCTGATTAGATCTAAATCATTCTTTCTCGGGTAAATTGTTCAATCCTATTTCTTATAAATCGAGATACGGTTATTCTGATCCGGTAAATCGGATATCTGTCCTAGCTAATCCTTACAGTGATGTGCTTGAATTATTTTCATCCTATTCTGATCTCAGAAATTCTCTTTCTCTTATTTGTCAAATTTGATATCTAAGTGTCCTTTTTATCTATAATTATACACGTTAACTGTTGTTGTAATATAAGATGCATGTAGCCGAGCTTAACATGATGCTTAATGCTTTGATGCATGATATATATAATATGGTTCAAATAATGTATATTCTATGTACCAAAGGGTCTCTTATACCCGTTTAAACAAAATAAATACATAAATAAATATTCTTTCCTCACAGTTTCCCATCTCTCCCTTAATAATTCCTATGACCCACCCATCTCGTACAAATAACAATGCCTTTGATCCTATTCTCTTTTTTACCCATCCTTGAATCCATATCCCCTCCCCGATGGAAGAAAACCTCCTACCTTCTCGCGGTTTCCATTGTAAAACGGTTTTTTCAGTATGTATGTGTGTATGTTTTGTAATGTGTGTTTCAATATGCAGAAAACCTTTCACATCAAATATAAATGATATTTTCATTACTTAATTCAGTAAGCCTGATACTTGCGAGTAATGATTATCATACTATAGTAACTACTGGCTTAATTCTTTATTCTCATCAGTTATGAGATGATGGATACATATTGAAATCACTGTTTTCTAAGAGTAGTTCATTCATTCTCCTAGATAGTAAAACAATTCCTTCAGAACATTCAGAGAATTTCGCATAAAGGATCCTAGTCGAGTGCATTGTTGTAAATCTGTACAATATTTTAAAAGACTCCATTACAGACCGGGAGAATTCTTCAAGAATCAGATCGATTCGAACTTCTAGATCGATTTCATGATCAATTGATTCATCTGAAATACCAACAGGGGTGAATTTGAATCCCCTTTCGTTTCTATGAAATCATAACATATTGATGTATATACATATTATATTAAAATTTTTTATTTTTATTTCTTTTTAGGTCGAAATTGCTGACACATCGTTATATCTGAATGCGTATAGCATAATAATTACAAGTGAGGAAACTCAAAATAAGTATAATACCATTATGTGATCAACTATACGAGCAGATAAATGTAGACCTTTCTTGGATGAAAATATTCTTGTGAGTAACGCTATCAAATTCTTCAAATGTTCCACTTTTCTAACACGAAACGATCAAATCAATATTCACATTTCTTTTCAGATGCTGAGAGTCAATTTATTCTCAAGGAATTGCGAAATGCGTGCGTTCCCGATGGAAAGGATCTCATGACGACTAATACATAAAATCTACAAGATTTGCTGAGATTTTATGTGAGCATTTGTCCAGAGATTTATGAGATTTTATAATACCGCCATGAGAATCAATGAGCACAGAATTGGATTCTATCAAAGTTTATAAGCCATCGTGAGAATTCCATCAGACTTTTCAACCTCCTTCATTGGTCGAAAAATGATCTAGATAACCTAGATCAGCTACTTTGGAAGATTTTACGGAGACATATAAAATGGGAATTGAGGTTTGAGGGATTTTTGTACAAAAATTCATCAGAATATATCAGCACTTATCAGACTTTTCCAACATGAATCCATGTTATTGGAAAGAATATTCATATTATATATACATATGGAGTAATTTGTCAATCATCTCTACTCACCACTCCCATGTTCCTTATATATAAGGAAAAAATGGAAGTATTGTATTAGGGTGAAGAATCCGTTATGCAGGAGGGGGTATTCCGCCTTTGCCAAACGCTCTAAAACGTCGAGAAAAGACGATCCCCAAAGATGTGTGTGTGTGTGTGTGTGTGTATGTATGTGTACTCTTCGGCGCACGATAACTCTCCTCAGAATGCATAGGTAGGATTAATTTTTCTCTAAATATGCCCGGCCCAGCGGCGCATTGAGACCTATTGATTCTGGTCTCGATGGGATAACACTTCCTGAAAATAATAGCGGAAAACGTTTTAAACGAAAATCGTGATTTTGCGACTACTCATATCTTCGCTTCCTATTATCCGATCGTTACAAAATCTGTGCTACGTTTTAGTCATGACCCGATGGTAACCCCACGTGAATTCCATCCCGATCGATTAGAAACTGTGGACAAATTGTTTCCGCCGATGCAGCTTATTTGACGCACCCTTCGGCGCACGATAAGTCTCCTCAAAATGCACCGATTGGAATAATGTTTCTATTAATATGGTCGTTTTAGAGGGAACACGAGGCCTATTGATTCTGATCTCGATTGGATGACGCGTTCTGAAAATATTGTGTGAGATATTTTGAGAGAAATAGAAGTAAAATCGATATGGAGAACCATACAGTATTTCCATGTTCCTTAAATCGGTATGGAGAACCATACAGTACTCCCATGTTTCTTCAATCGGTATGGAGAACCATACAGTACTTCCATTCCTTGAATACAAGGAAATTTCCTCCTCCTCCTCCCCGCCCCCAAATTTATCCAAATTTTTTTACACATTGTTGCCCCAATATTTTCATTTTCGTTAGAAACATGAAAGTACTATATGCTTATGCATACCGATTTCAGAAACATGGAAGCACCGTATGGTTCTGCATACCGATTTCAGAAACATGGAAGTACTGTATGGTTCTCCATACTGATTTAAGGAACATGGAAGTACTGTATGGTTCTCCATACCGATTTTTATAATAACGTATGTAACTTCTTTTTGAGATTTTTGCTAAAAGCTTTGTCATTTAACATTATATTAATTATCATACACCGTAAAAAATCAAGAATCGATTCATACATCCGATTGTGAATTCACTTTGGAAGGATCCTGTGTTACAACTACTCTGAATGTAGGGTAAATACAGAGTGAAGGTTATAAGATTACGAAAAAATTTCAATACACCACGTGTACGTTGACATATTACAGTGAATTTGTAAATTTACCATAAAATCGGTAAAACTGTCACTCTCAGAGTAGGTAATAATGTTACCAACTCTGGAGGTGCCGTATTCACGCAAGATTGTGAAATTACAGACGTTTGAAAAATCGCCTTCTGAACGTGTGAATTCGATATTTGGTTTTCGATCAAAACTTCAGGAACATAGAAGCAAATTTGTATCGTTTATAACAAAATTCCAACTTTCAAAGTAGGTAACTTTTGTACCCACTCTGAAAGTGGTAAATTTTCTTAAAAATGTTTCACAGTGTATCATTGATGATGTTTATATCAAAAGAATATGTAGGATATGTACAGTCCCTGTTGAAAAAGTTCCATAAATTCTCAAATATAAATCTTATTGGTTTAAATGAATGTTAACAAGTTTTTATCAGTATATATGCGGTTTATGTCCTAGAAATAACAAGAATTGATTCGAATTCATGAGACCTTCTCGATAGGGATTATTTCATTCCTTATCTCCCACCCTATATAGATGAAGTATACATACATGTAAATAAAGATTCATAATAATGTGAAGATAGGGAAGAAATTATTAGAGATTATCAACTATTTGATTATGATAATGACTTTTCTCCACTGTTCCTCATATTGAAGTACGTTCAAGTTTTGAATCTATAAAAGATGAAATTTTAGGAGAATTTTCATATTGGTACAAAAAAGTTATATTATAAATATTTACAACTATTTGCATGTACATATATTGTTATGAATATTTTAATGTATAATAATAAAAAGTTTATGTTAAAGTTAAATGTTCCGATTAATGTACATGATTTTTTCTACCCTGTAAAAAATGTCGGATGAAAACGAACAACATGACAGAAGCACATAAATCATAGGTAGATTTGGACGGGATATGTGTCGGATTTTATTTATATCTATCATTTGGGTGAGCTTTCATCCAAAAATTCATCCAGGACACATACGAGGTGTGTTCAAAAAGTAAGGTGACTTTTCAAATTTCGCGGGCAACGTACTTTCGATTATCGATTTTTTTGTTTTGTTATGTTGGCACACTCTTCCCGAACATCTGTACCAAGTTTCAATTGTATAGCATTTTTTGTTCGGTTGTGAGAGGCGTAAAGGTTATAAGTGTTTTGCGTGCTCGGCGATTTCTTGCTATCGAAAAATATGGATCAAAGGATTTGCATCAAATTTTGTGTAAAAAATGAAATAAAGTGCTCCGAAACACTTAAAATGTTGACAGTAGCATCCGGTGAAACTGTTCTAAGTAAAAAAAATGTTTACAAGTGGTACAAACTCTTCCAAGATGGCCGGGAAGATGCCAATGACGAGCCTCGCTTTGGACGCCCAAGCACGTCAACAACTGATGAAAACGTTCGAGCAGTGAAGAAAATTGTTTTGGAAAATCGTCGAATCACTATCAGAGAAGGTGCTGAGGATGTTGGTTTATCGCTTGGCTCGTGCCATGAAATTTTTTCTAACGTTTTGGGCATGAGACGTGTGTCAGCGAAGTTTGTTCCGAAATTGCTAAATTTTGACCAAAAGAACCATCACATGAGCATCGCTCAAGAACTGTTGAATGACGTCAACGACGACCCAGATTTACTCAAAAGGGTCATAACTGGTGACGAATCATGGGTATATGGTTATGATGTCGAAACCAAAGTCCAATCGTCCCAATGGAAGACCCCAGATGAGCCAAGACCGAAAAAAGCACGCCAAGTTCGATCAAATGTCGAAGTTTTGCTCACTGTTTTCTTCGATTAACATGGCGTGGTGCATCAGGAGTTCTTACCATATGGTTGTACGGTCAATAAACAGTATTATCTTGAAGTTATGCGCCGTTTGCGAGAAGCAATACGAAGGAAACGTCCAGAATTGTGGAAAAATAATTCATGGCTTTTGCATCACGATAATGCCCCTGCTCACTCATCTTTGCTTGTGAGGGATTTTTTGGCCAAAAACAACACCACAATCATGCCTCAGCCACCATATTCACCGGATTTGGCCCCATGTGACTTTTTCTTGTTCCCAAAACTAAAGAGACCTATGAAAGGACGGAGATTTGCAACGATTGAAGAGATAAAGACTGCATCGCTGGAAGAGCTCAAGGCTATACCGAAAAGTGCTTATGAGAAGTGCTTTGAGGATTGGAAAAACCGTTGGCATAAGTGTATTGTATCTGAGGGGGATTACTTTGAAGGGGACAACATAAATATTGATAAATAAATAAATATTTTTTCTTCAAAATACAAAGTCACCTTACTTTTTGAACACACCTCGTATATTTGCATTGATTATTCAATAATGACTCTAACAAGCAGTTTACGATTGAAAAAAATAATAAAAAAGAATTTAAATCCAAGGAACTGAATCCGAATTTTTGAATCACCGAATTCATTTTAAATGAATTCAATTCTTCTGTATTCTACTTGATCCACAGTGACATTTTAGTCCAAATTTTTAATTCTGTTTGAATTTTCCTATTATAAAATTCTGATTATTGGTATATTGCGAATGAATGTCTTTAACGGTTTTGATTGAACACTTTTTAATCCCACTGCAAGACTTCAATATGGAATAGCAATTGAATCCTGTATACATCTATTCATATCATTCTAATCCAAATATTTGTTCTCTTTTTGTACCGAATTCGAATCGGAAAGAATGAAATAGAATAGGATTTCTGACTCATTTCAATTCTTTTTTGTTTCAAATTTTCTACATCGTGTATCCATTTGCTCATAACACATGGTCGATTGATTTATCAATTAACTGATGAATTATCGATGTATTCTTCTCTATCACCTATTCAATAATCCATTCTTATATTTTATTTTTATATTTGAGATGAAAAAAAATTCTATATCCCAGGGTTCCAATATTTAGGAGTTCGATCCTGACTTCGTTATTTTGATGAATATAAGCTGTGGTCATATACATTTTATAGTGACTTGTCATTGTAAGTCGATTCAGCTCACGTGGTTAAGGCATTTTATTAGGTTAGGTAGGTCCCCATTAGGTAGGTAGTAAACGGAGTTCAAATCTTGGAAAACGAAGAAAAATTCTGTTCCGAGATTTGCACTTGTCCACCATCCAAAATCATATCATACATGTTGTATGGTGTGATGTTATTGATAAATCTGGAACTTTGAACGTGAAATAATTTTTTTATACTTCCAGATAATGAAAATCGATTTCCTATATCTCAAGTTGCATGACATAAATTTTGTAGAATAGAAAATAAACATCTTTATATTTCATTCAAAATAATGTTCACATTGATAACATTGCATCCAACTGTATATGATAATAATAATGCATTAAATTGATTTATTTTGGAAGAATATTTGTCTCTTCAATATTAATCATTCTATTTCATTTTTTATTGTCATCAATCATGGCTATAAGTAAGAAACATTACTTTGTTACGTTCATTCTCAAATATATATTTGGGATATAATCCGGCACACCTAAAAGCTAAGAACGCTATTGGTGTGAGTGTGCACAAGTATACATTGTGTACTTGTGTATGTGAACGTTAGTTCGCAGATTTGTGATAGGTGGCGCGGGAACTCGTGTTTTATGTTATACATTATACCTTGGGTACCCTGGTGCATGGTACACCGTGGTGCAAGTGTCCCCTCTGTCCCCTATACCCCAGTATCGCGTGAACGGATTGAGTGCGTGGTGTGCTTGATCGGAAGTGTATAACCGAATATGTAGTGAGAGTTTCAATATTTTTTCGTGACATAAAATGTGTGTTCAGTTATTGTAAGGGGTACATTTTTTTACCATAGAACATTTTGGTTTCCGTGTAACGATACATGGTAGGGTCCGACTTCTTGCTCTTTCATATAGCACCTGACGTTCTGCTTTGTCACTTACATGTTTTTTTCGTGTACTTGGCGTCAAGATGCCACCGCGTCTCTTGAAGGGAATGTAATGTTCAGATTGATTCAATGTTTCGGAGGCATATACAGCTTCATCGGATGATATTATTAGGTGTACAAATCAGTTGTAGGACAGTTTTCAGAAAATTCAAGAGTTATCAAAAAAGAAGTCTAATAAAGTTATTCATCGAAATGATCTCCGTCGCACTGAATGGCCTTCAGCCATCTCTCAGGTAACTCGCGGATGCCTTTCGCGAAGAAACTTTCGTCTTGCAAGGTGAGAAATTTAGCGACCCATTTTTCTACTGCTTCAAATGTTTGGAATCGCATGTCAGACAAATCGTTCTGCATTTCCCGGAATGAGTGATAATCGAATGGGGCTAAGTCTGGTGAATACGCCGGGTGTTATACAGCTTCCCATCCAAGCGCTAGTAACGTATCCTTGACCGGTTTACCCACATGAGGCCGCGCGTCGTCATGGAGCAGTTTTACCGGCTGTTTTCCTTTGCCAGAAAATTGACGTTTTTCCTCAATTTCTCGATTCACTCACATCAATTGATGACAACAGCGATCGGCAGTAACTTTTTGACCAGGTTTGATGAGTTCATAATACAGTACACCTTTCACATAACACCATATGCACAGCATGACTTTGTTACAATGAACATTGCGCTTTGGCGTGGATGTTGTAGGCTCGCTGGGATCACCCCAGTGATATTTGCGTTTCGGATTATCAAAATAAATTTACTTCACATCACCGGTCACAATTTTCCACAAGAAAGACTTTCTATGTTACTCGTTGGAAAGACTTACACGGAGGTTAGAACGACTGTTTTCATTTTCTTGAGTCAGAAAGTGTGGTCCCCGCTTTGTTCCTTTCCAAATCCAACCCATTGCTTTTAAACGATAAGAAACAGTTTATTGAGTCACTCCAAGCTGTTCCGAAAGTTGTTCCTCCGTCTGGCAAGAGTTTTCATCCAGCAACGCTTGCAGTTCCTGATCGTCCACCCTTACAGGAGACCCGGTGCGTTTACGGTCACTAACGTCGAAATCACCCTCTTTGAATCGCTTATACCAATACTCACATGTACTTTTAGATGCAATGTTGTCCCCAAGAACAGAACATATCGATTCACACGCTTCCCTAACACTTTTTCCTCAATGGAATTCATAGCGAATGCAGTGTCTAATCAATAGCTCATCGGTCTGCATGTTTTAATTCACAGAATTTCCAAGTTATGTTTATGACTCCCTTACGTTCCGATACTACATATCAAGCACCACTTATCATAAGTGAGCGGGATCTTTGGATCAATTCAGAATAGCTGTTACGATACAACATTGAAATGTCCCAAAACTTATTCGTACAACTGATAGCAGCCCTCTGGATGGGGGCCAAATCAACGAAATCAATGTTTGACAGAATTTCAAAAGAGAAAGTGTGACGTATCTCTCTTTTCAATCAATTTTTCGTTAATTTGGCCCCCATTCAGTCCTCTTCCTAATGAAACGGGAATACACCAAAAAGATATCTTCCATGTATTTAGAAAATGTCCTCCTTCTAAAAGATATATTTCGGAAAATAATCTTGAGAGGTAAGGTAACCAGTGCCCGAAAAGCCGTCCGCTCAAAATTGGTAAAGTCTGCGACTACTTGAGGAGGGCTAGGAACCTCCAGTAAGTATCCTCGGAAAATCATTGTCTCCCAGGTGGATGCAATTTCGACACTTGCTACCCCATACCCCATACAGCACTGGATGTGCCAGCAATATTGTTAGAATATCACATTTGGAATGTGTAATATTCTGGAAAAAATCTCAAGAAGATTGTTAGAATGTCTGCAGGATGTCTCATGTCACCATCTTTGTAACATTCTGGAGATATTCTAAAACATTGCTGAAATCATTGAGGTAACATTCTGGAGACATTCTGGAATATTGCTATGATCATTTCAGCAATATTCTGTATGGGAAAAA
Source organism: Gonatopus flavifemur (assembly GCA_018340375.1). Taxonomy (NCBI): domain Eukaryota; kingdom Metazoa; phylum Arthropoda; class Insecta; order Hymenoptera; family Dryinidae; genus Gonatopus; species Gonatopus flavifemur. The sequence continues at coordinate 79,464 of JAFFJZ010000059.1, read as the reverse complement.
ATGTGACAATCACATATATTACAAGGCTCAAAAAATATTACTTTGGGTTGAAAAAGATTTTTTTCAGAGTTTACTTCTACAAATGTTAAATGAGCTTGACCAGAATCACTGTAATTAGAAGAAAACCTGCTCCGAAGTCGAAAACTTGAAAGTTCCCCCAATGAGGATTGAACCCGGGTTTTGCGAGTGAGAGTCAAGGCTTCTATCACATCAGCGAATCTCCGAGATGACGACACCACTCTCAAAGTGCCATTCTTTGTGATTATCGTGATGGGAGTTTGAAGAATTCGTTTCCATGCAATATAGACCAATCGATTCAGAATCTTCTGACACAAAAAATGAGTAGGTCGTGAGAGAGAGATTTTTGTCGACCTTGAACTGTAAATTTCATCAAGTCCTGGGTCAGGTGTATGAAAATTCTTTTCGCTTCACACAGTATTCTCTGAACGAGACATTGTAATATTCTAGAAATATTACTGAGATATTGGGTGCTGTGTGGCCTAGGGGAAGAAAACCACGTTGAAAATAATGTTAAAAAAACCATGGGGAACTACGTTGTTCACTATGGTAAAATGCTTTCTCTTCTGAAACGAAAAACACAACGTTGAAAACCACGTCATTTTTAACGTTGTGTACCACGTAGTTTCCCCACAATTTTTCAAGCACGGTTATGGTAGTAGTGTCTATGAGGAGGTTTCTATCAGAAAATAAATTCCGTGATACGTCGCAACAACGTAGAAAACCACGTTGTTCTCAACATTGTTTTTTTATTTTCCGAAGAGAAACGATTTTACCATGGTTAGCAACCATGTTTGCAACGTTGTTTCCCATGTTGTCCTCAGAGTTGTTTTCAACGTGGTTTTTCCCCCCGGGGGGGGCAGCACCGGGAGGTACTATCAACATCCTTGAAACGTCTTCTGGAACATCGGAATGTTCTAAAAACGTTTTGGAACGTTCGGAAAACATCGCATGTATATACTAGGGGTGTAGGAATGTCCGGTATAGTCTTATTTAGGTTTCTATGAAACGTTTATGGAACATGTAAAATGAAAATTTGTTAATGATAAGACTTGTGGCAAATCTTTCAATATGCTTCATTTCGAGGAGATGCAAATGAACTGCTGTAGAGCCTGTACCGATAGATTTGATGAATTACGTTTGCATCACTTCAATACATTGCATGTAGTGCAATTTTGTGCCTCATCATTTTGAAACAGATCTTTCCGACTCGAAATGTTGATTGGGTTAATATTTGACTACACGATTTTGTGGAGAATAACTCTTTGAAATCAGTTTAGATTGTGTTGTATGAATGATGTCAGTTTGTGCGCCTGGAGAGCACCGGGTACATGAATTGAGTTAATTTAATAGCCCCGCATACTAGCGTTAGGGGAATAGGTTTCGTTTATCATGCTTGCACGGAGAGAAAAGGATTCTTAGGGGTATAAGAAATATTATAAAGACAAGAATATTTTATACTAAGCATGAGGACAAGGAACTAGATTCTAACCACAAGTATACATTTATTATAAAGATATTTACTTCGAGGTAGTCAATGTATTTTTCACCCAGTAATATACTATTTCATTGAAGGCAAGAAAAAAGGTTAGTTCCTATTAAAATATAGGATTCTTACAACTACTATCTCCGGATGCTTACAGTAAGGAAACAATATTATGAAAAAAAAAAAAAATTATTTCGCCGGATTTGAACTCGGGCTCATAACGTCACAGTCGGTCACCTTGACCGCTCAGCTACCGACGCTCGCTTGAGCACATAAGAATTGTAGCTGTACTTGAAGTACATCAGATCTTCAAACGATGTGAATTTCAAGAAACTTATGGTTCGCGCTTGATTTTCGTTAGAAAGGGAGATTATAATGATTAATGAAAGATGGTTATTCATCGTAACTATATATTTTGTTGGTCCTTATGATACTATTGATGGAATATCCATTTGATCACTGCAAGTAACCGAGATTCTTATGGATAAAATATGGATTTTAATGATAACTATATATTTTGTTGGTCAATATAATACTATTTTTAAAATCTGCATTTCATTACTGTAAATAACAGAGATTCTTACGATTGAAATACAGATTTCAACGGTAAGTATATTACTTTTATAATAAACATATTTCAACTGTAAGAATCTTGTATTTTAGGACTGAAGAAATAGTTAATACCTCTAAGCATACAGATATTAACAGTTAGTATCCACATTTTTATAATACGATTTGTATAATCCATTTCTCTCCGTGTGGAACATAACTTCACATTGAAGCAAGATGTCAGCATTCTGTTCGAACAGCGTTCCATTTCGAAGTTATCTTTTTTATACAATCCACGTGTTGTTACATACACACGTATGTGCAGCTGAGCTCAACGTTTGCGCATGTGCAAGTATGGCGATGACCAAGTTTGAAAATTGCATTCTGTGAATTCAACATCATCATGCAGTTCTTTCGAATGGAGGGAAAATACCTGGACTACATAATAAGAACGTGATGATTTCGAAAATAGTTGCAAAACTGGAACTGCAGAATGATAGATCATTGAAAATTTCACATGGATCCAATTGTTTTTTGGCAAGTTGAAGTGATATCAATATATCTCAAAGGATACATTGAATTGGAGTTACTCATAATCTGAAGCTTAGAATGAATGGAACATATTCTTTCTAGGATAATAGAATATATGAATTCAAATATTCAAATATGAATTCAAATATAAACAGCAAAAACCGCTGTTCTGGTGTGAATCATATCATATGAATGTTATATGTTTTGATAATTATATGGATAACACTTGTTCTTATTTAGACAAACAGTATGTTACGAACTCTTCTCTCAAAGTGAATACTTCAGAGAAGAGTGTATCTGTGACAAAGAAGGCTTATTAATCATAAATAGACCATGTCTGCATCAAATGAGATTTGTTGATAGTTAAAAGACCTTATTTGATTGAAATGAACTCGGGATACTTTTTGCTCAGGGTATGAAATGGCTTATGAAACACGAAACGATTAGGCTCTTGGAGCCTCGAGTTCTGATCTGTAAGAATGTCAAACTTTTTCAAAATTTCTTACTTTTATGACTGTCAAGAATTTTATGCTTATTCCCTCCAATTGTTCTCCACATGATCTTTCCGAAACTCCGTAGTTTATGAACATATGAATTGAGGTGTTGCTGTCAAGTTCTCATTCATCATTCTTGAGAATTCTTGTGAGTTTTGTATTCAAATATTCCGAAAAATCGTGATATAAACTGCGCAGGCACATTACAAGTTGACTCGTGCCAAAACAGATCGATATTGCATGCGCGCTCATCACTCGTTCTGAGAACGTGTTATGGAATGGACCATTTTTCAACCGAGGTTTAGCTGCAAAACAAAAACGTTCTGGCCGAAATACCGTTCGATTATCATTTTTGATTGAAGAGTTGAATAATCATTTCGGGAAACATCAATACAGAGTACTGTGGATGTCATCGAAGTGAATTGAAGAAAAAATTTTACTTTGCCGGTGGTTCTGCTGAAATGTTCATATGTCATTCACTTGAAATTATATGAAATGATGGGAACAAGATTCGCGGCATGTGAGTATTGACACATTTCCTCAGCATTAGAATTTGGTACAGAATGAATTGAATATTACAATTTCTATTTGAGATTCAAATGTTTTTATTGTGAAAACCCGGTCTTGTTAATTTCCATAAGAGATGTATTAGCCTAAAGATGAGAAATATCATTGAATAGGCATGAGTGTATGATGGAGCAATCGTGATGATTCATGATCAACGAATATCAAATCAGTGCAGAGATTCACCTTTGAGAGTTTTAAGAACAACACCCAACACAATTACGACGCTCCTAATGTATTCGATATGTGATATATTCTGGTGATGGACTAATTTCAATGAGTTTATTTTTTTTTTTATAAAAACAATGTTCCTATGAATTTTCATGAGAATATTGATTGAAGTTTGATCCGTATTTTATACAAAAAATTCGACTCGTCAACGTTCCCTCATCAATAATATATTTCTATTATTGCCGATGGTCCCACCCAGTACATAATATCACAGTAATATTACAGCAATATCAAAGTATTGCAGTAATATTGGAATATTGCAGTAATATTGCAGCAATATTACTGTGATATTTGTGCTGAATAGGGTTTATACGTTTTAAACTGTGTTTTCGAAATTCATTCAATTGAAAAGATTTGTATCTTGAACTATAATATGGATTACTTCGATTTGGATATTCGTTCCTTCAATTTTTTCTTCTCAAATTATTGGAACGTTCAAACGTACATGAACGTTCAAACATACATGAACGTTTAAAAAACGTTCGTTCAACCTAAAATAACGCTATGGACAATTCTACAGGTATATTCAACGTTCGTTAAATGTGAATTTATCTGAAATCAACCTGAAATCGATCTATTTGATTCATGTTCTTTTGGAGTTAATGAAGAACGAATTCCGATTCTCAAGGTTCATGGCTGAACCAGCAAGCATAACATCAGTCAAACATGCAATTCAACAATAATCATGTACATGAGCTTTCTGAAAATGAAACATGTGAAAGATGATGGTTTATGAATATTAATTCTGATAATTCTCTTCTAAGTCTGGAAAACTCACAGCTCGCTGCCGATGTTGATTTGAAGCTAGGAATTACTCCAAAAATATTCACCGTACCGTAATGTGTACACCCATTCAATACAAAATTTTGGAGAATCTTTGAAATGGTTGTTTTGTTTTCTCATGAACTTTCCGCTGAGAACGACTCGTTGAAATTGTACGCATAATATGTCTATATCTGGTGTTTCCGAATTCACTCCACATACTTCACAAGCGTATCCTGCAGTTAAAATGCAATCATTTCCCAGTTGGAGAAATTTGATTTGAAGTGGAGTTTTTGAGATATAAGGATTTTTAGATTTTTTTCCAAATGCCAACCCAGATGGAGAAATTTCTCCCTAATACCATCATAATAGTGACATGCATACGAAGAAATGTTCGTATCATGTTGTCAAGATGGGTCCACATAAAGCACCGTTATTGGTGGCGAACCAAGGTGATGATACCATAGTGAACGAATCATGTTGACATTATCACACGCTAAGCGAACCTCATAGTAGTATGTTCATGGCACGTTATGTTACGAAACATTCAGATCATATTTTTCTACCCGGAAAACAACTCAAAAACACTGTGTGCTACATACTTCAGCCTAATAACATTCGCTGAGCTGGAAAATGATGGATTCCTCAAAAACAAAAGTGAAAACATCCAGTCATTCTTTGTTCCGGAGCTTTAATAATTTGAAGTTACTGAATTTCGATTGACTGGAAGCTGAGCGATTTCAAATTGTTATAACTTCGAATTGAAAGATAATAGGATATTTCAATTCTTTCCTGCAGATCCGTTGTTCCCGTTCGTCCTCTTGAGACATTTTGATTATAAGAGAAATCCAACAATGTTTACATCACAAAAACTAAGCCTCGAACAAAATTTTTCCAAACGGGAAATTATCTCATTTTCTCTGCAGAATAACGCCTCTAAAGTATTTTCAGTCAATTCCGAAACACTCGGTTTAAATATGTTCCAATGTTCGGAAGTAACGAAGTTACTCGTTACGTGGTTCGTTACTTTACCGTGAAAAATTTTTCGGGGGAATTTCACTCACATGTATGAGAAGTAGTAACCACATTCATGGATAGGAAATTTTCCATAAATTTTGTGAAAAATCCCATAAAAACAGCAATTTTAATATATTTTCATGTGAAAATTCCTATAGGTACGTGTACAGATTTTCGCGTTTCCTGTACAAGTATAGGAAATTTCCTGCACATAGGTATGGGAAAATCCCGAATTTTCTTGACAGTATTGTCAAAGTGCTACATACTTTAGGAGCCTATGTGAAAGCTCCAAATTTTGAATGTTTCGAAGATTCAGTTGAATGAAGAGGTCGTACATTAGGATGGATCGAAAAAACTTTTTTCCTTTTAATCGTGACGTTATAGTGCGGAAGGAATTGCCTTGAGGCGTCAATATGAACTACCAAAAATCCCAGCTCAATCGGATAATATCTTCTGTTTCAAATCTGAGCTTGAATTTTCGATTTTTTGCCGAAAATACCTAAACGTAAGGTAAATCGCAACTCTTTTTATCCTCATTTAGGAACGTCAAGATCAATGTTATTGCCTTCAAACTACTCGAACTACACTTCTTTGTGTCAATAATCAACTGGAACAATTAGTCTTTACCAAGGATTCATTCAATTATAATTGATGTAATAATGATAATTCAAGTGACCATAATCAGTTCAAAGCGAATAATGGTTATGATCTTTGCCAATTATCTATTAGGGGAGAGTTGCCTTGATTGGACCATCGCCTTGGATGGACCACCACCTTTTATTGCCAAAGGAAAAAACTTAGATTCCTTCTAATTATGAAATGATAATGTTCATTAACCCATTAACGCCCAGATGATCAGAATTTTCACTAACTTTTCAACGTGTTTATTTATCATGTTATCGGGCCGAGAAATAGAACTCATATCGCTATTTCTACGTGAAATTTTATGCTCTTTCAGAATCTGGGCTTAAAATTTTGATCAGACACTCAGAAAAAAAAGTGGCCGATTTGAACGTGAGAAACGTAAAAATTGTCGAAAAAAAAATTTTTCTGCATTTATTTCAACAATGATACCGCGAAGATATCAACTTCAAACTATGATCAGAGGTGATCATGGATCACAAACATTGAAAAAAAATTTTTTCCAGAAAAATTCATCGACGCGTTTTTTCAAAATGGCGGCGAGAATGAAAAAATTCTATGAAAATCTTAATCTGTGGTTTCCCCGAAAACTATGAACTTTAGAAAAAAATTTCTAAGAACAAAAATGTCATAAAATCAGTCAAAGAACACTCTAAAATTATTACAGAATTTTTGGAGACAATTTTTGAATTTTCGAAGATTCAAAAAAATCCAATTTTTCAGAAATACCTGAAAAATGTTTGAAAAAATTTCAGAACGTTTCTTGACTACTCCCTTGCTGATTCTGCGTGAATACATTGTTTTTTCTCAATAGCTTCAACTCTTGCAGGTGTCAGTCCACTATCAACTTCGAGAAGATATAGTTCAGAGGCTCGATTCAAAATTGATATACCTTTTCCGCAAGCTTTCTATTTGTACAACAAATTTATGGGTGGTGTTGACGTGCATGATGGACACTGCAATAATGGACTCCCATCTATTCGTTCCAAGAAATGGACATGGGTCGTTTTTGTAAGATGTATACAGGCATCCATTACAAATGCCCTCGTAATTTTCAATGCTACTCGTGATGGGAAGAAGAAAGTTGGGATAAAAGAGCTAAGTATTTCAATAGCTAAACATTATATTCCAAAAGCTCAAACAAGTCAAACATTCCATACACGATGTAATAGGGACAAATTGAAAAATTGTTCGAATGGGAAATGTCCAATAAGAACGAGGATTCATTGTGAAAAATGCGAACTTTATGTGTGCAATAATTGTTGGGCGAAGAAGCGTTGACGAAAAAAATGTTGAAGTGAGAGGCAAGGGGACTCACGAAAAAAAGCACCCCGAAACGTGAGAGGCAAGGGGACTCACGAGAAAAGAGCACCCCGATACGTAAGAGGCAAGGGGACTCACGAGAAAAAAGCACCGCAAAAGAGACAAAGTTCTACCACGTCCACGCCGTTGTCTTTGGGTAATGCTAAGAGTAGAAAAAAACAATGTATTTGCGCAGAATCAGCAAGGGAGTAGTCAAGAAACATTCTGAAATTTTTCCAAAGATTTTTCAGGTATTTCTGAGAAATTGGATTTTTTTTAATTTTCCAAAATTCAAAAATTGTCTCCAAAAATTCTGTAATGATTTGAGAGTGTTCTTTGACTGATTTTATGACATTTTTGTTCCCAGAAATTTTTTTCTAAAGTTCATAGTTTTCGTGGAAACCACAGATTAAGATTTTCACAGAATTTTTTCATTCTCGCCGCCATTTTGAAAAAACGCGTCGATGAATTTTTCTGGAAAAAATTTTTTTTCAACGTCTGAGATCCATGATCACTTCTGATCATAGTTTAAAGCTGATATCTTCGCGGTATCATTGTTGAAATAAATGCAGAAAAATTTTTTTTCCGACAATTTTCACATTTTTCACGTTCAAATCGGCCATATTTTTTTTCTGAGTGTCTGATCGAAATTTTAAGCCCAGATTCTGAGAGAGCATAAAATTTCACGTAGGAATAGTGATATGAGTTTCTTTTCTCGGCCCGATAACATGATAAATAAACACGTTGAAAAGTTAGTGAACATTCTGATCATCTGGGCGTTAATGGGTTAATGTGACATTATCGCTGTATGATCAGAAGAAATCTAAGTTTTTTCCTTTGGCAATAAAAGGTGATGGTCCATCCGAGGCGATCGCCCAACCAAGGCAAGTCTCCCCTACTCATTTTTTGGACTGTAAGTACACTCAGAGTGGATTGATAATTTTTTCATTCATTTATAATAAATAAGACTTCAACATGATATCATAGCGCTATGTCAGCTGAGCTGAAAAAAATGAAGAAAGTATTCATCATCATGAAGTAATCAGTCTTATGACTGGTTTGATGAAATCCTCCAACCCTGTCTATTATCCGCTAACCGCTTAATTTTTGCATATCGACGGCAACCCTTATCTTGTATAATTTGCTTCATATAACTCAATCTAGGTCTACCTCTTCGAGTTTTACCATTCATTTTTCTTTCCAATATTGTTTCCGTTAAGCTATCATGCCTCAATGTGTGTCCTATCAGATTACTTCTTCTTTTCACGACCTGTCTCAAGAGACTTCTTTTTTCATTTACCTTCTCAAGTACTTCTTCATTTCTTACTTTCTCTATCCACTTCATCCTAAGCATCTTTCTATAACACCACATTTCAAAAGCTTCGAGTCTTCGTTGATCCGTTTTTCCAATTGTCCAAGTTTCACAACCATATATTGCTGTGCTCCAAACGTAACTCTCCAAGAATTTCTTCCTTCACGGAGAATCACGCAACTTTTTTTGCGTACATAACTCGTGGCTCATTCATCAAACTTCAATATCTCGAAAATTAAGTCTCATTAGGAAAAAACCAAAAAAGTTTCTCTTAAGAGTGCCTGGGGTACACGTGCATGTATGTCCAATTAAAAAGCAGCTTTGAACACTCGTGACCTCCCCTTGTGAGATAATGAATAAATCATTCGAATGTTCATGTGTTTTATATGATTCATAATCAACAATCTACTACAATCTATCAATTTCTTTCACGTGGAGCAGTGGCTCTTCATACTCAGAAAAAATGTTATTAGCATCAATCACAGTTAACATACACTTGAATAACATTGAATATTTATTGAATTCATGTTTTGTTGGTGACAAGAAAGAATTATTAACTCTTGAACAATGTATGTCTTCGGATAGCAAGAACAAATTTGCATTTATCAACAGTTCAATGAATTGAGGAAATTCCACAAGCATGAGGAAAATTTTCCAATTACACATGATGTGAATAAATTAGAAAACATTGTTCATCCATTGAGAATACTATTGTGAAAAATTAAGAAATCTCAGAAAAATAGCATAACGTATCATATAGTGGAATATAATTACTGTAACGTGGTTTAATTTCACGTAAGTTTGTTTTCAATAACGCGAGAGATGATTATGCGTTTCGAAATTCGCGCGTTCTCCTCGGCGCAATGCGTTAAAGAGCAAAATAAGAATTCTCGCACAAAACGATGAAAATCCACCAGTGCGAAGAAAAAAGAAATATTGATACTCTGTTTCTCTCTATTGTCCGAATTCAACTCGAAGTTATCCGAATGGTCCCGAGTACAGAAAGAAGAAGAAACGCTGATATGGGCTGATACTTCTTCTTTCTCAATTACCCGAACTCGAGTCGAAGTTGCCCGAGTGATTCCGAATCACACGCACGTGAAGCTCACATTGTGTGAGAAGTGGAGGGAATGATTTTTCCGTCCACATGGTCCTTTCTGGCATCACTGCCGAAGCGAATCCACTTGACTACGAACAATAGACAGTCGTTATTTCTGATGTTATGTTTCTAAGAAACATTTGACGCGAACAAATCCATAAACAACACGCATTTATTATCGTTTGGGTGCCAAACTTGCTCGATTAACAGTAAACGGTAGTTACTTCCAATGTGATTCATACGTCTATTGATCATTAATTATTTTTGGTGACAATGTCAAGTGAGAAAGTCGCACAAGTCGGTTGGAAAAGGAAACAGAATGAGAAATTGTGGGAATAAAATATAAGAAAGCAGGCGAGAAATGCAGTGAGTGTTTCATTCAATTGTCCTTTTTGGAATATTATTCGAATACTTTTGAAAAGTAGGAAGCTTGAATTTTTCCCTCATGCATTCAAATTTCTATATTTCAAAGACAAAAAATACGTTTTCAGGGAGAGGGATACGTCTTGACGAGCAAAAAAGTTATTCCTGCTGAAACTTTCACTTCAGTGCTAAAATATTGTTCCAAAAATTGTTTCTAATACCATTGATCAAGAACAAGCTCATTCAAAATCTTGGAAAATCGGAGATTTTTATGCGCAAAACATATTGCTTGATGGTTTAATGAAGCAACGGAGTCCCAAGGTGACAGTTGATAATCCAATCAAACTGAAACAAGTACTCTGATTGTATTTTTTTCCGTGCGCGGACAAAAACATCATTGTTTGTGGAACTTTTTTTATGAAGTTACTCGGTATTGGAAAAAGTCGAGTCGAAGTACTTCAACGGGAAACTTTACAAGGCATAAATCTTTGTGATAATCGTGGTCGACACCACAATCACCGTGTAAAATTGAGTGCGAACGTTGTAATTCGATTCCACACGCGGATTCACATCACAGCACCAAAAAAACTAGTCTCCAATACTTTGGAAATTCGGAATTCAATTTATCAACTTTATATAAATTTTTTCCAACGTTTCACGCCAAAACCACTGAAAGCTTCGATGTCCCTCTTGATTTTTCGACTTATTCAGATTATTTCAACCATGAGCTGCATTTCAGTTTCGACTTGTCAAGAACAGATGTGTGCTATTTTCGCTCCAAATTTGGAACATCTGGATGAGGAGAGATGGAAAAATGCATTGCCGATGAAGACACCGTGGAGGAGTATCATTCTTCGAAGCAAGAAATTTTGAAATCCGACGGGATTTCGTGTCTCGAATTCAATTTCGGTCGAAATTTGCTAATTCCCAAGTTGCCAGTGTCCAATCAATTCTATAAAAGACTCCTCTGGTTGGACATTTTCAACATTCATGCCCACAGTGCGCAAAATACAAGTTATATGCTTCCTTCCATGGAAGGACTTGTGGAGGGAGGGGCAAACACGGTCTGTAATTTTCTTTTTCATGCAATTTCAAAAGAACTTGAGAAGCTGCTTTCAGATGACAATTTTTCTTTCAAACTATTTTTATCTTCTGATGCGTGCAGTGGCCAGAATCGGAATCATCAAATAATGCTTTTTCTATCTTTGAGGGCAAAAAAATTCGAAATAGAGATCACACACGTATATCCTGTGTGGGGACACTCTTATAACCGATGTCATCGTGATTTTGGAGTGTATGTAAATGCGAAAAAAAGAAAGGAAACGATCGAGACGGAGGAAGAATATATCGAGAGTATTCAGAATGCTATAAAACCGCCTTTCATTATTGTTCGCGATACAGAGTACACCTTAAGAAACTACGAAGGCAAATTGAAAGAAGCATTTCAATTTCCCAAAGAGTTTCTTGTGCCGAAAGCTGTGAAAATGGTTTATTACCCGAATGGTCAAGTAGACACTTACACAAGATACTCTGGCCGCCGTTTGAGCTTTGTGATCAATATCGATTTTTTCGATGCCTCAGAAAAATGCCAAACACCACCGAAAGTCGGAATTTCACAAGAGAAAATTACTGATGTACGGAGTTCAGTGTGGCACTTAACCCAAAGGGGAAAATCATTTATAGAAAACATTGTGCGCACTGTTCCTTCTGAAGAAGCTGAACAATCATGAGTTGACAAGAAATCATGGTTGATGATCCAGTTATTCACATTATATGTTATTATATATTATGTATTACATAAAATATATTTATTTTTCAGCAAAATAAACATCTCTTATCCAATGAAATGATATTGTTCTTTACAAACACTCAATTAATTATCAAATTCTAGATCAAATTCATCCTCCATTTCAGCAGGTAAGAAGCGGTACACATTTCTGAAAAATAGTACGCAAAAATCAACAAGATCCTTCAATTATTGACGATGAAAAGATGAGTTGAGTGTCGCGGTGCGAAGAATCTCAATATTTCAGTTTTCGGCCATTCTCGCCGAATTATCTATCCGTCCACTGGTCGAACGCGTATCCCTCTCTTTCATCCGCGTCCTCAATTTGTCTTTCTCTTCGAATCACCAAACGTTATAGAGCTGATTTTTTGGTTCTTGATAGTGTATTGCCATTATCGATATAATGTCGTTTAATTCTTTCGCCGTTGCAGTTATTTTGCAGATATTGTTTCAATTCCTAATTCACACAACACGAATGAATGATCATCTAGTATACCAAGAATATAAAAGATTATCGACAAATCAGAGCTCAAAAACTCACAGAATCTTTGGCTTCTGCATTGCTCAAAACCTTATCTGTTCCTCCAGTTTCAATATCACTGTCGCCTTGTGGTCCATTGTAATCACATTCCTAAAAACAAATGATGTATATTCTATTCATATTGATTTGGAATCGATGTGATGAACAAAAAATAATGAACATAATCATGTGAAAGGACATACATAATTTTCTGGTTCATTGACACTCTTTTCGTGACGAGCAGCAGTATTTTGAGTTTGACTTTCATCACAGTTAGCAGTTTCTTTTGGTTTCTGGGGAAAAAATATTGTACATGAGACGCTCAAGCTGATTCATTTGAAGTTGCGTTGGAACATAACTGATGGATTTGGGTTTATGGAAATTCAATTCAGGTTCGAATCATCTATTGCAAAAAATTCGAAATATTCGGTATTCGTGAATCTGGATTCGTGGAATAGACCGGTAATCCGAGATTCAATATTGATGTTGATGCCTGTAGCATGAGATGTCTGTTCAGAACACATGTTCCATAGATTTCGGAAGAGTAAACACGCTAGTACAATACATTTCTTTGTGTCACACCATGACCTCTGGAAAAACAATTGAAGATTTCAAATTTATCAGAGTACGGGAAAATATACATTGACCACTTTTTTGATACCACTATGTTACCTCAATGATTCCATTTGTTACGTCTAGATTGGTAACAGAACCGTTCTGCAAATTTTCTGAATATTCACCACAACAGGATTCCATCATTACTTCAATTATCTTAACCGCCTCGTTTCTACACGGGGAAGAATGATGTTCCAAATATTACTTAATTTTGTACTGAAGTAGTGCTATCAGTGAAATAGTATAATTTTCTCAACTGGATCTTGTCAAAATTCATGCTTTATGATCGGAAGTTGCATCAAATCGAAAGAATTTTCAAATCGTTATGCGTGAACTTTTAATACATTCAGTTGTGAATATTATCTTATCTCACTTATAGCACTCCTTCCGTACAAAATGTAATAATATTCAAACCATCATTTTTCCACGTGTAGATGAAGAATTATAAATCTGAAAATATACACATATAACTCATATATTCACAAGGCTGCGAATGATATTGAGAATATAATTGAATATAATATAAACATCTATTCATTGAGCGGAAGCAAGTATACGTTGAAATAATTACTATGTCCAATAGATATTTCAAACAAAACTTTGAGAATACTAAATCGAATTGGATAATGATTTCTTATATGATATATTTGAAAAATATATTATTTTTCCAACTCAATATACAATTTCACACTCACGAAAAACAGATTTAATTAACGTGAATATCCTCCCTCACCTCTTTCTCTGGTATATTACTGTTTATTTTCGTTTTTGAATAAACAACACTATTAGCGACACGCTGACACGCCAGATGGAAAACCTAAGTTGCTGTACGCGAAGTTATTGAATTATTCAATATATGCACCGAATAAGTATCATTAAATGAGATTATGAATCACGCATTACATACTGACAAGCCTGATCATACACGAACAAAGAATTGCGCGAATTCATTTCGATCAAAAACAGATGGAACGGAGCACGTTGTTGTTTTCATGTTGATGCGTGCAGGTTATCGGTGGATTTTGTTTGAAAAACATGCGTACGTGAAAGCGGTGGTAACAGTTTTGAAGTGGCAACGTTGCTCACGCTGATACAATGATACATACGCGCGAACGTGTGATACGTAGGTGTCTTCACATGTATGCACAGTCACGTCCCTGTAAGTAGCGTTTCGAATCTTTGACTACTGGTAGAGACCTCTTAGAACAATTTCACTGGTTCTATTCTTTCGAAACCACAAACAGTCAGACTCTGAATTCCGTATGTCTATATGCAAGTTTGTTCCCTCTCCATCTCCTCTCACGCCAGTTCAAAATTCATGAGAATATGTTGATGATTAGAAACATATTTAGAAAATATATTCTTATATGGATACTCAGAACAACAGTCTGGTTGTAAATTAGTATCATCGAAGCACCATTTCATTTTCTGAAGATATCATTCAAAGCATTCGTATTCCACACATTTCTCTCATATATTGAATCCATAGAACAATAGTTTCCTTTTTCAACATTTATACAGTAACATGAATCACGAAGTTATATATTGATTGATTTGATGAATGATTATACCAACTTCCATAACTTCTGTGAATATCATTGATTTTAACAGAATTCAATACATCATTGGGTGAGTAGAAGGTACATGCAACCTGCAAATGAAAAATGACTGATTTTCGTCAGTGATTCCCGCTCAGAATTCATCAACGAAATTCAATAACTTCAAACAGTATATCATAATGTTTATCGAATTACTATGGAAATGTGTGAATTTTACACAAAAACACAGTAATTTTTCATATCAGTGATATCAAAAACTAATATCTCCACAGTACTTATCACAATCAGTTCGAGTATATACCCGAGTTACTCATAAAAACAGTAATTCCTAATCCGGAAAGGAAAGCATTTTGAACGAAGAAGCAGAATTCGTTCGCTACCGTGTATCTATACACGTAGCCTGAGTTTTCACCGACCGAGAAAAATTTTAATGCACAATAACTCATCACACACTGCTTTTCCCGAAAAAATAATTGAACTCCCATCATGTGACTCGAATATGTACTTCTGATTAAGCACACTACGAACTTCCTTCGTTCACGCGATACTGAGAGATAAACGTTTCAGATTTTCCGTGCGATCGAAATATCCGTGTTTCTGATTCATTATCGGTTTCTTCTCATCACGAAGACTTGTTATCCTTGGGATGGGTCTTCAATTTTTCTCATCCTCTAAGTGAGTGCCCAATGGTATGAATGTGTTCTCTTCCTCCCTCCCAACATCCAATAGCGTCCATTTATCATGCATATGTATACCAGGTGTACCGGTATGAAATGAGCGTTAAGATACACGGAGAAGAGAACACAGTGCGATGCGCTGTGAGTCACGGTGCTGGCACGCATGAGGCTGGCCTCCCATGGACCGGGATTCGTTCCGGCGGAATGAAAATTGAACCAACGCACAAGTTTTTACAGATTTCTGATAGAACGCTCTAAAAGAAATTGTGAAAGCGATTGGTTTAAAGTCGGTTCCGCCGGAACGAATTCCGGTCCATGGGAGGTTAGCCTGAGAGAGGAATAAGATTCCTCAACCTTCGTGGTGACTGTGTTCACGTCAACCACGAACGCGTCTCACAGTCATCACAACTGTGGAAAACACGTCTGCTATTCACAGTTCTCAGCACTGTTATCATGGTGCTGGCCACTGTGAGCACGCGACTGGTCAGTGTGTACGCAGTTCTACGTCTTGTTAATCCACAGCCTTGGGGACTTTTCAATCGCATGAGTTTCCTTCTATAGCACACAACCGCTGAGCTGAACAAAATATAATATGAAGTAATATAACCTCGTCTGAGGTGAACATTTTCTTGTACATTGGATTTTACGTAATTTGCAGTAAGTACCTATATTTATATATCGGTATATATTGTTTGATGTTTGAATTTCAAATTAACACATCTTTTTCCACAAATTGATTGCCACTTCCGTTTCTGTTTATGTTCAATAATCACTCCTGTCATAGTTTGTTATGAAATGTAGAGAGATTCCAGAACAGTCAAGTATTCTCTAAATCAAAATTACGAGAATTCAACTATTGAGTTGGAGTTGGAATTGGCTTTTCAAACGGAATGCAAAATCAAAATCCAATAACAATCGTAATCATTAGGGATTCCATTGGTTAGGAATAACAAATTCCGTTTAGAAATGATTCTCAACTTCATTTTACATGACCAAATATCGTCTGATTAGATTTACCATAGAAATCTGTTGTTTCGGTTCCAAACATGATTTGACCTTCAACGCAATATTGATCAGTCGCGAAATGAAGATTATATCCCGAACCAAAAGAGTATCTGTGGAGGATCCCTTGAAAAAATTAGAGTAAGAGTATTCCAGTTTTCTCAGACGTGCTAACCTATCCTGATTTCTATGAATTTCTCTCACTTATTGAACTTGTTTTTTGCTGAATTTCTTCATGTTCCTCCACACTATCTTCGAAACTTAACGGAGATCTCTACAATATTTTGAATTCTCCTGAATAACTGTGGAATTCAAACTGTCATTCAAAGCTTGTCCGAAGTTATTCATAATTCCGAAGGAATTGAAAGTTTCTCAATTCAATTCATCAAGTATTATTGGAAATATGAAACACTGCAGCGGAAAAACACGTCTAATAAGCGAGAAAATTGGAAAGAAAATATGTGATATTCAGGATAATTCAGAGATAAGGAATTTTTGGATTCTGATAGGGATTGGGTGCCATTGGGTGTGGATACGGGGCATATGGGTTCGGGAATTGCGGTGGAAAATATGGATAGTAATGATAAGGCATTGGTGGTGGATAAGGCATAGGATACGGACTATTTGGTGCGGAATAATACTGGAATCATTGTTTGGACGTCTTCAAATTCCAATGGGAGTACTAGAAGTTGATGGAACAGGACTCGATGATCTTGAATTTTCCGGAAAGGTTGCGATATTATATGACCGATAATTACGATTCCTATGATCATTACTACCGTGATCGTGACGTGAATCCTCATGAGAGGAAGTCATGTGTGGAGTTCCTCCTCCAGGAATAATTCCACTTTCCATTTTATTTTTTCTACTCTCACGGCAATTTTCAACGCCTGTTCTGGATTTTCTGGGTCCCGGATGTCTACGGCCTGGCCAATTCATCCAGTAATCCCCGTACAAAAGATTCCAACGCGCATTCTGCGACCGGTTTTATCATTTCTTCATTTGATTCCCGTACTTATCTTCCGATGCGATTTTAGCTCCGTTCATTAATAAATTTAGCCTATCATAAAAATCATTGACGCTTTTACCACGCGTCATCCGAATTCTTTCGATTTCGTGTTGGTGATAAGAGAAGATTTCACACGGTGCGAATATTCCTTTTGGATGTTCTATCGATTCGTCTGTATTATTGAAAGTTCTACCATACGTACTGTCACGTGCTGCACCTCGCAATCTAGCTGATACACACCTCGCGTAATTTTATTCAGCTTCTGGTAAAATGAATGCACTACCGTTCCCCTCACATCTTGCAGGAAATCTTTCAACGGAATATTTCTCCCATCAAAATATGGGACATTTAGGAGACTGTTGTAGAGTCACGCATTCTGCTATAGACCTCATCATTGAGTCAGACATGGAATTATTGGATTGATCACTATACAGGGCGTCCCATTTGAAACAGGACAGCTGAATAACTCTTCAGGGAATGGAGGGGGAGAAAAATTGTTCAGACAAAAGTTGTAGGGTTCGAAGGGGGCCATGAGATGGTGACCTTGAATTTGACCTTGAGGTCAATTTTGAGCATAATTGATGGTCAAAGTATGTTTTTTCAAATTGAAAACCCTACGTTCGACCTCAGAAATGGAAAGAGCGGAAAATTTTACGTCCGAATAAGCTAACATATCAGGTCATTTAGAGGTCATTTGAAGGTCAAAAAACCATTTTCTATGGATTTTCACGGAAAAGCCTCAAACGAGTTGTTTCTCTGACCAAAGTTATTAAAGTTAAAGTGGAACCCCACGTTTCGACCTTGAATTGGAAGTAAACAGAACTAACCTTCAGAGTTTATTCTTCATATCAGTACGAAAATGATCATTGAGAAGTTTTCATCGTTTACGGTGTAAGTGCGGGTTCAAAATGGTTTATTCACCTAACGAATGTGTTGATATTTTAATGATCTTGGGTGAGTGTCGCGGAGTGTATCAGAGAGCGTCACGATTGTACAGAGAGCGGTTTGGAGATCGGCAGCATCATCCTTCTCCAGAAGTCATTCGCCAAGTTGAAAGAAATTGTCGACAAGGGAGGATTGGTCAACGCCGAAACAATCAAGGTTTCAACTTTGACGACCCTCGATGCGTTGCTGTTTTAGCAATAATACACATGAATCCTCATGTTAGTTTACGTGATATTGAACGCGATTTGGGTATTCCACGCAGTACGGCACACAGGATTCTACAAGCTGCTCAATATCATCCGTACCACATCACACTGACCCAAGAATTATCTCAACAAGATATGCAGAATCGGGTTAACTTTTGCCATTGGGCTTTACAGAGGTTGAACGAAGCGCCCGATTTCTTTCGATATGTTCTTTTCAGTGATGAATCAACGTTTCAAAGCACTGGCTTGTTGAATCGTCACAAAAGCCACTATTGGTCAGCGCGAAACCCGCACTGGACTCAACAAGTTGATCATCAGCATCGGTGGAGTATAAATGTTTGGTGTGGAATTCTAGACAATCAAGTTATTGGGCCGTATTTTTTTGATGGAACTGTTAACGGTCCTAATCATCTACAGTTTTCACAGAATGAATGACCAGTTCTCATGGAAGATGTGACATTAGCAACTAGGCAGAGGATGTGGTATCAGCAAGACGGTGCACCACCACACTTTGCTCGATGTGTGAGGGATTATCTAAATATCCTTTTCCCCAATCGTTGGATTGGTCGAGGTGGATTTGTACTGTGGCCGGCAAGATCTCCTGATCTCACCCCTCTAGATTTTTATTTGTGGGGTTACGTAAAAAATGTCGTTTATACCAACCGACCAACAACAGCTGTGGATCTACAACAACGCATCAGATACGCAATTGCGAATATTCGTGCAGAAGTTTTTCAATCTGTTCTTGGAACTTTCGACGCCGGCTGGAGTTATGTATTGAAGTAAATGGCGGTCAATTCGAACATCTCCTGCAATAAGTGTGTCTTACCCGTCAACGGATTTGTGCCATCTGTAATTATAAAACGACGAACTGGGAAAATAAATAATTTTCCAATTATTGTTTCAAATTTGGCATCCATTATCGTTCTCAAGGTCGAATTCAAGGTTGAAACGTGGGGTTTCACTTCAACTTTGATAACTTTGGTCAGGGAAACAACTCGTTTGAGGCTTTTCCGTGAAAATCCATGGAAAATGGTTTTTTTGACCTTCAAATGACCTCTAAATGACCTGATATGTTGACATATTCGGACGTAAAATTTTCCGCTCTTTCCATTTCTGAGTTCAAGGGTAGGGTTTTCCATCCGAAAAAACATACTTTGACCATCAATTATGCTCAAAATTGACCTCAAGGTCAAATTCAAGGTCACCATCTTATGGCCCCCTTCGAACCTTACAACTTTTATCTGAACAATTTTTTTCCCCCTCCATTCCCTGAAGAGTTATTCAGCTGTCCTGTTTCAAATGGGACGTCCTGTATGTACCTTAGGTTTCGTCAGGCATTTTGTGGTGATTTACCTGTTTACGGAATCGAAATATATGACACGAAGAACTCTATATTACCAATTTTGCAATTTGTTTCGAGAATTATATTGTTACGGAATGAGTGAGACCCTTGATTTCCCGTCGAGCTCACCGCAACCTTTACTCCCCTTTTGACGATTTATCAAATGCTCGCTTTATATTATTAATGTTCAAAATGCATATAATGTTATTTTTGTGTGTTTCAATAACACAATTTCATCAATTCAATCAAACTCGTTGATCTGAATGTGATTTATTTTATATCGTTATACAATTGACTTGAAATTGATTCACAATACCTGATCCACGATACTTCGCAAAGCAATAATGGGAATCATAAAATTATGAGAATATAAAATCAAGATTAAACGGTTCAATATTAATTTGTTATCATTTTCCTCTAGCGATTCGACGGGAGGAGGGAAATTCGGGGGAGAGGGGAAAAGATAGAGAAAGAAAAGCGCGATGAAAGAATAATCATGAACTTACCGGTGGTTGAGTCTTGGTAATTATAAATTTGGAAAAATTGTCCGAAGGTGTATCCTTGGGTTTTACTATTCACTTTCACTACACTAAACAACAACAAAGAGGAGAAACATTAGAAAATTTCACACGTGTCGCGAAGAAAACTCTGCTTCCTCAATCTCTCCAGGAGGAACCCCGGAGACCATATGGACCCCAACACGCCAAAAAAAATGAAGATTTTGCGGGTCGCATCTATCTGGCAAGCGGAAGGGCCCAGAATTCTCATACAAGAGTAATTCATCCCTTCATGACTTGGGAGATAGCTGCGAGTACACATTTCTTGTTTATTCATACAGGGGGAAACATAGACCCCTGTTGAAATCTTTTCCGGCGGTTGTGAACCATTGGTCACCGTGGCCCCCTGAAGAGAGAGAGGAAGAGAGTTTCAACGCGGAGAACTTACATCGTGGAAAACACACACGGTGGAGAATTGAGCGGAGACTCACTATCAGGGCGTTGTCGAACGACGATCTCGGGGCCTGAAGGGGGTGGAAAAAAATGATGGAATAAAGGTGGGAGGAATATTTTTCCCGGCGTAGTCAGCACTGAAACCCAACGTCGGAATTCGAAGAAATCCGGTGTTGGGTTTCGGCGCCGATGAGTCCCGCACGTGCCTTATCGCTGTCGAGGACAGATTTTTTTGCTGGCCTGAACACCGACAATGCACGTATGCGACCGGCCGAGAACAATGTAGGATATTCATAAAAAGGAATGAGGGAATATTATTTGAAATCAGGTATACTCACAGGGAATACTATGGGAAACTCTAAGGAGGTTTTCTGAGATCGCCTCTCGACAACCTTGCCAAAGAAGAAGGTGTTGAGAGTAGAGAGTAAGGGAGAGAACAATGACAGTATAGTACACCCGCAACGCACGCACACACGGATAATCGTGTATGCATGAGACTCCAAGCAGCGATACGTGAGAGTGTACGGTCGGAGGAGAAAAATCTCTCTGCTCCGCACACATACAATGCACGGGCAGAGAGAGGAAAAAGAAATTTTAAGATAGCGAGTAGAAAAAAAAACGTGTGGTCAGGGGAGAGGCGGGCAAAAGTCTCGCAATCCGCCTCAAAACAATACTCTGAAGGTATTGCTTTGAGGTCAAAAAATTGCGGGACGTGACAATATTATTCTCTCAACGAGGAGTGATTTCGGATTATTTGACTAGTAATTTTTTCGTATAACCGTGGAGATAAACCTCAAAATGCTCAACGCATTGACGGTCAGTTATACGACCAGTTCGAATATTCCAGAATGATGAAATTAAATAACCAAAATTCCTGTTATTATTCGCAAATGACACTCAGAGAAGTATCGAGGGTATGATAGGTTCAAAGCTCAATCATCCGCGATTTTGTCCTATCGATCGTTCCATTTGATGAAACGGTATTTGAGAGTAATCCAATACCTTTTTCCTACCGAAACTTTTCTTAGTTGGTTTTGTCTTGTCGAGGAAAATTCGGTTTATAATTTTAAAATGATTCAATAATTACTGAAAAATTCTTGTATGAATACTACTGTGGGCAAAAAGTGAGGTGAATTTGTTCGTAAAATGAAACATCTTCATTTATTGTTCTACATCAATTTCATCCCCTTCAAAGTAATCCCCTCTCGATAAAATACAATCATGCCAACGTTTTTCCCAATCATCGAAACATGCTAAATAGTTCCTTCCCGGTATAGCCATCAGCGCCTTCTTCGATTCAGCTTTTATCTCCTCAATCGACTCGAAACGCTCTCTTCGGAGTGGTCTCTTGAGTTTTGGGAATAGCCAGAAGTCACACGGAGCCAAATCAGGCGAATACGGTAGTTGCGGAACGATATGCGTCGAATTTTTGGTGAAATGGTCACGAATAACGAGTGCAGTATGGGACGATGCATTATCGTGATGCAAAAACCAAGAGTTGTTGGCCCATAATTCTGGTCTTTTCGGACGAATTGCTCCACGCAAACGACGCGTAACGCTTGAATAATATTCCTTATTGACAGTTTGGCGAGGTGGAAGGAATTCATGGTGCACCACACCACGAAAATCGAAAAAAACTGTCATCATGACCTTGATTTTTTAAAGACTTTGATGTGCTCTTCTCGGTCTGGCCTCGCCTTTAGCACGATATTCGCTTGATTGATCGGTTGTTTCAGGGTCGTAAGCATGAATCCAAGTCTCATCTCCCGTAATCATGCATTTGAGCTTGTCCTGATAGTCGGGAAGCATTGTTTCACGCACATCAACGAGACTACTTTTTCGCAAGAAATTGAGCGTTTTCGGTACCAAACGAGACTTCACTTTGCATAGGCCCAAATGGTCTTTCAAAATGGTTTTCACAGATCCTTCTGATATTTCGATCATATCAGTAAGGTCTCTCACAGTTAACCGACGATTTATGAGCACTTATTCCTCCACTTCATCGACGTGTTGGTCATCTGTTGACGTCGATAGTCATCCGGGGCGCTCCAAGTCATCAACACGTTCTCGACGCTCTTTGAAGTCTTTGTACCATTTATAAACATTTTTTTGCGACATGGTTGAATCATCAAAGGCCTTCCGCAACATTCTCAAAGTTCCCGCAGCCGAAATTTCATTCCGCAATCAAATTTGATTGCACTTCTCTGCTCAATTAAATCAGACATTGTAAAAATCGAAAAATGCACCGTTGGTCGTTTGGTAAACACAAGCGTAAATGTATTACTGATAATGACATTGACATGAAATGTGGCACAGATTGTCATTAATAGTCCTGCCAACTTAAGAGAAAAAGAACTAGCCGGAAATGTCAAGCCCCCGAAGTTTAAATTAAAAATTCACCTTACTTTTTGCCCACAGTAGTAGTCTATAGTTTATAGGTGATTTGGATATTATCTACAGATCGTCAGAAGAGGATAAGTCAAAGATGTTCCTCGACATCCCAAATGAGGATTATGAAAATGACTATTAGTCTTCAATCAAACTATTTTGGAGAATGAATTTGTTATTAGCGAGCAATTCTCTTACAATGATGGAATAGGAATATCAATAGGTTTTCACCATGACAGATGAGCATAGGATATTGGAAAATAGTAAAGAAATGGTCAGTAATTGTATGTTGGGGTTTGGCACGAAATGTGTCTTCGAATTCTTCCGTCGGACTATATTCAGAGACTCCAATAATTATTCGAATAATAGGATTTGTAACGTATCATCAGAATTCCTAATCTTCAACTATCAATTCCTGAATTTTCGAAGGGGAAATCAATCTTCGGCAGTAATAATTTATAGTTATGATGTATCCGCAGAAGAGAAAACAAAGCGCCAATCTTATTCAATCTATTCCACGATTTATCACAGTCGGTCTGTTCAATTTGATATAATAGTTTGAATAGCGATGTGAAAATTACGAAGGAAAACTCAATCACACATACCTCTGAGAAACCAAAATGTCTATGACACTTGAGAGATTAACACAATCGAACTTTGCAAACGCAAACGAGGAAACAACAAATCGTTGCGATGACTGTGATCTATCGTTATTGATTATTTTCAAACACAATACCGAATTGATGAGGGTGAATTTTATGAAATTCACCCTATGACACATACACATGAGAATATATCATTCACTGATTCATAAAAAATTTTACCGTCATTTTTTCCCGGTTTCCACTTCAAGAGCTACCTTCATGTGCCCCACGCGCGAAATGCAATTCCCTATGTTCTCTGTTCTGGAATTTTTGGGGTTCTTAGAGAAACATGTGACGTTTTGTGACGGATGAACACATATTATTGAACAATTTATTCGGAACTGAACTCTGGGAAAATCTATGACGCCAAGGTTCATTTCAGTAGCATCACTGAATTCTAAACCATTATGATAACATCATCACAATTTTCATAGTTCAACTGATCCTATGATTTTGATTCAGAAAATTCTCTTTCACTTGATAATGTCAATTCGGAATCAGGGAATATCAAGGGAATTTAGGAACCAAGTTCAAGGAATTATGTGTCCAGAGTTCAAGTTCGAAGACATACGTATTACACATATAGAAATATAGCATGAAATTTGATGAACATTTCAATGTATACATAGGCATGCACATTTTCAAATCTTTCCTGGAAAAATTCAACTTCAATAAGAAAGTTTGATTTTAATGTTTCTTCAAATCCTCTAATGAATCAGAATCATCGGATGTTTCACAAACTTCCAACTTAGGTTATCTCTTCTTGCACGGAACTATTGAAGATTATAATCAGAATTGATTGAAATTTTCCAGGAACAACAATTCCTTATTATTTTGTATGCAAGTATCATTTCTTGGTGAAAAAAATATGAAGATACTTGATTGGCAATCAAATGATCTGTCGAGAGAATGATTGGAATCAAGCTGTCAATTCAGATAGGAAATGGGAAAAATGTTCATAACATCATAGGAATTGCACGAGGAGTCACCCCGCGCATAAGTAAATTGAAGGGTTGAGGGGTAATATCACCTTGTAACCAGACAAACTGACCGTTATTTCGAAGGCTTACTGTGAAGTCGAGGGAATTTTCCTTATTATGAGGTGTTGTGTTAAAGGAAGTACTAGTCTCCAAGTATGAGAGACATATTTTATTGAATTTTTTACATGCAAAACGGCGGCGTGGAAATACATTGAAAAAAAGCCGTTTTTCTGTATATACCTGCCCGGCCGTACCGCTACTGGTCACAATTTTTGATCTAGAACAAAAAACCGAAGATTTTCCCAAAATATATGGTGAAATCTATAGGACATCGTGGGATTTTCTTGGAAAATGAATTTAAAAAAAAATGGCATCGTTTTGAAGTTGAAAAACCTGTTTTCTTCGAAAAAATCGATCAAAAACCGGCTATAAAATCGGTTCAACACCAAATATCGGAAAATTCCTACGCTGTTCTATAGATAATCATGTTTTCAAGATACAGTGAGAATTTCAAAGGAATCGGTTGAAAATTGGCAGAGTTATCGGTACGGCCGACTCCAAAAACATGGTTTCGAGATAAATGCGTTTAAAGTTTCAAGTAGTATGTATGTAGTGATATTTTTGTTTTACCTCTAATCCGCAATGCCTGCTCCATATAATTGGTCTCCCAAATGAAGGTTTCCTTGGTCTTCATATTTTCTGGCAGAAGTTGCATCTTTCCGAGCCGCTTTAACCTCTTCAGTGATGGAACGCTCGGAAAGCGAGATACGCACCGCATCGGCTTCTGAGCAGAAATTGTAACGTTTTTCTTCAATTTTGATGCCCAATTGCTCCATTACTTCAAGTATCCCACTGTAACCATCATTGAAATATCAAACAGCAAGGAATACAGCCGAATTGAGGACAATTTTGCCACTAGAAATGTTCTTAGGAGCCATGGACCATATAAGTGAATTGAAACTCTCATTGGAGTTCTGTGTATATCCACCTAAGCAACGAGTAAGAAGCTCATCTCTACTCAATTCTTCGTAAATTGGCTTCACAGCTTTAAATACTCCCATTGGCATAGGCGTTTGATGTTTATAATTTTGGACATCTTCCGAAATCTCCTTCGTTGATTGCCAAGAGCACCATGACTTCTCACCTTCAGGGCAAAGGTGGTGTTGAGGCTCAACTTAAAATATTTTCTCCTCCATAATCGACATTTCCCATGATTCTTGAATAGTTTAGGAAGTGTTGAGGCCAATGAAAAAAAAATGAAAAAAAAAGTTACAAGGTTACAAAAGTTACCACAATATGATGATCAATTCCAAGTATTATTTAGAATTCAATGATCAATTGTTATGGAGAAAGATTGTCATGCAAATGATAATTTTCGGAAAATTTCAGCTATTCCAAGAAAAAATGGACAATTCAATATTTATATAATTTCCGGAAAATCATTTTGATTCCCTCGTTGAGGGACGAATTTGATTCCAGAACTTGGAAATGGTTGAAAATCAAAGACCGGAAGGATCTGAAATTTGAAGTTGGAATTTCATTGATGTAATAATTATGAGAAGATAAATTCGTGAAGTTTGAGAAACAGTTATCCACATCTGGGAAAGTGAAACGCGGGGTATTACGAAGAGTTTGATCAGAAGACGAAATTGACACATCCGAGAATTTTTCAGTTTTCATGAAAATTATTTGAACAATTAACAATTGAAAAATTCACGGGATAAACAAAAATTCCACTTCTGACACTACTTCATTCTTGACATAAATAAACGAAAATTTATTTTGTGGTGGTCAGTAGTTATTCGTCCAGACATCCTGACACCAGGCTATCTTTGAAGAGGGAAGATAACCAAACCCTTTGATAATCCCTTATGATTTCAACATTGATCCGATGGACAAGCGAAGGGCCGTTCCCCTACAGGGAGCAATTGTTCAATTGTTCATTGGATTTGGAATTTTGAAAAGGGAACGAGGGAAGCATGATAATCATAATGAAGGAATTTCAATGTTGCTATTTGACTTCACTTACTTTATTCTATTCTCGGAGGTTCTTTTGTCGAAACTTCTCTCTCTTTCTCTCTCTCTCTCTCTCGGAGGCAGAGAATCTGGAACTACAACGCTCCTTCAATGCCTGCGTCCGTTTCATTTTCAATGTTAAGCGAGATGAACATATAACTCCCTATTTTCTGAGGTTACGTTGGTTGAAGTTGAAGGAACGACGTGAATACTTCCTTGGTTCATCTGTACATCAGATGTTGAGAACACGATTACCGTCATCTCTCTATAATCGTTTCAAATTCACCCATCAACACTCAACCTTCGATACTAGATCTGATCGTAACGTTCTAGTTATCCCCCTCCATCGTACCTCAACAACGCATGGGAAAACATTTACGATTTCGGCTGAAAGACTTTGGAACTCACTCCCAACCCACATTCGGAATCAGCCAACTCCTGCTCCCTTCAGAAGAGATCTACATCATCTTCTCATTAGTAGATACTCATGATTGGGTCAATGACTCGAATGATGATTTCATGTTTGAATTATGAATGCTGGTATAAAATGGAATGAATTATTTAGATCTAGAGAGCATGTGAAGTGAATTTATGAGCTTCTAATTAGTTTTATGAGTTCTTTTCATTGTTGCTAGTTATTTAGAACCGCTGTAAAACACCATACTGTATTTGCCCCATGGGTTTTCCTAGGGCATAATAATAAACTTATCTATCTATCTATTCATCTCTGTGAGTATAGCGTGACGTGTGTAGTTTGGTCTCTTACTTTGTGAGCTTCTAACTGCTGCTTTTCGACCCCTCGGGGTCGTCACACTGTTTCAGGTCATCCCTTATCGGCTCTCGCACATTTCGAGCATAATTGATTGGGTTCTCTTTTCTCGCCGTTTGTGGATGACATAATTCATTCATCTTCTCTGTATCCTTGCTTTCTGAAGCCATGTTTGCGCGAGACCTTTGTTGCTGATAGCGTTGAGTGAATTATCAAACGACTACCTCTTCTCTGCGCACTGACTGTGTCCGAATACTCCACACCTCTTGGCTATCATTTCACGCATCTACTTACGAACGCAGCTCATCATCAGCAATACTACCTTGTATCATTATACCTCGAACACCTCTACCAACGTACCACTATATCGTCTCTGCTCCCTGTCGTCTGCTATGCGGGTACATTGAATCGTCGAATCATCAACAGATTTTGACAGGCGAGGTTGTAAACACTTGCTGTATATACAGCTCCACGTCAATATCGTCTGTTACTTGTTTATTCTCTTGCGTTCGATTTTATTTTATTTCATTTCATCTTTCTATTTGAATGATATCAATCAAATCATGGATACGGATTGGGTTTGTCGCTCATGTCGTGAAAATATTGAAACAGAGACGGTGAAGTGTACTCTTTGTACAAAAACTTCTCATCCGGGTTGTGCAAGATTACACAAAGTTTTCAATAAGAATAATGAGCTGGTTCCATGCACTGCAGAGTTAATTTCTACGCGTAGGAAACTTGAAGAAATGGAAACTGACTCAGTCTCTTCCCATACGCAAAGTGAGGCTAGTGCTGCTACTTTGCGGGAACTTGTAGCAGCCGTCCATAATCTCTCCTTAAAAATAGATAATTTATCCAAGGAATCTTCATCTCTTGCGACAAAGCTTGTTTCCATTGGAACTTCTATCACATCTCTCGAAACTAACGTACATACTCTCTCGCTTAACATGGATAGTGTAGTAAACAAAGTTGCACAACATGACCAATCCTTTACATCCATGAATATGAAGTTTGATCAGCTTGAGAATAGAACTAGTGATCCAACTATTCATATTACCTCCAAAACTGAAGAGATTCAAGCTATGACAACCAGAATACTCAATCTTGAGACTCGCTGTGAGAGATTGAATACAGAGTTGGATTCCTGTAAACAGCGTTCTTATAACTCTATTCTGACTATCTCAGAATTACCTGGATCTCTACAGGAGGACCTCGCTGTTTTGGCTAGACATACATTTGCGAATATTGATGTGAATATTGAGAGTCACGAGATTTTGAGAGTATTCCGACTGAAAAGTACTCGGGAAACAACAAGACCTCGTACTGTTTTTGTTGAACTGTCCACTCCTGAATTAAGAACTAAGGTCATTGGAGCAAAAAAAGCTAAGGGCACCCTTCTGGCTTCTGAACGGAATCCTGATTTTTCGAATATCAGGATTTATATTAATGAATTTTTGAGCTCTGAGACAGCTTCTCTGTTATCGAAAACTCGTGAATATGCTACATCTGAAGGTTATAAATACACCTGGTGCAAAAATGGGCGCATACTGGTCAAAAAAGATGATAAATCTTCTACTATTTTGATAAGCTGTGAAGTTGATATAGTAAATGAGCTGATCTGAGGGTATGGACCTCCACCTGCTCTTTCCTCGAATGTTTATACGAATTGCAATTCCCTATTGCTGTGTCATGTAAATGCACAATCTATCATAGCTCACTTCTCTGAATTTCTCGATTTCGTCCTTCAAAACGATTATGATGTGATTGCGGTTTCTGAAACATGGCTCAAGGCTGATATTGATGACTCCTTCTGCTCAACCGAAGGGTATAATATCACTCGATGTGATAGAGTTGGACGTGGAGGAGGTGGTGTCTGCTTCCATACTGAATCCCACTTCAATACAAACCTCCTACTTTCTTCTTATACTGATGAATATATTTCTCAACCTGAGTATTTATTCATTCAACTTACCGGTCCATCTATGCGTAAACTTCTTCTTGGAGTGATCTACCGACCCCCCAAGATAGATTTCTCCAATCTTGATCCAATTCTCACAGACATCACTTCTGACTATCATCATAAAGTGATATTCGGAGATATGAAAGCTGATCTGAACTCACAGTCCTTTAATGCTTCATATCTTCGAGGACTGACACATAGCATTAATATATGCATCGTTCCGCATGAGATCACTCATCATACTGAAACCACATCCACGTGGTTGGACATGTGCTTAGTTGATGATGTATCTAATGTTGTGAGGAGGAGACAGGTTGAGGTTCCGTTTTTGTCGAGTCATGATCTGATATACAGGGTGGGGCATTTAAAGTGTCGCGGGCGTTTTTTCCAAAAATAAAATGAGATACGAGAAAATTTTTTGGACAAAAATTGTAGGGTATCGAGGGGGAAATCCGATGGTGGCCTTGGCTTTGACCTCAAATCTCATCTTCAAGGGAATTCTGAGGTCAACTCTTGTTTTTTGAATGGCATCTCATATTTTTTACTGCAGATTTGGATTCTAGGTCAAAAACCAAGAAACTTTTGTCTGAACCATTTCCCTGAAATCCGCAAAGATGGCGCTCTAATCGATATTGTTCCATACTGAATCTGACATTAGAATAACTCGAAAACGAAGGGTCTTGGAGGAGAATGTTTCGGACAGAAGTTGTCTGATTCCAAGGGGGACCCCTTGAACTGAAACGGAGGTGATGGGGTATAACAGACAAAACACAACACATTCCAATCGTCTACATCACTTGGATAATTTCAATGCAGTAGATGCTCAAAATGATGGCCTTCGACTTCAATACACATTTTAAAACGTTTTACAAAAGATTACTGAACTCGTGCTAAAATATCTTCATTGATGCTCGCGCATGCATTGATGATTCGTTGACGCATATTCTCAGGTGTAGTCGGTGCTTGTTGATAAACTGTATCTTTTATGTATCCCCATAGAAAAAAAATCTGGAGAAGTAAGATCCGGAGAACGGGCAGGCCAATGAACTGGTCCACGACGTCCTATCCATCGTCCAGGATAATCTCTGTCCAATATTTCTCGAGCTGTGACTGCATAATGGGATGGACAACCATCGTGTTGATACCACATATTCAATCGTTCCTGAATAGGTATGTCTTCAAGTGATGTTGGAAGTACTTGATCTAAGAAATGTCTGTACTCCTCTCCATTTAGCGTATCTGCAATGAAGTACGGTCCAATTACTCGAGATCGGAAAATACCACACCAAACATTCACAGCCCATTGTCTTTGATGCTCTACTTGACGTAACCATCTTGGATTTTCTGTCACCCAGTAATGCATATTATGTCGATTTACTTGACCATGATTGGTGAACGTCGACTCATCAGAAAATCATATGTTGATGAAGTTGTTATCGTGCATTTGCGCTAGACCCCATCGACAGAACTGTACACGATTTTCGAAATCATCACCGTGAAGGTCTTGATGCAAACAAATGTGATACGGATGGAATTTGTGACGTTTCAGTATTCGAAGAACACTTCTTCGAGAAATTCCCGAATGGAGTTCAATTTCACGAGAGCTCACGTGTGGATTATTGGCTACTGCAGCTAGCATATCAACTTCCGCATTTTCTCCGCTAACAGTTCTCATTCGATGTCTTTTTTCCCTTGTAACACTTCCCGTTTCTGAGGATAATTTTGTGATGCGTTGAAAATACGTAATGGATGGCGTTGTTCTTTCAGGAAATCGTTCTGCATACAAGTCATATGCTTGTCTGGGGTTCTTATGCACTTCACCGTAAATGTAGATCATATCGATCTTTTCAGAAACCGTGTATCGGATATCCATGATTTTCAATTTGTCATAAACCAAGTAATAATCAAATGTAACTGACAAACTGACTCTCAAAATCGTGAATTTTCACTGAACCCCGTCGTTTGTTTACATCGCGTGAGCTCTGAATGGTGGTGATGTAGACGATTGAAATGTGTTGTGTATTGACAACTTTTGTACGAAACATTCTCCTCCAAGACCCTTCGTTCTCGAGTTATTCTAATGTCAGATTCAGTATGGAACAATATCGATTAGAGCGCCATTTTTGCGGATTTCAGGAAAATGGTTCAGACAAAAGTTTCTTGCTTTTTGACCTAGAATCCAAATCTGCAGTAAAAAATATGAGATGTCATTCGAAAAACAAGAGTTGATCTCAGAATGCCCTCGAAGATGAGATTTGAGGTCAAAGCCAAGGCCACCATCGGATTTCCCCTCCGGTACCCTACAACTTTTGTCCGAAAAATTTTCTCGTAGCTCACTTTATTTTTGGAAAAAACGCCCGCGACACTTTGAATGCCCCACCCTGTATGTTCAATATTCATTCAAGTCTCTCAATGGTAATGTATCACAGAAAGTGGAAAATACACTGGATTGAACTGTCAGATGCTGCAGTCGCAATTACAATTAGTCTCCATGGATCAAAATAGTGTGCAATGTTTGAATGATCTTGTTGGAAATTTTAATTCCTCGCTCCATGAATTACTTAATCTGCATGCTCCTGTTGTTTCAAACCGATCAAATAATATGAAATATGTCCCTTGGATTGATGAAGAAATCAAAGAATCTATCAAATTGCGGAACCAGGTGCGACGACATTATCAACGATGTTCTTATCCAGAATTCGACAATCATTATCGGTTAGAATACAGCAGACTGAGAAACCTAGTCATCTTCCTAGTGAGAAAATCTAAAAAGGAATTCTTTGAGATGCGACTTTCCCAAACTGAGGGATCGAGGCAGTTGTGGAGGAAACTCAGAAGCTTGAAAATAATCAAAGATGGGAAATCTCACACTGGCACAGTTATCAAGTTCTCACTAGAAGACCTCCAGCAGTATTTTTCTTCGGTTTATGATAGTGCCTCATCGGATAGACCTGGTCTGCTTGATGCTTTTCATACATTTGATGATTCACTATTTTATTTCCCGTACGCCACACATGCTGATTTGCGACCGTACTTACGTCCCTCACAATCTTCCATTTTTGGCCCTGATGAACTACCTAGTAGATTTCTCTCCTATTGTGTTCCCTCCATCTCGACTGCACTTCTCGATATCATAAATTACTCATTCACTAATTGTGAATTCCCTCAAGTTCGGAAATACTCATATATCACTCCTGCACCGAAAACGAAAAATCCAGCTAATGTCACTGAATTTCGTCCAATTTCTATGCTATGCGAGTGCAGTAAAATCTTGGAAAAACTTGCACATCATTATCTTCTTACTTACTTGAGAAAGAATGAGTTGTTAGACTCTTATCAATTTGGTTTCGCTAAGCATAATTCTACACAAACAGCACTCATCAATATTATCGATGATATTCGTAAGGGAGTTGATCAGCGTATGGTAACGATACTTGTGTGTCTTGACTTTTCTGGAGCATTTGACACTGTTGATCATGCATTGCTGATTAAAAAACTTGCAAAATTGAAGATATCCAGATCTGTATTGTGCTGGTTCTGGAGTTATCTAGCTGGAAGGTATCAAGTGGTTGAAACTCCGGCGGAGATTACTAGCTGGATCCCAGTGAACTCGGGTGTGCCCCAAGGTTCAGTGTTGGGACCGCTGTTATTCGCTCTTTATCTGAAAGATATCAATGAGTCCATACAGTTTTGTAAAATATGTAAATATGCAGATGATTTACAAATATATTTCCATTGTCTTCCTCATTCATTGAGTGATACTATTGTGTTGATTAATCTTGAAATAAAATGCATTGTTGAGTGGTGCAATGATAACTCTTTGAAATCAAATCCCAACAAAACACAATGCATGATCCTTGGATCTTCTACGTACATCAATTCGCTCGAAATTGACAACCTACCTAAAATCTATGTCGGGGATGTGTCGATTCCCTATGTCAATCGAATCAAAACGTTGGGTGTCACTCTTTCTTCAGCGTTGAATTGGAGTGAACATGTGTTAGATCTACGGAGAAGAGTTCATCGTGCCCTATATCAGTTAAGACTGAATGGCCACCTTCTCTCAATCAACATGAAACCTAAATTGGTATCCGGTCTAATTATCCCTCATTTTGACTATTGCTGTCTTGTTTTCACGGATATAACGGAGACAGGGAATCTGAAACTACAACGCTCCTTTGACGCTTGCGTCCGTTTCATTTTCAATGTTAAGCGAGATGAACACATAACTCCTTATTTTCTGAGGTTACGTTGGTTGAAGTTGAAGGAACGACGTGAGTACTTCCTTGGTTCATCTGTATATCAGACGTTGAGAACACGATTACCGTCATCTGTCCATAATCGTTTCAAATTCTCCTATGAACACTCAACCTTCGATACTAGATCTGATCGTAACGCTCCAGTTATCCCCCTCCATCGTACCTCAACGTATGGGAAATCATTTACGATTCCGGCTGAAAGACTTTGGAACTCACTCCCAACCCACATTCGGAATCAGCCAACTCTTGCTCCCTTCCAAAGAGATCTACATCATCTTCTCATTAGTAGATACTCATGATTGGCCGAATGACTCGAATGATGATTTTATGTTTGAATTATGAATGCTAGTATAAACTGGAATTGACTATTTAGATCTAGAAAGCATGTAAAGTGAATTTATGAGCTTTCAATTAGTTTTATGAGTTCTTTTTATTGTTGCTAGTCATTTAGAACCGCTGTGAAATACTATACTGTATTTGCCCCATAGGTTTTCCTGAGGCATAATAATAAACTTATCTATCTATCTATCTCTCTCTTCTCCTTTGTCTACTTGATAACTATTGATCTTCCTCCGCGGACACACACACACGCACACACTATAGTTCACGATATAATTCGTTCAATCAAAAGTTATAAGAATCTCACGAACGAGAATAAGAGGGAAAACAATGGGAAATCGGAAACCTCAGGGTATTGATTTACACACAAAAGTTCTCATTTTGAATTCAGACTTAAAATTTACGCGGACTTTGATACCGATGCGCAATTCACGTCTGGAAGGTGGCGATCAAGAGTGAAGTTCTTGCGTTCTTCACCTCCCTCGTTGACTTCGAACTTGAAGGCGAGACGAAGCCGAAGGAATTCTTTCTCACGTACAGTGTGAGAAATAAATTGAATTAAGACTCTAGGTGTGGTATTAGGATGACGTTTGGGGAATTGTATATGCTGACTTGCTGACTGAGTTTCCGAAACATAACTTATCTCTTTTGAAGGGAGAAGAATATAGATGAATATACTGATGTGGAGATGTTGGTTATATCCAATATACAGGGTGATCCATTTGAAGTGATATAGCAAATATCTCGGGAACTAGTGGAGATGGAAGAGAATGTTCCAGGTAAGGAGTTTAGGGTTCCAAGGGGGAAGTATGATGCTGACCTTGAAAAATCCCTCAGAGGTCATTTTGAAGGTCATGTAGAGGTCAAGATGGTTTTTTAGATGGGACCCGCATTTTTTTATCATGGCATGGGGAAGCTGCTCCCGAACCCTCCACGAAACACTGGTCATAGACCACTTTCCGCCCATTGGGGTGCAAGGTATGGACCGTCGAAGTTATTGATGAACCACTCTTAGCGCTACCCAGGAACAACGACGTGGACGTGGTAGTTCTCTGTTCCCTCCGGAGTGCTTGATTATTGTGAGTCCCCTTGCCTCTCACATGTGGGGTGCTTGATCATTGTGAGTTCCCCTGCCTCTCATATGAGGTGTGCTTGATGCTGTTACAATAATTGCTCGAAGTTACCCCCCTCTGCCTGGATACAAAATCCTAGTCTCCGCCGAAAATTTGTAACCGTCTTCAGAAACATTGATCGCGGTATGTTAGTACGAACAGTGTGGATGCGATCGATCATGTCCTCCCTCGTTGTTGGTTGGGCCTTGAATACTTCGTCTTTCAGAAATCCCCACAAGAAAAAGTCGGGAGATGTCAAGTCGGGTGAGCGTGGAGGCCACGCAGCTGGCCCACTTTG
Organism: Gonatopus flavifemur; assembly: GCA_018340375.1. NCBI lineage: Eukaryota > Metazoa > Arthropoda > Insecta > Hymenoptera > Dryinidae > Gonatopus > Gonatopus flavifemur. Next base: position 43,715 of record JAFFJZ010000059.1, on the reverse strand, counting down.
TCCAATCCACTTTCCCGGGAAATGACGATCGACGTATTCTCTCACGATCAATGCGTGATGAAGTGGCGCTCCATCTAGTTGGACCCACATCCTCTGCCTTGTTTGTGAATCCAGATCCTCAAGCAAGCCTGATAAATGATCCGCCAGAAATTCCAGAAACATGGGGCCGTTCGAAGTGCTTTTGAAAAAATATGGACCGACTGAAATAGCCATTGACGATCCCGCACCATTTACGCTACAACGACGTTGGTTGTCGATTGCTCGATACCAATGCGGATTAACATCCGACCAGTAATGAGAGTTGTGTCTATTCAAATGCCCAGTGCTCTGAGGAGATGCTTCGTCGGAGAACATTACATAGTTGAAGGATTGAGGATCGTCAACCAGCCTTGCTCGTGCCCAGTTGCAGAATCTAATTCGAAGTCCAATGTCGTTTGGAGTGGGAGCTTGAGTTAACGTAATGTGGTATGGTCGATATTCGACATGCTTCAAGATCCTCAAAACAGTAGTCCGGGGTATACCAGTTATTCGTGCCAACGATCTGCTACTAACATGAGGGTCAAAGTGGATAAGTCCCAATATGGTGAGTGCACGGATATTATTCTCATCGTACCGGTGATGTCTTAGATCTCGCTGCAATACTCCTCTTCGAGCCCTTAATTCGAGTCGACGGATGGTCGTGGGGTGTGCGATGCGGCGATCGGGATACCGATCCCGGTAAACTCTTGCAGCTTCGTTGTAATTATTGTGACATGAGCCAAGCACAAGCATCATATCAATAATTTCAGAGGGTGGATAGTGGTTCATTTCTCCGATTGAATCGAATGGAATAAATTGATGAATGTAGATGATTGAATATGCAAAGGAGAAGAATGATTATGATGGTCTCAGTTTACAACGAGTGTTTGAATGATCACGTATTTCCGTAATCATCCACATAACCAACCATAATAAACAAAAATTCGATGTTTCTGTTTGTTCATGTATTCTTGTTCATCGCTTTTCTCCGAAGATCGGGAACGATTCCAATGCAAATTAGAGTTAATTTCATCGGAAAAAAAACGTCAACATAAACGAACGGGAACACTGAGTCTCTGCTTATTATAGTTGGCAGTAATGTGCACGATTTATTACGATTATTGCGTTTGAAATCGAATAAATTGTTCCATTCGATTCAATGCGGGTTGAAAATCAGTATCGACTCTCAAAGATTGTTGAAAGGTGCTGGGAACATTGAAAGTATTGAACATACCACATACCGTCGATTAGGATGCACATTCCAACGGATACAAAAATCCTTTGAGCTTCCAGAGAATCCACCAAAGAGAGTTACACTGTAGAAAATTTCTCTGTAGATTTACCAAAAGAATTTGGAAGTTCTTTCGTAAATGGGGGAGGACATGATCGATCGCATCCGCACTGTTTGTGCCAACATACCAGGATTACGTATTCAGGCAGAGGGGGTGACTCCGAGCAATTATTATAACAGCATCCAGCACCCCCCATGTGAGAGGCAAGAGGACTCACGATAATCAAGCACTCCGGGGGGAACAGAGAACTACCACGTCCACGTCGTTGTTCCTGGGTAGCGTTAAGAGTAGTCCATCAATAACTCCGACGGTCTATATCTTGCACCCCAATGGGCGGAAAGGGGTCCACGACCAGTGTTTCGTAAAGAGTTTGAAACCAGCTCCCCCATACCATGATGAAAAAATGCAGGTCCCATTCAAAAAAACCATCTTGACCCCTAAATGATTTCCAAAATGACCTCTGAGGGATTCTTCAAGGTCAGCATCATACTGCCCCCTTGGAATCCTGAACTTTTTATCTGGAACATTTTTTCCATCTCCACTAGTTTCCGAGATATTTGACTTTATCACTTCAAATGGACCACCCTGTATATATATATATATATATATATATATATATACATACATCGTTTGTGTCCGTACGACCACGTTCAAACTCAGCATACCAACGACAAATCGTCGACTTAGATGGAGAGGAGTCCGAGTAACGTTTCTCAAGCCATTGCTGGGCTTTTACGGTGTTTTTACTCATGAAAAAACAATGTTTCATCAACACGTTGTCACGTCTCGAATACGAAATTGTTCAATTTCTCTTCTTTTATTCCAGTTTGGATATGATAAAATGTTAGTCTCAGGTGCATACTCATTTTCTCTACAATAAATGTATGTATGTACGCGTATATATATACATACACATATACGCGTACATACATACATTTATTGTAGAGAACATATCAAAACTGGAATAAAAGAAGAGAACTTGAACAATTTCATGTTCGAGATGTGACAAGGTGTTAGTGAAACATCGTTTTTTCATGAGTAAGAACACCGTAGAAGCCCAGCAATGGCTAGAGAAACGTTACTCGGACTCCTCTCCATCTAAACCAACGATTTGTCGTTGGTATGCTGAGTTTGAACGTGGTCGTACGGACACAAACGATGCGGAACGTTCGGGTAGGCCATTGGAAGCCGTTCCACCGGGGAATGTGAATGGAGTGTTGAAAATCGGAATGGAAAATCGCAAAGTGAAGGTCCGTGAGATTGCAGGGATGGCACAGATATCATCAGGAAGCGTATTTACAATCCTCCATGAAAAATTGAGCATGAGAAAAGTTTTTCCCAAGTGGGTGCCGCGATTGCGTCCAATGGAACAACAACGGCAATGATTATAAAATTCTGAAAACAGAAAATCTCTCTTGACTTTACATTCTGCAGCACACGGAAAAAACAGTGACAGTACAAATTACTATATTGACACCAAAAGTTGGCGCGAAATTTTATTTGTTACCCTGTTGCTTGAATGCTCTCATAAATAAATAATCAGTGGAGAAGAGGTAAGAATCCTATCTTCATACATCTAGTTGAATATTAGACAATTGAAGAGATTAATCACCGTAGTTAAGACAGCACAGGTTGGTTAGGAAGAGACACGCCTATACGATAGGAAGAGAGGTCTGGTATCGTCGCTAGTATCCTCTTAAGGGGACACCAGCTTACCATCCGAGTAAACATCTTGTGGGCAAGATTTCTCCGAACTGAAATCATGAAACGGTTTGAAATTCTCAGGGAATAATCTCTGATGCTGTACCAATTGCGGAACATGGCCCAAATTTCGAAAAAAATTCTCATTCTTCGACTGATGAAAAAAAAATTTTCTCAAAATTTGGGCTATGTACTATATCGCAATTCGTACAGCATCAAAGATTATTCCGCGAATATTCCAAACCATTCCATGAGTTCAGTTCGGAGAAATCTTGCCGACAAAATGTTTACTTGGATGGTACGCTGTTATCCCCTCAAGCGTGTATTCGTTTGGGGAAAGGTTTTTATCTCACCTGCATACATGTCTGCATCTGTATCAAAAACAGTCTGACGACTTCCGGTTGGGTAAGTTATAATTAATCTCCGGCTGTTTCAGGTTTTTCTTCAAGTCCATCATTCTCAACGTACAATTACATACTGTGGAGTTCGGTACTGGCTGTCACGCGATACAGACGTGGTTATATTTCGCTCCACTCAACTGTAAACACTATATGATATTGAATCGATTTGAACGTGAAATTTACGTAATATATCTTCATTCAGTCGCCTCAAAATCGAAAAATGACTACGAACGGAGAGTTAGAAGAATTACTGATTCCTTTAACAAGTGACGTGAAAAAAATTGACACCAAGACAAGTAATTTAGAAATTAATTTAGAAAAATTATCGAACTCTTTCATAGAAACTAATTTGAAAGTGAGTAAAAAACTGTCTAAACTACAAAAGAGAAGTGATAAGTATATGAATCTTTGTGCTGATCTCAAGAAACAAGTGTCTTCTTTAACCAAAGAGGTGAATTTCCTCAAATCTAAAGAGAGAGCGAAGAATATAATCATCTATAATCAACCAGATACCGTTCAAGTAAACAAAGATCTCCTACACACTGTTCTTGATATCTTCCGCCGGGCAGAAGTAAATATTGATAAGAAACACATAGACACAGTCAAACGCCTTGGTAAGTCAGATGGCTCTAGACCTATCCTTATTCCATTTACACACACACGAATAAAAACCGGTATATTCAAATCAATCGAAAAGTTTCGTAAACTCGACCTCGTAATTACAAATGATTTAACAAAAGAAGAGCGAGAAAGCCGAAGAACTTTACGAGAAATACAAAATCATTTAAAAAAAGACGGGAAAGATTCTCGTATCAGAGGAAATAAATTGATTTTTGAAGATAACATATGATATGGAATCTTCGAGAAATCTTCTGACAGTACCTCAACAGAACGAGCAGACAGAATCGGAACTCAGCGATGGTGGGGCAAGCACGAGTAGTGTTGCCTCTCATGAACCTACCGTGTCGACCGCCAGCCGCAAGAGAGGTCATCCACGCGGACCTTTATCTACCGCGAAAACGATATTGAAAAGGAGGAATACGAAGAAAACTACAAATTCCACCATGCAATCCTTTCTCACTTTTGAAAATTTACCGGAAAAAAATCAACCGTCACCCAATCTATCGACAAATAATCTTCCGTTTTCTACTGCTATTTCACCCGACTTGCCACCACAGAAGGAAACTTCATAGCCACCAACACTCACCTCCTCCCATCCGCGAATTCTCTTCTGGAACGCTCACGGTTTCTCAAATATTCAGGATCTAGGCAATATTTCATAAACTACGGATATATGCTGCATCAACGAAACATGCCTTCTCACTATTCCCACACTTCTACCTCGGGGAATCGCGGATTTTCAAGCTATATTCAGCCCAGCGACGGAATCTACAATCATTGGAAGACCGGAGGTTGATCTTATAATCTTATATAATGAAGCTGTCTACGAAGCACAAATCCTGCATCTCTCCGAGGATTTTATTTTCGTAAAATTTACTTATAGGTCATTTCAAGTCATAGTAGGCTCCATGTATTCTAGCGCTACATCTAATTTCAGTGAGTTCCTGGGGAATCTATCTGATGTTCTATGTTCTTTCACATGTAAATATAATGATCTTCCAATTATCATGGGCGGTGACTTCAATGCGAAAGTGGCTACCTTGGATCAACTGGACTCTGAGACGCTACCTGAGAATCTATATTTTTATCCAGAAAGATGTTCCCTTGACATCTATCAGAACTCTAGAGGTCATAGACTGGTGGAGTTATTGGAAAGTGATAACTTCATACTCCTAAGGGATCGTACCCATACCACGTGACCTTTTTCTTACTTCCTTCTCTATCTTACTCATTATGCCTGAAGTTGGTGCAACAAGGAACGAGACAAATAAAAAGGTCACGTAGTATGGGTACGTTCCCTAAACGGAAGAAGCACCAGTGATTCCCCAGCTAATTTCACATTCTCGAATTACAGAGGCTCTTCGGTAATAGACTTAGCCTGGAGTCACTCCAATGCTCTTTCAATTATTACTGACTGATCACTTTCCTGTTGCAGTGTTCCTCAATAATTCTATTACGTATCCTACCCCTCTCGACAAGGGACCGCTTATGATATGGAATTCCAATATGGGTATTCTTTATCAAGAAAGTATTCGATGCTCTCCAAATATTGCCCAGATTTTTTCTTCTATTGATAATTTATCTGAAAACCTTACGAAGACTCTTATTGATACTGCACAAACGTTGGGAATGGTACATCTGAAGAGTAAAAGGAGGAGTGGATCCAAACTCTGGGCCGATGAGGAATATAGACTTCTTGAAACTGACACATCTGCTTCACTATCAAAATGTGAAGCTAGTCTTTTCGATCCTGAAATCAGCTCAGCTCACCACAAACAGAAAGGGTAACTTAGAAAGCTAGAATAATCCAAGAAAGCCATCTATAATAAATCTGTATTAGATCAAATTGCTACATCGTTAAACTCTGCCACTTTCTGGAAAATAATAAACAGATTGGGATACCGTGTCCTTTCCAAGGACTGTATCTCACCTGACTCTTGGGCCGATTATTTCTCCTCCTTTTAAACTTCTACTCCACGAGAAAATTATTCAACAACACAAGCTTATAATCCTGCGTTGGATCGACACATAACTACACAGGAAATCATAACCAGTCTTCGTAAGTGCAAGCGAGGTAAAGCTCCAGGAATTGATCGAATCAGCGCTGAATTCTTTGTAAATTTACCTGATAACTGGCTTCTTTACCTAAATTCATTTTTTAACAAAATTATGGATGAAGAATCAATTCCAGACTTCTGGGCCCGTTTGCTGATCAGGATGATTTATGAAAAGGGTGAGGAGAAAGATCCCTCGAATTACCGTCCTATTGCCCTAGTTAACACAATAACTAAGATATTTACTCACATTTTATATGTGCGAGTGAGCGAATGGGCGGAACTCACAAAACAACTTCCTGAGTGGCAATCGGGCTTCAGAGCGAATAGAAGATGCACTGATAACCTATTCACTTTGATTACGACATTACAAATTCATCTTGCCCGCCCAAAAGCTAAAATATTCGCCCTCTTAGTGGATTTCCGCAAAGCATTTGACTCAATAATTCACTTTATTTTTTGGCAAAAACTATTCACGCTAAGCATCAGCTCAAAATTCACTAGAATTTTTATGAGTTTGTATTCCAAAACCACTGCATTAATTAAAACTCAGTCGGGCCTCTCCAAACCAGTGGAGATCACCTCAGGAGTTTTGCAAGGGGACATATTGAGTCCCATATTGTTTGCTTTGTTCATGGCAGATCTCGAAACATCTTCACGTCAGAGGGACATCAAAGGAATATCAATAAATCACCTTTCCGAAATTATCACCCTAGCTTATGCTGACGATTCAGTTTTGCTAGCGGATTCATTGACCTCCATGAGGAAACTTTCACGAGCTCTAGAGGAATACTGTGAATGTAACGGCCTGATACTTAACCCGGATAAAACTAAAATAATCATTCTTTCTGAAGGCGGACATTCCCACTTACGGAAGTATCCACCGTTCAAATATGGAGATTCACAGATAGAAATCGTCAAACAATACACATATTTAGGTGTGATATTTTCTTATTCCACAATTTTTACAAAAAATGTAGAAGACATCCTAAGTAAAGCCAATGCAGCCAATAGTACTACAGTCTCTCTGATACGCTCTATGAAAACGGACTCTTGGTCCACCATTAATAAACTATTTGATAGCTTAGTAAGAAGCACCGTCATGTATGGAGTGAATGTGTGGGGTTTGAGATTCCTGGATAACATAGGAGAAATCCAATCTCAATTCTTTAAAAAAGTACTTTGTCTTCCAAAAAATACTCCTAACTACGCGATCAGAATTGAAATAGGCAGGTGTCATCTTTCGGTCCATATATTCTTACAGATCCTCAATTGGCTGGGAGGAATCTTCAAACCAGTGGAGATCACCTCAGGAGTTTTGCAAGGGGACATATTGAGTCCCATATTGTTTGCTTTGTTCATGGCAGATCTCGAAACATCTTCACGTCAGAGGGACATCAAAGGAATATCAATAAATCACCTTTCCGAAATTATCACCCTAGCTTATGCTGACGATTCAGTTTTGCTAGCGGATTCATTGACCTCCATGAGGAAACTTTCACGAGCTCTAAAGGAATACTGTGAATGTAACGGCCTGATACTTAACCCGAGTAAAACTAAAATAATCATTCTTTCTGAAGGCGGACATTCCCACTTACGGAAGTATCCACCGTTCAAATATGGAGATTCACAGATAGAAATCGTCAAACAATACACATATTTAGGTGTGATATTTTCTTATTCCACAATTTTTACAAAAAATGTAGGAGACATCCTAAGTAAAGCCAATGCAGCCAATAGTACTACAGTCTCTCTGATACGCCCTATGAAAACGGACTCTTGGTCCACCATTAATAAACTATTTGATAGCTTAGTAAGAAGCACCGTCATGTATGGAGTGAATGTGTGGGGTTTGAGATTCCTGGATAACATAGGAGAAATCCAATCTCAATTCTTTAAAAAAGTACTTTGTCTTCCAAAAAATACTCCTAACTACGCGATCAGAATTGAAATAGGCAGGTGTCATCTTTCGGTCCATATATTCTTACAGATCCTCAATTGGCTGGGAGGAATCTTCAAAATGTCAGATTCTCGGTATCCAATAATCTCTTTCCTGAAACTAAAACATATCTCTGATGCTGCCTTCCCAAATGTGAATAAAAATATTAAATACAACTGGGTACTGCAAGTCAAGAACTTTTTTGTCACTGCAAACGCCCAGGATCTGTGGGATTCGCTGACACTAGGATTCTTAACAGAGAATAAACATAAACTTTTGGACACCTATAAAAAGATCCTCTTGCGGAAAGATATGGATCGTGTTTTCCACTCTGCCCCCCTGCCTCTATTTCCTTCTCCAGATCTTGATCAAAATTATCGAAAATACTCACAAATTAGAATTAATCCGATGTATGGGAACCTCATAGCTCAAATACGACTCTTCAATCGTTTCGCCCCAAGAATTATTCTTGATTCTCACATCCACGCATTCCCCAACAACTCTTTTTGTCAGCGGGGTCATCAAAGAACTGATTACTGACGACCTTTTCCATGTTCCGGTGGATTACCCACTATTGAAGAATGGGAGGGATTGTCTGTTTGCACTTATGAATTTCGATAAAACAAAAGAAGTGACATGGATAGACATACTCAACAACCTAGACAAAAAACGAATTACACAGATATACCACTACTTTGATAACGCTTGTAACTAGCTTATAGAACTCTTTACATGTATTATAACACTCACTTAAATTGTGAAAATACTCGAATTTATACTACTCACAGTTATATGAATTTCCTTACTCTAAAATTTACTGAACTTACACTTCCTTACAAAATTTACAATGTAACTGGTGATACTCATTAACTTATAACACTCACTTTATGTATATAGGGTGTCCCATTTCAATCTTCAAATGCGAATATCTCAAAAACATGCATCCTCAACCAAAAGTACTTCATACCAAAGTTGTTGTACAAAGAGGGGGCCACAAAACTACGATATCAGTTTTATCATAGATCGCGTTATGATCGATTGAAATGGGGTCAATATCATTTTTTTCAACGGGAACCCCCACTTTTTATTGCATATCTTGATTCTACGCAAAAAACTGAGTAACTTTTTCTTGAGACGTTTTTCTGAATTTTTGAAGATGGCGCCACAATCGTTCAAAAATCAAGTCTATGGAACAATATGCGGATATCTTGAGGAATGCATCCAAGAGCCGAAATATTTCATTCGAATGTTGTTGTTAAGAGAGGGGACGACACAATGGCGATGCTCGAAACATTGTAAATGACTTTAATCCAATGTTTTGGGAACGACATTCATTGTGTTTTGTGTTCGATTTCTTCTCTGAAATTATTATTGTTTTGATTTGTTTGTTCAGCGTTGCTTCACACATAATACAGTAGAACTTTTCCATCAACCTCATTTTCCACCGTTTCCATCTTCAAGAATTGAGGAAAAATGTTTCAAACAAACATTCTCCATTTCTTTGCGTAGAATCATGATATGCGATAAAAAGTAGAAGTTTGCATTTGAAAAATTGAAGTTCACCTCATTTTTACCAATCACAGCGCCATCTACTATGGAACTGATATCGCCATTGTGTCGTCCCCTCTCTTAACAACAACATTCGAATGAGATATTCCGGCTCTTGGATGCATTCCTCAAGATATCCGCATATTGTTTCATAGAATTTATTTTTCATCGATTGTGGCGCCATCTTCGAAAATTTAGAAAAACGTTTCAAGCAAAAGTTACTCAGTTTTTTGCGTAGAATCAAGATATGCAGTGAAAAGTGGTGGTTCCCGTTTGAAAAAATGATGTTGACCCCATTTTGATCAATCATAACGCCATCTATGATGAAACTGATATCGTGGTTTTGTGGCCCCCTCTTTGTATAACAACTTTGGTACCAAGTACTTTTGGGTCAAGATGCATGTTTCTGAGATATTTGCATTTCAAGATTAAAATGGGACAACCTGTATATCTCATTATTTACTTACTAGACAACAGTACTGTAACTCCTTTGTACAGATCTTTAGATCTCAAGACAAATAAACCACTACTACTATTACATATTGTGGTATCCATGTTTTGTTGGAGAAAGTGGGAAGAAATGGAAAAATTCATGTTTTTCACAAAATTTTGATTCAAATTGAAAAATATTGATTCAAAGTCAATTGATTCCGAACAATTTGAAATTATTAAAAACTTCATGAACTTTACCAGCCTTGCCTAATTCGGAATAAAAGGTTGGTAACAGTTTTGTGTAATAGCTACACTATCAGAAAAATTCTTGTGAAGCTTAATATGACAATATTGAATTCAATGAAATTCTTAAATTTAATATGAGGTATGAAATTTCAGAATCTTTAATCGAAATATAAGGAATCAATCATTGAATTCAAGGATTTCTTATCAAAATTAGGAAGAAAATTCTCAAAATTAGGAATCACATTGATGAAATTAATATCATCTAATGAAATTTCATAGACTGTGTTATGTAAGAAGATTTATAATATTCTCATGAGGCTTGAGGCTGATTTTTCTACGGCGTATATGTTCAAGATGGATCTTTCAGAATTTCTTATCACCAATCAAATATTCTTTCGCGACATATACGAAAGAATTCAACTATAAATATTTTGTGATATATATTTATAAAAGTATAAACAATCGCCAATTTCAATACAATGTTTAATGAAATGTTGATATTGGTTTATCCATATGGATACAGTTTTTGTCCTGTAGTAGAAGTATTCAACTTCAGCAGTGTAGAAACTACTACGAACCATGGCCCATCCCTGTCGACGAAGAGGACGTAGAACTGCGTACACACTGATCAGTCGCGTGCTCACAGTGGTCAGCACCATGACAGCAGTGCTGAGAACTGTGAATAACAGACGCATTTTTCACAGTTGTGATAACTGTGAGACGCGTTCGTGGTTGACGTGAACACTGTCACCATGAAAGTTAGAAAATCTTATCTCTCACGCGTGTCAGCACCGTGATTCACAGAGCACCGCACTGTGTCCTTTTCTCCGTGTACAAATGTGTCGATAGGGAACATTTGTTGTGAACAAGCCTTAATTTTTGTTCTGTTTGGTTGGTATGACATCTGTCGAATATATTCAATGAACACCAAGTCAGTGAACAAATAACATCACATTTTTCCATCGTCTTGGGAATGTCGAATTTTGTACCAGGAAGTGATGATTTGCGGAAAGCATTAATTTTTTGTTTCCTTTTGAAGAAAAGTGCTGCAGAGTCGCATGGGATTCTTGTCGAGGCATATGGTGATCAGGTAGGGAGTCAAAAGTTCCAAAACGATAGTTCCACTCCAAAAGTTCCAAAAACTGTTCCGGTTCACAAGACTTTCTGACTAATAGTTCTTAGTTCCAAAAACTTCGCTGTCCAATAGTTCTTAGTTCCACTTGAATTCCAACGAGTCACTGGTCCTATAATTGTTCCACTCAAATTCTGTCGGAATATAGAATTTTTGATTGAGGTATCCTGGGTAACAAGTGAACATCATTATGGCGTTCAGATTCCAATCGTTCTCTGATATTAAATGACATAAACATTCAGCATAATCTGTCATTTCCTAAATTCAAGTCACAATGGCTGGAATTATGAATTAGATAGAACAAGTTACCTACACATCGATGGCTATCTCTATTTAAGACATTCTGCACGTAATGATGTTGTTTACTGGAGGTGCAGGAAGAAAAACGACTGTTCTGCTGGTGCAACAACCCCGAGTGACGGCAACGCGGTGATTGTACGCAAAGGAGGACCAGGAACATCAGCCCATTCGCATGCTCCTAATCGAGAAGAGGTAAGTGCGCTGGATGTTATTGCTGGGGTTGAAAGACATGCTGCTGAACACCCGGAAGTTCCTCCCGCGCAGGTTCTCAGAAAATTGCATGATGTGCCTTTCAGTATATTAGCAAAACTTTCTGATCGGGAAATATAAGAAAGCAAATACAGCGTGAACGTCTCAAAGATATGCCCTCTGGTCCCCGAAATATAGGTGAGTTGCGAGAAATACCAAACAAATTTCAAACAACACTCACTGGTAAGCCATTCCTATTATATGATAATTCCGAACATGAAGGCTACAATTTAACTTGTGGGAGAATTCTTATTTTTTCACCACGTGATAATTGCCGGAATCTCATGAAATCTCGGATTTCGTTCGTTGATGGCACTTTTAAAACAGCCGCAGGAATCTTTTACCAGTTATTCGTCATAATGGGATCTGTTACTCAAGTGGTGAACGGAGTAGGACAAATTCTTTTACTTCCATTCCTGTATGCACTTTTGGAGAACAGAGGGCAATGCACGTACGCTGAAGTCTTCGAAGTTCTACTGACAGAGTCCAGACGATTTGAAATTGAAGTTACTTTCCCGCAATTTGTTATGTCCGGATTCGACCTTGCGATTATTGATGCTGCAAAAACTCATGTAGGAGATAACGTACATGGTTGCTTTTTCCACCTGTGCCAAAATGTGTACAGACGGATACAATCTGAAGGTTTACAACAAAAATACAACCATGAGACTAACCGAAGTATTCAATTAGCGACACAAATGATGTGTGCATTGGCCTTCGTTCCCACGGAGATGGTACCTACTTACTTCGATATATTATCGGAAGGAATACAGTACAACTTCATCTCTATCGCAGAGTATTTTGAAGTACATATGCGATGAATATTTTACCAGCCAAATTTTATCAACAATATTTTCCACAAATATTATTAATATTATATATATTCAGGTAGATGACGTTCGCGGTAGGCCAGCTCGAGGTAGAAGGGAAGCTCTCCTACCCGCCGTATTCACCAGGCTTGGCCCCTTCCGACTACCATTTGTTTTCATCGATGGAACACGCATTGGCTGAGCAGCAACCAATGCTTCGATTCCTACGAAGAAGTCGAAAATTGGGTGCCCGAATGGTTTTCTTCAAAGGACGAACATTTCTTTTGGCGTGATATCCACAAATTGCCAGAAGAGTGGTCGAAATGTGTAGAAAGCAATGGTCAATGCTTTGAATAAATTTTGTTCATCCTCTCATTCGCAATTAGAGTTTCATTTAGAAAAAAACGCCCATTTCATACCGATACACCTGGTCTATGTATATGCATATTGTATAAAGCAGTATAGATTTCAGTATGTCAATAATGTATGAGATATTCTGACTCAAAACTATAAACTATGTACAAAATGATTCCTCTAGGTTCTTCGAAGATTGAATCGCAGGTGGATGAAGGAAAGAAATAAAGGATACAGATATACCATGGATCTGTATGTAAGCTATCATCACTACCAACTTCATGCGGTGGTATTGTCCGGAAATGAAGAGAAGGCAGGAGCGCAGTGGACATATTACAAATCCTCGCGTTAGATATTCTGCTATCTAGTTCTCCCAGTAGAATCACGGGGAGATGGAGAAGCAGTAGAAGTGAAATAGATAAACCATAGGTCCGTCTAATAGTTATGACCACCCGAGTAAAAATGAAAACTCCTGCAACACGTCTGCACTGGTCCCGCACTTATATTCACGCCCGTAACACTCCCGCAACAGATCCAAAAATTCGTGAGATTCTTGGTTCAAAATCAAAGCGCCCATAACATACCCGCACCAGACCTGTACGCATATATATGTCCGCACCACGCCCGCAACAGGTATGTACGTTTTTCCTGTTCTGAAACTATATAGACGTGGTGCAAGCATATCGCAAGAGGCTTTTTTCTCATCTCCATTAAATCAGTACAATTTTTCTGAATCTCTAATAATTTTGCAATTAGTGAAATTTCAGAATAAGAATAAAGCGAAATAAAAACTTTCTAAGGCTCAAACGTGAAAGTTGTAAGAGAAATCTTCCTCATAAAAAAAATTCGGCGTGTTACTGCTTTCGAACGCATACATATTCAAAGGAACCCAACACGCAGAGAAAAATTCTTGCTGAAAAAGCGATTCCGAGAAATCTACTTTGCCAAATCAGCAAAACGGTTGCTGTTACAGCAAAAATTCTGCTATTTCAGCAAGATATTTGCTAATTCAGCAAAATTTCCTAGCTGTCTGTATACCTACAATTCTGGATTGCTGAATGGCAAACGCTTGTTAAAAGAGCAAGATTTTTGCTGTGATAGCAAATTATTTGCTAATTCAGCAACAAGTTTTGCCATATCAGCAAAGCAAATCTTCGAGGTTTGCTGTTTCAGCAACTTTTTTTCTCTGAGTGAAACAGCGCCGTGTGTATGACACAAATTATTTTTCCCAAAATTTATATTGGTTTTCCTCTTACATCCATTACGCAAAGAGTAGGAGTTGTAATTTGGTATGAAACATTCCGACAAACTTTGAACGTGAGGACCCAGTCATTGCATGATGCTATAGTGTATGAAGCAATGAAATCATAATATCGCTGTATACATACCTTTCTCAATCAATGAAGATGGTATGTATAAAGTGATATTTTGATTTTATTGCTTTATTTTCGAATAATTTGTCAGAAAAGATTTGGCTCGGGTTGCATCGTCGGGATTGCTGAGTATCGCCTTAAGGGCTTTCGAACGTGATAGAACTATAAATATGTAGGTACACAAATACAGAATATAGGTATAGTCTAAGCGAGAAAAACTTTGCGCCAAACGTTTGTGTGAAATAGAAATTGATGTGAAATTAAAAAAATATTTTATCATAGTGCTTACCGGGGATTGCGCCGTGAACATAAATCTAGCAGTAAAATCACTCTCCATTACCTATAAAAAATTCGTGAATACGCGAGATGATTTGACATTTCGTCGTCGCCATGTTGATTCCGAAAATATCTTGGGATGCAACTGGCAGCTGCGTTTCAAAGTAACCATTCGATTATTTTTTATTATATTCAAAATTTCGAGGTTTTCGGAATAATCAATCGATTGATGGAATTTTTCAATATTGCACGTGATTTATCGTAATAGAACTTATATGTATATACAAATGAAACTATTCCGCATGGAAAAATTACATTACACTTCCCATGAACTCTTCATAGATGTGATTGAATTGAGATCGATTAGTTTGGTTATCATCCCGCATAAAATTTGATCGACAAAATTTTTATTCATTTATAAAAAAAGAGGACCATTTATTTAGAGAAAGAACGATCTTTGATTATGATGAGCGAATTGTACGTGTAACGGTCAATTACCGATACATCGTTTTCTCCACATTATCCTACATACGGTTATGTAAAATATTGATTTCATACACACATGCATAGTACACGGGAAATGCAACGCAATTTTCACACTGGAATATTTGTTTATGCGGAATAAAATCAACGATATACATTATCACTTTCACAGCACATTATGGGGTGAAATTGTAGAAAATTCACGATTGAAAAAAATTTTTTTTGTTATTCTGAACATGGTAATAAAAAAAATACTTACTCCAAAACGTCGCTTTTAACTGCATTTCGCGATATTCTTAAAAGCAACACGGCGACGGCGAACTGTCAAATCGTCTCACGTATTTACGAATTTTTTACAGGAAATAGAGGTAAAGCCCACTCTGAGAGATATTCATTATCAAAAAATACTGGTTTTCCCATTAATCGGGGGATATACTTGACATAACGATTTTATATACCTGGCTTGAGATCACAAATTGATGAGAAAAAACAGTAATTTTTCATGCTCCGAAGTTTGAAAATTGAAACCAGAGAGAGATGAGAATTCATGTTGAAAAACAGTTATCTTTTATCATACAAGTTGTAAACGAAAATTCTTAATTGATGACACTGATATGAATTGAAAACCATCCCATTTCCAAGATTGTTGCGTGGCTTCGGGGAAATAAGCCAGGTTTGTGATCACGAACAATGATGTTCGATGCCGGTGAGGATAAAATTTTTTTTTCGATTAAAATAACGCTATAAAAAATTACTGATATTCCCCATCAATTTGTAATCACATGTCAAGTATATTCCTCGTCTACTGACAAAAACCAGTAATTTTTAATGATGAATTCTTCTCAGTGCGGGTAAACACTGGGCAATCCCAGGTAAGCACAGTGGTATAATATTTTTTCGTATCAATTACTATTCCGCACAAACGTTTGGCGCAAAATAGCAATTGAGATGAAATTTGAAAAATATTACACCATAGTGCCTGGAAGTACGCCTTGAATATGAATCCAGCGGTGGGATCCAAGGGCGTATCCAGGGGAGGGGTCCAAGGGGTCCGCCCCCCCCCCCAAATCCAGCATTTTTTCGTTTTTTATATATCTATATATTTCGTATATACAGATATACATCCTTAACATAGGCCCCTTCCAAAAAAAAATTCTGGATACGCCCTTGGTGGGATCATTCTCGATTCATATATACAGTGCGCTCTCCGAATAGTGCCGAATGGTGTCTTCCTCACTCTATCGAGGGTAGGCATTTATCGTCCATCGTCATTCACTGTGTGCGGGTTTAGTGCAGCTATGGTGCAATCGTGTTGCGGGTGTACGGTTCGCCAAACGGCCTTGGTGCAAACGTGGTGCGGGCGTAATCATTTTTGTGTGCAGGAGTGTTGCAGATGTGGTGCAGGCGTATACGGTACTGTTATGGGCGTGGTGCGGGTGCTTACAGTATTATTGCGGGTTCAGTACAGATGCGCCCGCAACACATCCGTAACGGTACCGTATATTTTCATTTCAGCGATTTAAAAATTTGAACTCGGGCACTATCAATTCTATTGAGTGGTATCGTGAGCGAATAAAGAAAAAGCAGGAGTACAGTGGACATTATACAGATCTTTGCGCCAAATATGCTGCTATCAGATTCTTCCAATAGAATCACAAGTGCATAAAGGAACAGCAGGAAAGCAGTAGATATATCATACATCTGTACGTGAGCTAACATCGGACTATCAATCTCGTTAGATGGTGTCGTCAACAAGTAAAGGCAAAGCAGGGGTGCAGTAGATACACCAAAGATTCTTACTTCAGGTGCACTGTACAAACCCACTGACTAATTTTGGAAGACACTATTTGGGGTTGATTTGACGAAAGTTGAACAAATATAACAGTATCGTGGTTATAGGAATTTTTGTAGAATAACTATAGTTCACCCTGACTGATGTAACTGGATATACGGTTCATTTTAAAAGAATCTCTTCAGAAGTTTCATCTTCCCAGTTGTTCCATTCAAGCTGGATTGAATTTCTATTCCAACAGACCTCCACTGTTGTTTCGGATTATCTCCATTTTCGAATGGTGAAAATATCCTAAATATCAAATACTCAAAATCGTTATTCCTGAATATGTGTCGGAAATGAAAACAATCTTATTCATCAGCGAATTTATCTCCCCATCCCAGGACATATTCAACCATGAGGATCTGTGAGAATCGAAACACTTGTATGAGAATGAATATTTATTATAAATAGTATTTGAGAGAAGAATTATCTGAAAATCAACGGAATTGAAAATATGGATATTTGATAAGAAATCGTGTATTCGTAAAGAAGGATGACTCAGAATATTACATATATTATAAATGAGAATATAATCAGAGAAATCGTGAAGTAACTGTAGGTCAATGTGACTGGTGTGATTGAAGATAAATAGTATATTGTGTATCAAAGGTAGAAAGTCAGCGATTGAAGCGAGTGGGAGGTGCGGTGAGACCAAGGGGGCCGAAGCGGCCCGAGGCGAGCTCGAAGTGGCCCGAGGCGAGCTGGAAGCGAGCCGAGGGATCGCTTTCGGTCGCCGAGGTTTTACCGCACCCCCGCTCGCTTCAATCGTTTCCTGCCCGTGATATACACGATATTTTTTGTTGTACCTGCATCGGAGAGTGCCCGTTTTCGTACGTGTTCGAAGGGCGCAAAGAAATTTATCACTGGTGGGTAATCACTCACTTTGCGCTCGACTCACCTGCACGAAAAGGTGAACTTTCGATGCAAGTATGACAAAAATCAATTTTCCGATATTCTTTCCAAAAGTTTCATCTCTCCAGTTGTTTCATTCGATTTCAATTGCATTTTCATTCTCACTAACTTATATTCTTATGGTTACGTTTGTTTTCGGATAGTTCTATCAATATCGATATTGATGTTGGACATTCTTATTCTCGTATATTTCTCAACTTCCACAGATCTTCAATTTTGAATCTGTTTTCACAATGAAAAAAATTGTATCCAGGAGCAAATTTTTCTTCTTCCAACATATATGCCAAAATGAGCTTCTGTAGAGTGGAAATATGTAAGAAAAGATATTTATCATCAGTAATATTTGAGAGAAGAATTATCTGAAAATTAACAGGAATAAAAATACGGACATCCACTGAAAAATAAAATATTTTAGGGTAAAGATATCTTGGAATATTATGTATGTGATAAATCAGATAAAAATCATAGACAATGATGCATACAGATTTACTACAGTTCTGTTCAATCGAAGAGACTGGTGATGCAGTTTATTCTGCAATTACCTCTTCAAAAGTGTGATCACTCTTGTTATCCCATTCGAGCTGAATTATATTTTTATTCTCAGGAAACATTATCTCAGATCGCCTGAGAGGCCCCACACTCAAATAGCACCAGAATACGCTATGAGTGTTCTTCGAAAATCCGAAATATGTTCTATGCATATTTCAATGAGACAATTTCATGGATGCTATGCATATTCATCTAACGTATGTCATCGAATATACGACGGTACGTCAACCGAACGTCGATTGAATGGACCTCGTACATTTCGAATGTACTATATACGTCCTGAGTGTATTCAAAACAGTCTCATTCGAATGGTCTATGAACGTTCATTATATATTCTTCGTATCTCATTAGGACATTCTACGAACATTTCTATTCCGCATATACTTTGAATTCTATTGCTGCTTGGACGAAGAGTTCCAGTTATGAAAGTAGGAAAAGAATCCATTATGAAAACTTTGAATTCGAATTGAATTCCTAATGAACACCTCAGTGTTCAGGAAGAATTCATATTGCAAGTTCAGGAACAATTTTCCGGGGATTCAAGAAGTATTTATTTTTGATTCATTGAAGTTATATTGAATATGAATGATCATTTGTACTATCTGAGAATTCTTCATAATTGTCTTCGTTTCTAGACAATCCTGTTGTTAAATTTCAAATCACACGGAATTCATAGAGAATCTTTGAAAAACTTCATTTGAACTTCCAAGTTTTTTGCGAAAGCTAGTCTGATCGGAAATTGTCTTCTTGAGAAAGTGAAAGGGAATTCAATCTCACAGTAGAGTGTAATACGTTTCAAAAATACAATTTGGCCTTTTTTATCCCCTGTTAGGATCTCATAACGTAGTGAATTATTTCCCAATTCCAGTAATAATGATCTTGTACCATTACACAGACTTTCGTTAATACTCAAATTCCTCATGAGGATTACAATACTATTGATTCTCAAACGTAATTCATGAGGTGGCAAAGATGGAGGGGATGAACAATTTAAATATTCTGGTAAAATGGCTTCTACCATTTCTCCATTGTCGAGGAGGTTTGATAATGTATATATGCTTGTATATAACTTTTCTGTTTCAACATCCAATAATTCAACAACTTTTTTGTTGATTCCATCTACATCAGCATTTCTAGCAGATAGTATTGCACATCTTGTGACTTCATTATACTGCTCCTGACTAATCAATTCACCATAAATATCATTCACAATATCAGCATTAGGAGGAGCTACATAAAATTCCGGAATGAGAATATCATTTTGGTTGTTTAGTTCACCATTACCTACCGCTAGGAAAAACTTTGAGAATTTGATTTCTTCGGGCAACGCTCGCATATTCTGGGTCAGACAAAATATTTCAAAAGTTGGCCATAAATAGCTACGTTTGATTGAGATATTCGATATTCCACTTCACTTAGCATTCATTCTGATTGAGAAGTTGTCTAAAATCACCTCACAAAATAATAATTTCTCTCCCGAAAGGCAAGTCATTATTCATAATGTCACGTAATGTACGATCCCTAATCTCTAATGCATATCTTGGAGCCATTGGGGCTTCATCTCAAATAAATACGTCAATATTCGCCAAATATTTCCCTTCTTTAGATGGTATTTTAATATTTGACGATGAATCGGCAAGAAGAGGAACTGGCAATGCGAATGTTTTATGGACAGTTTTACCTTGAGGAAGTAATGCTGCTGCAATTCCTGTGAAAGCCATAGCACGGACACCTTTGTTTCAAGCTCTCAACAAGTATGAGAGAGTTGCATAAATGAAAGTTTCTCCAGACCCTACTGGTCCATCTATATGGAGAAAGGTTTGATTATCATTTCGTTCCGTTCCTTGGTTATCAACTGATCGTGAAACAGCATCTACAACTTCTCTTTCCTTTTCATTGGGTTTTTGATATTGATGTGTTCCATGCACCATATCCTCATCAGATAGAAACAACTCCTCACTCTCAGCACTATCTGCTATTCGCGCCATAGTTGGAAATTGAGATACGAGGTGTGTTCAAAAAGTAAGGTGACTTTTCAAATTTCGCGGGCAACGTACTTTCGATTATCGATTTTTTTGTTTTGTTATGTTGGCACACTCTTCCCGAACATCTGCACCAAGTTTCAAGTGTATAGCATTCTTTGTTTGATTGTGAGAGGCGTGAAGGTTATAAGTGTTTTGCGTGCTCGGCGATTTCTTGCTATCGAAAAATGTGGATCAAAGGATTTGCATCAAATTTTGTGTAAAAAATAAAATAAAGTGCTCCGAAACACTTGAAATGTTGACAGTAGCATACGGTGAAACTGTTCTGAGTAAAAAAAATGTTTACAAGTGGTACAAACTCTTCCAAGATGGCCGGGAAGATGTCAATGACGAGCCTCGCTCTGGACGCCCAAGCACGTCAACAACTGATGAGAACGTTCAAGCAGTGAAGAAAATTGTTTTGGAAAATCGTCGAATCACTATCAGAGAAGTTGCTGAGGATGTTGGTTTATCGCTTGGCTCGTGCCATGAAATTTTTTCTAACGTTTTGGGCATGAGACGTGTGTCAGCGAAGTTTGTTCCGAAATTGCTGAATTTTGACCAAAAGAACCGTCGCATGAGCATCGCTCAAGAACTGTTGAATGACGTCAACGACGACCCAGATTTACTCAAAAGGGTCATAACTGGTGACGAATCATGGGTATATGGTTATGATGTCGAAACCAAAGTCCAATCGTCCCAATGGAAGACCCCAGATGAGCCAAGACCAAAAAAAGCACGCCAAGTTCGATCAAATGTCAAAGTTTTGCTCACTGTTTTCTTCGATTACTATGGCGTGGTGCATCAGGAGTTCTTACCATATGGTCGTACGGTCAATAAACAGTATTATCTTGAAGTTATGCGCCGTTTGCGAGAAGCAATACGAAGAAAACGTCCAGAATTGTGGAAAAATAATTCATGGCTTTTGCATCACGATAATGCCCCTGCTCACTCATCTTTGCTTGTGGGAGATTTTTTGGCCAAAAACAACACCACAATCATGCCTCAGCCACCATATTCACCGGATTTGGCCCCATGTGACTTTTTCTTGTTCCCAAAACTAAAGAGACCTATGAAAGGACGGAGATTTGCAACGATTGAAGAGATAAAGACTGCATCGCTGGAAGAGCTCAAGGCTATACCGAAAAGTGCTTATGAGATGTGCTTTGAGGATTGGAAAAACCGTTGGCATAAGTGTATTGTATCTGAGGGGGATTACTTTGAAGGGGACAACATAAATATTAGGGGTGTGCGGGTACCCGAGTCATCGGGTTTTTATCGGGTCGGGTCGGGTCGGGTACCCGTCGGGTCGGGTTTTTCAATTACCCGAGTTTTTCGGGTACCCGATTACATTCGGGTAATTCAAATATAGCAAACGTTTTCCTCAGCAGGAAATATTGTGACAGCAACTCGATCAAGATTGCTGACAAAACATGTGGGAGAGTTGTGCTTCCTCCATTCAAATTTAAAAATATGGAAAAAGAAGGATATTTATAAGAAGAATATTTATTTTCATTGATGTTCAAGATTCTATATTGTGGTTACTAAATACGGAAACAGATAATATATTATTTATGAGATATAAATGTGATTATATTTTTTAATTGAATTAGAAAATAAATATAAACATTCCATGAAGCAATTTGGAGATTTCTTAATCCGCTGCATAATCAATTACATGGAGTAACAACCCTAATAGACTTGTAGTGAATATGGCATTCTTCATATTAGAATCGAATTCATATGAAATCCCCTTATTCCTCCAATCGCTCAAGACAATTTGTCCTTAAAATATCAACGGCAATGGCAACTTCGAATAGAAGTTGAAAATATTAAATTTAAGCGATTTTATTATATTCGGGTACCCGACTTGGAAAACCCGATTTAATCGGGTACCCGACCCGACCCGACCCGAAAAGAAATACAAATACCCGAACCCGACCCGATAAAAAGTGCTACCCGCACACCCCTAATAAATATTGATGAATAAATAAATATTTCTTCTCAAAAATACAAAGTCACCTCACTTTTTGAACACACCTCGTATATTATATCCTTCAATATCCAACAATTCAACAATATGGGCATATGCTCTCTTCAGGCCTCCCCTTAGGCCGAAACTTCTAACATAATCTTCCGATAATTGCATTTCAAATTTTTCCCATAATTTTTCTGGGGAAACTGGTTGGCAGTATATGAAAATTCTTACGAATAATCTGCGGAATTGTTGGGGCATTATCAAATCGAGACCGTCCTGCATCGCTTGGTCCCATTCTTCATCATCTTCTATAAAGCCCAATGCCAAACATGCTGCTACGTACGATTCATGAACTATCCCATCAAGAGTTCTCGAATTCTCGAAACTGGTACTGCCCTCAACTAATAATAGTAATAATCGCAAGTGGAATAATCCTGTTTGTGATGGACTGATCGAGTACATCCGATCAATGACATCAAATTGTGCCTTACGACGTTCCCATCTGAGAATACTCCTTCCATCTGCTTTGACTTTTCTAAAAACATAGTGATGAAGAATTTCAGGATATGTATATTTTCTAGCTTCATTATCCCGCTCATTCAGTGCAAAATAGTCCACCGACATCGTAACTTTGCTTATAGCAGATCTCAGCTCATTCTCATCTACACCCTCAGGAATAACAATAGTCTGTCCATTCTCTAAATGTACAGGTAGGGGAGAGTGGGGCATGTTTTCCCACTTTTTCTTTGTCGATTTTTGTCTTTTTCCCCGTTCCATATTTCAAGGCGTTTGGGGTACTATTTTACTCGTTGAAGCTTCCACTACAACCTAGTATAAATGAATGTAATGATTTCATAACCATGTTGTTGCAAAATAGTGTTATTTGCAGTCATGTCACTTGCGAAAACTTGCCCCACATACGGGGCAAGTTTTCCAACACCTTCGAACCATATGGGGGCAAATTTTCTCACTCATTCAAAATTGCCAAAAATAGATAAGAAATTGAAGTTCGAATCCAAATTGAGTATTTTATTCAATTTTTTATTTGGAAATCAATTAGAATAGGGGGCACATGGGATGTAGGAAAACGAAATAACGAATTTAGTACATAAAAAGTAAGCAAAAGTATGAAGAACAAAAAGACAGCTGCTTTCATTGAATCATGGCCGTAGGAGCCACGATTCGTTTTCCTTTTATAATTTCGAACCATCCGTAATCTGTGTGAACTTAATGATAAATCATATCACATAATATTTGCTTATCTTTTTCGATGAATTTGCTTGTAATACGTTACAACAATTTGATTGAGACTGAGATAATTTTCCGCGGTGAAAAACATTGCTTTATCATTGTTTTCCAACTCTAAACTAACCTAAAATCGCGAAGACTAATCATATAATATAAGAAATGCATTTGCAACACTCTAAAATCACTTGGTTGAGACCGGGACAAATTCTCTTCGTGAGAAAATTTGCCCCGTGCCACGTTGGAAAATTTGCCCCATCATCGTTCTTCAACTTGGAACTAGGTGAAAATCGTAAAGACGCGAGTAATTCACAAAAATTATCACATCATTCGATTCAGGGGACTTTCGTTTAAAAACACATTTTCAACCAAAATAATCGGAATAACGTAAGTATGTTTTTTTCAATTTGAATGAACACATGTAAAGTTCACTCACCAACGACAAAATCGTAAAAACAGTTCTCTTATTATGATGAAAGCAGCTATTAACCTGATATTGCCGTGAATGGTACCTTAGATGATACTACTCACGACCATTCATCCAGCAGTGCGCTCTTCCAGCATACTAAGAAATTATAACGCATTGGAAAACATGCCCCTATAGAAAACTTGCCCCACTCTCCCCTAATCTTGTAATTGTACGACTTCCTTCCTGCAAAATTTCACTGAGAATACGCCATGCAGCTTCTACTGGTCCCACGTAGCGAGCTTCTATGCAATTGTGTATTCCATCAAAATTCATAACTTGTTCATTAGTAGGATTGTTACGGAGTGAAATGGCGAGCGTTGTTCATATCACCTCGTCACAAATCATTTATTGTTCGAAACAGCCCGAGCGGCTAGACCGAATCAAATGTGTGGGTCTGCTCACGTTCTAAGCTTGCCGAGGAACTCCAAATTCCAAGGTGGCACCCGTAGATATGTTCAATGATTCCTTTTTGATGATGGCAGGGAAGAGAAATGAACTGATAGATTGACCTTTAGTTTTTGATGCGAGTGTTATTCGCATCAATATTCATTTCTCTTGGCAAGGGAAAGAGAGAGAAAAAAATGGGAGATATGATAATAAAACGATTCGAATAGAATGGAATAACAGATACAATGACTTTTTAATTACACAGAGAAAAGTTTATATTAAGGATTACCATATTTTTATGGTACTCGTGGGATATACTTTATTATGAGGCTCTGAATCATATTGATCCCAAATGATAACAGATTTATTGTTGCCCTCGCGAGAGAGTATAGCAAACGCTCGAATACTTGTGGTTCAGAACGACCTAATCAAGTATATCCCAAAAATACAATATAATTATGGTAATCTCTAATATAAACTTTTTACAGTGTACAAGATTTTTAACAGGGACATCGAGATAGTTTCTGATGGGAGAAAGTATGTGTATGTGTATATGTGTTCGAAATGTATATTGAATCCGGTAGTTACTCACTATTATGCGGCTAATGCTGCACGAGCTGATTCCAGGACAGCTCGCAGGATGTTGTTGGTTCTCGGGAATGTTTGGTCCAAGATGGGGGAAGGATGTTAGGAGGAATCCCTGGACCAAGAGCACGCACTGACTCTACTAATTCTAACTCGAAATAAGAATTTCGAGTGCTAAGAAATTATAAGATGGAAGCAACCAAACGAGACTTCGGTCGGAAGGGTAATCCGTCCAAAACTACGGCACGTTGAACTCCCGCGTAATTCACACTTAGTACAGAACGCGAAGAATAATCGAAGTTCAAATTAGTAAGCCGAGTTTTTGTGTAAAAGCTTGTGCGAGGCGTGAACTCCGTATTACTCCCGGAAGTATATTCTGGTTCTTCATCGATTTTCTCCTTATTAAAGAAGCGATGATTTTTATTTCATGGGAGTGGGGAATCACGCCATCGGTCTGTTGCTGATTTTGGCCAACATGCCTTAGTTGCTATGCTCGTGCTAAATTTGATGAGTGTGAGAAGTATTGATTGACTGAGAAAAGGATAGAAGGAAAGGTGCACTGCACTTTGGAGTCAGCTCTATGCAGTCTCAGCAATTTTGCAAATATTTGTGTTATGTTTCTGCGTTGCGGAATTCGTGAAGAAATATTGAAGTATAAATTTGTCTGTATAGATTATATTGATTTGCTTGATTCCTGAGAAATGACCTACATAACTTCGTGTCAGGTGTCAAATGAAAAGATACGAAAGTGAAAGAGAATTTTGTCTTGTACTTCACCCCATGTGTACGTGCTTTCATCTTCGCTTTGTATATATAGGAGGATAATTTTTGTATTCCTGAATGTGACGAGTTTATCTTAAACGCGCTCTCAAATTATATAGATTTTCAATTTCCTACAGTTTCAATTGATTCTTTCTTCGAGAGCGTGGTTGAAAAGACGTCGTTTGCAGTTGTTCATTCGTGGACCTTTGACCGGAATGTAATTTGCTGAGGTTGGATAATTTTGCGCAAGACAGTTCTCTTTGGGCTTCGGAATGTTGAACTTATTTCGATATTCCTTGGATACATCATTTGTATGCAAAAATAATACACCGTTATTATGAATCTAATGAAGCACCGATATTCCATAATAGAAATGGATGAAATGTTGAAGGAAAACCATTATAATTAACATAAACAATGTGTTGATTCTTCTACTTTGAACATTTAAATGAACAACAAAAAAATGTTTCCATCTAACAAAAGAAGTTTCTCAATCCCTTTCCTATCATGGGTTGTAATTTTGATTATCTGAATGTATCTAGGAGTATTTGTCAAATTCAAAGAATGCATTAGAGAAGCTTAATTTGTTGTATGGGTATTACGTGAGAAAAAATTGAAAGGTGAGGAGGGTGAGTTTTTGGTGGGTACATCATGAGATCATCAATTACAATGCAAGCTGCATCGTGTCCTTTAAACATATATTTGTATGGATATTTTACAGGCTTGACGCTTGGAACGATTTCAACATTAATGTGATAATTGAGAGAGAGTAATAACATTGGATAGTATGGGACAACATGTCGGATGTCAACAACATAATTTCCGGGACGTTCGTAAGTACATCCATTATCTGGCCGCCGATAAAATGGATAACCATCCTCATCCACGCCTGAAGGATCTTGGATAATGTTTCGAACATTGTCCATCTACTGTGCACCATGTCCCACATGGACCATGAATCATGTTTTTCATGACGAGTTGATGCAATCTAAGGTGTTCATTGGGATCTGGGATTTCTGCTGAAATATACCTATCAATTATTGCAGGCGTCTTCATTTCACTATTCCGGTCTGAGGTGACCAGTGAATGGATATGTGGTAATCCACGTTTTTGAAATTCAATGACATAAACATATGCCTCCACTTTACCAAAATATTTTTGTCACGCAATAATGTCTAACAGATAATCTTTTTCAATAATCAACACACGAGCACAAATATCCGGTCGATTTGCTGCTTGTTGCCCAGGTAAAAGATTCTCTTGTATTCCTCGCCATTGCGGATTACTTGTCATTGTTATGGAAAGATCAGGTTTCTCAAATTCACGGACAATAGCCATGGAATCTTGATAATGTTGTACCATATTTCGTGGGGAGCCGACATGTGTGGGATGGAGAATAACTACTTCCCCAATACGAACATTCCTTTGATTAGTAAGATCTTTTAAATGACCTTTCAAACCGACATAATCATCAACGCGAAGTTTTTTCTGATTCCGTGATAAATAATTCATTCTATCTCTTTCAATTTGAACATAAGAATCTACAATGTATTGTTGGAATAATCGGCGCCTCATCAGAATAGAATTGAATTCATAACGTATAGATGTACGATTATTTGGTATCAGCATTTCTAGTAATGCGTTCATCTTTATTTTTGAAGGATAAATTTTGGTGCCATCCTTGGGTACCATATGGGTAAAATAACGGTATGCCCATGGTTCAACATTTGGATCCATAACACCTACTGATCGCAACTGTTTTGTGTTTTCATCACGTATTACAACATATGATTCAGGAATTTCAACATCAGCAGTCGTTGAAAAAACAGCTGCGACTTCGTTATCTCAAAAGATTGAGCAAAAACATTATGTGACCTCATAATATCATCGAGTCATAACAAAATATCTCGATTCAATAGAGAATCATAATGCACAGACAATCTGTGGCTCCATTGAGATCTATGATAAAAAGTTGACCATAATTGTGTTGTTCATTGGGTGCTGGGTATATACCTGTATTGATTTGATAATAGATTTGACCCTGAATTTTGAAACAATACGGGCCTCGTCGTAGACCTGGTATATCAACTAAATCAGCATTACATGAGACGAAAGGAAAAGCATTGTCATACCTACGAATACGTTGATAAAATATATTAGATTTCGGATCAGTACCATCAGATAATGGACGTAATTGTGCGGGTGGGGTAGGTGAAGAGTCAAGACACACATTCCCATGGTTTCAACAATGGATGAAAGGATTTTTTTAATAAAAACTCTTTCAGCTGTGAAATTTTCGCACCACAATGCACACATAATATATCCATTCGTCCAATATAATGTTCTCCAGTGACATTATCATGGCAAGTATTGAGGAAATTCATGAATCCTCTGTGACGAATTCGATATGCTTGCTGACGTTTACAATTAGGAGTAACTGTATTCATATTATGTAGAGAACTCATAGAATGAATTGGCATTATTACCCCTGTTGGTACATTATTTTCACCACTAATAGTTCGCGCACGTGAACGACGTGTATTTTCACGATGTCTCTCACGTCTGGAACGTTGGAACTCTTCTTCTTCTTCTGGTGTGCGTTGAATTCTCCGTCAGGGCATAGTAGATTGTGATAATAATACAATGAAGTTGCAAAATCCAATAGAATCACCAAAACCACATCAACAACTGTATATGCTCTATTTTATTTCAAAATAATGAACTGAATATTACGATAAGCGGATATGTATGGAGCACGGACAGTGATGAGGGAAACAAAACGTTACCGTATATTTCAATAATTATCATCTCTATCATCACCATCATACCAGCAAATCTCATCATCATACCATCAGTTTTCATCATCATACCATCAATTCTCATCATCATATCATCATAATCATCATCATTATCATGAGTATGATGATCGTGAATTACTATTTCAGTCTTATTATAATTTTGAAGTACGATTAGCATATTCAGAAGACTACAAAGCTCAACATATATGTGATCCTTATTTACAAAAAAATTCCTACAGAAGAATTCATCAAATCAGAATCCGACCAAAACTTTGGGAAAAATTCGTTTAGCCTTCTTTGAAACCAAAGAAGTTCCGACTTGTAATCTGGAAACTGTCAGAAATTATTAGGAGATTATTCACATATCACGATAACATTCATGGAAATATAAAGAGATGTATCATTTCAAAACGTAGTATCTGATTTCCAATTAAATTTTTTGGAAAAAATGGTTCCAGAGAAAAAAGAAATATACGATAAGTTCCCATTGTATCCCCCCATACGCATTGAAAAGAAATCGCATCAGTTGAATGAACGAAATCGAAACAACTGTATCATTTTAGTTGAAATAACCGAAAAATTAGGCATTCCAATTGAAGGAAATGATTGAATTTAACTATAAAAACCGGTTGTCGTGTTTTTTAATTAATCTCCTCACTTGAAACGACTGAAAACTTCTCTGAGTGTAGGAATTGAGTCGATTATTCGAAGAATCCCACCACAAACCTTCACAAATGTTACAAACAAATACCCATCTCCAGTTTTTTGATAACGCGATTGTTCATAAAAACTTTTGTCTCGAACGTTTCTTCGAAATACCCATAGATGGCGCTCTAATTGATGAGAAAATGAGAATTCTCAAACCCTCGGATTGTATTCTGTCTAACATAATGCTCAACTCTTGGGTGTTTCTCATCTCCCGGAAATTGCCGTCGGCATCAGCGACCCAATGTGCACCACGAGGAGGTTGCGCGATCGGACTTTACACATCATTGAGGCCCTGAAAAGGGCCGATTGTCTGAACTGGAGGTGTATCTTCGGGGATGCATTAGGCATTCAAAGAATGTTCAAAATGAGCGTCGTTTTGCCTTTGACAAAGCGCAATTCTTTCATGAAAGTTTTCTACAGTTGCTTGCAACGTAGGAGGTGTTATTGCTGTGCATGCTCTTCTTATTCGATCTTTCATGTCATCGCGTGTTCTTGGAGGTTCACGGAATACAACATCTTTTATGTCACCCCACAAGAAAAAATCAGGCGACGTCAGATCTGGCGACCTAGGTGGCCATCGCACAGGTCCTCCACGGCCAATCCACCTTCTGAGAAACTTCTCGTCCAAAAATTTTCGAACAATTCGCATGTAATGAGGAGGTGCTCCATCCTGTTGGAACCACATCCTTGATCTCACGTCAAGACTTACGTCTTCCATAAGAGCAGGGAGTTCAAAATGCAAAAAACGAAGATACTCCGCGCCAGTCAGGTTTCCTTAAAAAAAATACGGCCCTATGATCCTGGAATCTACAATTCCGCACCAAACGTTCACACTCCAACGGTGTTGATGAATAATTGTACGGACCCAGTAAAGATTCTGAGCACTCCAATAATGACAATTGTGCCTATTGAGAATCCCAACATTGTGAAATATTGCCTCATCAGAGAACATAACGTGATGAGAGAAAGTAGGATCTTCTTCAATTCTCCGTTGGGCCCACGTGCAGGAGTTGTATCTTGTTATGAAATCCTCAGCTGTTAGAGATTGCACCAAAGTGATATGGTACGGATGATAATCCAACGATTTCAAGATACGCTGAGCTGTGGATCGAGGAATCCCGGTCATTTCCTCAATATCCCGAAGCACAGCCAGCGATCTCACATCAGGATCATTGCCATCCGCATCAACTTTCTTGTTCCTCTGTCGTTTGAGGAGACCTTGACGAGCACGTTGTTCAAGAAATCGGATCGTAATGCGATTTGGACACCTCCGATCCGGAAAACGACGTTGAAACATTCTCACAGCTTCAACAGAATTTCCCCGCGCTCCACCAAGACACAACAAAACGTCAACAATATCGTTTGGCGCGTAATCAGACATGATATTTAGAAATGTGTTCCTTCCAAATGATAACAGAGAACTGAGCAGTTTGGAAATGCTAAATTTCTAAGGTATTCACACGTGAATCAAAACAATAACAAATTCCAAGAACAAACCCAAAACAAAACACAACCGACGGCAATTTCCGGGAGATGAGAAACACTCAAGAGTTGAGCATTATGTTAGACAGAATACAATCCGAGGGTTTGAGAATTCTCATTTTCTCATCAATTAGAGCGTCATCTATGGGGATTTCGAGAAAACGTTCGAGACAAAAGTTCCTTGGTTTTCAGCGTAGAAACTAAACCGGTAGTAAAAAATAGGGGATTCCATTTAAAAAACATGAGTTGACCTCAAAATGACCTTGAAAGTGGGATCTGAGGTCAAAGCCAAGTTCAACATCGGATGTCCCCCTCAGATTCTTCCATTTTTTTCCCGGAACATTTTCTTCTGAATCTATTCGTTTTCGAGATATTCTAAGTGACAGATCAAAATGGGACACCCTGTATGAATGCATACGAGGTGTGTTCAAAAAATAACGAGAATTTTCGTTTTATGAAAAAATCATTTATTTATTCATCAATATCTGTCTTGTCCCCTTCAAAATAATCCCCCTTGGATATAATACACTTGTGCCAACGCTTTTTCCAATCCTCGAAACACTTTTGAAACTCAATCTTCGTAATAGCTTTTAGCTCTTTCAGCGATTCGCTTTTAATGTCATCTATGCTTGTAAAACGACAGCCTTCTAATGTTCTCTTTATTTTTGGAAACAGAAAAAAGTCACATGGAGCCATATCTGGCGCATATGGAGGCTGAGGCATCGTCACAGTTTTGTTTTTGACCCAAAATTCACGAACAAGCAATGAAGTGTGAGCAGGTGCATTATCGTGGTGCAAAAGCCATGAATTGTTTTGCCACAAATCCGGGCGTTTTTTTCGGATTGCTTTCCGACTGATATGCCAACATCATCAGCGACTTCTCTGATTGTGATTCGGCGATCGTTTATAACCATTTCTTCCACTTTTTTCACGTTTTCATCGGTTGTTGATGTGCTTGGGCGTCCGGGTCGTTCGTCATCTTCAACGTTTTCGCGGCCATCTTGGAAACGGTTATACCACTCGTAAATCCTTGCTTCACTGATAGCAGACTCAGCATATGCCTTTGTTAACATCTTGCAAACTTCACCACACTTTACTTCATCCTTTACGCAAAATTGAATACAAATTCTTTGATCCATTTTTTTCACAAACGAAAATCGCTGAGCTCGAAAAACACGTCATAACGTGAGCGGCTGCCACTTAAAAAGTAAGCAATGAATATTGCTGAAAATTTTATCGTACTTCAAGAACATGTGTATCAATATAATGAAGGAAAATTTTATACAGGCAGACTCTCCAAACCCGCGGAATTCAAAAATTCTCGTTACCCTTTGAACACACCTCGTATATATTTCCAAGTTATTTATGTTCGATTGTTGTTCTGATTTACATAACCTGTAGCAACTTCTAATTCATCCATTTGTGAATCATTCTTTCAATATCATCATAATGACCCGTCACCACATCGCCTCATTAAAAGATTATGTGTTCATGTTCTTACAATGTTTATAATCTACCTGGTACAGCACCGGACATTTCTCTGTCGCCTCCTCGTGGATTTTCGTTCTATCCATGCCCACCATTTATCCACGTACAATCCACGGAGATGCGACGTGGAAATTGATGGATGTGTTGTCCGAGTTCATACTGCCCAAACAGCATACCCATCGATGTCCACGTCGCATCTCCGTAGAGGCGAGGTGGATAGAATGTTTCGAGATATCAAGCATTTCATCTAAACTTATACATGTTGAATCATATAAACGCGGTGATATCTGGATCAGTTTTTCACGTGGTTTTCAATAGTGTGGAGACTTTTCCTCCCATGTTCTTTATACGTATGTAAGGAAACGGAAGTATTGTAATGGGGTCGAAAATTGATGGTGCAGAAGGGGGTATTTCGCTTTCGCCAAGCGTCTTGGAACGTCGAAACAACGCTATCCCCAAAAATGTCTGTGTGTGCGTGTGTGCGTGTACAATTTTCTTTGGCGCACGATAACTCTCCTCAGAATGCACCAATTGGGATCATTCTTTTTTCAGTATTCTCGTCTAAGAGGTGCTTGAGGCCTATCGATTCTGGTCCCGATCGGATAACACGTTTTGAAAATATTGCGGAATACGTGCTTGAAGATCGTGATTCTGTGACTGCTCATATCTCCGCTTCCTATTATCCGATTGCCATTAAATTTGTACCACATTGTAGTTATGATCCGACAGTGCTTCCATGCGAGTTTCATCCCAATTGTGTGCAAACTGTGAAAAATTTTTTTTTGCGTCCCACATTATTGGACGATGTTTTTGAAGCGTGCGTTTTCTGTGTTCGAATCATCCGAATTTCGTGGAATTTTGGGCATACTCAATCCGCGGAGTGATGATTTGGTGATATAAATTCCAAGCAAATCGGAACAGAGGGAGTAAAACGGTGAGCACTAAGGTTTGGAACAAAATTAAAAAATTTCGTGAATACCGTTATTTTCATTTTCATTCAGAATATGAAAGTACTGTATGGTTCTCCATACCGATTTTTTCAATTCAAACACACATAGAACAGTCATTCGAATATGACCATGTAAAAAACGGAGGAAATTTTTGTTGACATACGGCCTTTTGGCTTAGGACGGCAGTTCAAAGTAACGTAAGTTTCAAATTATTCTATCTTAATATCTTCAACGTTTGTCCCAGGTGCCTCGGACCCTAGCACGGCAGTATACTATACTGGGATGAACACCATCGGACGTTGGTCATAAGAAAGAGACAGAATACATCTATGATCTGTACCATTAGATAATTCAGAGGATAGCAAATATTGGAAGGCTCCCCAGCGATGGCGAAAAACTATCGTGATGATAGCGGGAATCGATGATGACGATGGGGGAGAAGAAATCGTCATGGTAATATTTTGACACATGAAAATGTAAAACCTTCATGTTTCGGAATCACATGAACTGATCAAGTGCGTAGGGTGCTCAATAGGAAGTGCATATTCGAGTGATATAATGAGAGTTTGATTAATTTATCGTGGAATACAGTAGGTAGTAAGTTATTGGGCATTGAAGTTATTCTCGGTCGGTAAAAACCCGGTTTATGTGTGGTAGCGCACGACTTCAGCTTTTTTCCCGGGATTCCCATAGCCCGAAATTCGCTGATTGGTTCATTTCTGGTGACCTACTAGGCACTTCCTAGAAATTGAATAATCAGCGGATTCCGGGCTATGGGCCTCCCGGGACATTTTCATTTCGGGCCATCAAACTTCAGGACATCGCGCTTTCGGGGTAAAGGCTCTTCTGGGACATTGCTCTTTCCAAGATTTTTTTCAATGTGCCAAGTTATATAACCTGTAATTCATTCATATAACCTGTCAACCCGTCTTAAATAGATCAGGATCTATACTGATAGCATTCCTCGTTCGCTGCACTGAGCGCGCATTTTGAAATTCTCATCTTTCTTGAACTCGTGTCAGAATGGAGGATAGAAATATGCTAGTGCGCACTCAGTGCAGTAAATGGAGAATGCTATAATATCAATGACCATATGATACAATTATATACATTATACTGAAATGAATGCTATTGGGCACTGAGAACAAGAAAAAGGACAGAATATCAGATGGTTCAATTAAGAAAGAGACAGAACATATCTTTCTACCATTGGGAACCCGCCCTGAACAGGATGACGGAATACTTCGTGATTGAAAGAAATTTTGATGATGACAATTATGAAAAATCCTGATGTTTCGATTGCGTGAAAATGTTGAACGTTCATTTTCAGTACCGTCTGAACTGATCATGTTCGTAGTGTGTTTAATCGAAAGTGCGTATTCTAATTATATCATGGAAGTTTGATTATATTTCCGTGATTCAATGTGTGGGACGAGTTATTGTGAGCTCAAGATATCCTGCCTATATCAAATCTCGGCTCACGTGTATTGATACATGGTAGCGCACGATTCCCGCTTCTTCATGTTCTTTATTTTTTTCAGGGTATTCTCAAGTACTTGGTGTCAAGACGCTACCGCGGCTCTTGATGCTGAACGCTTACAGAATGTTTGAATGAGTTCGAATCTGATTCGAAATGTTCGGGCAAAATGAGAAATTGGACAAATAGTTCCATCGAAAACAATGACAATTTTTAATGGAACTATTTCCTGAAACAAATTTTCATAAATTTCCTTCAGTATGATATTTGACATTGGAGTTCCATTCAAGTTCATTTGATCGTGATGATGTTTTTGTTCACAGATACTTTGAAGTTGACAAGTCTACAGGACTACTATCAGAGGCTACTCCATGGCAGTCAACCTGTACCATCTGGACTTGATATAGCCAACACCATCAAATATTTTTCACAGACCCTGCTCTGTAAGATTCTATTTTCAATATATACGAGAAGAATTTGACGATATAATCATTCGATAATGCTGATTCCTGGTGGAAAAATTGCACTGAAAATCTCTGGGAAGTCCAGGAATTTTCAGTGAAGATTTCTTCAGAGACTGTCAGTGATTCCGAAGGAATTCAGGGTCCCTGAGAGATATCCATAAATATTTACGTATTTCGAGTACAACAACGTGTCCAATCAACACAACATTTGCAGAGTTCTTCAGTGGAATTCAGAGAAGTTTTCGGAGATTTCCAGATAATTTTTTCTTCTCAGGAATATGATGATATCCCCTCCAACTGTATGGTATTGAAGTACCATGCAACAGAGTGAATAGCATCACCCAGAAAAGATGTTGAATTGTGTCACGAGTAATGATCCCAGACAGCACAAAGCTCTGAAAGACAACGAATAGTATATGGAATCCCAAAAACCATACAAACGTTTTACAATAAGACTTGAAAAAAAATCCTTGAAAAAAATAATTCACTCTTTCCGGAAGATTACTTGATATAACAAATATACCATCAAAGAAAAAGATGTGAAAGGCAACCCTGTTTCGGAATTCGCATCAACCAGGAACACTTAGCGTGGCCGATGGTAGAAGTTTTTAGCCTTCATTATATACAAATGAATTTCTAGAGAACATTGAACAAGAAATTTGAATGATATAATTTCATAAAATCTTCCTCGGCCACACCAAGTGTTCCTGGTTGATGCGAATTCCGAAACAGGGTTGCCTTTCACATCTTTTTTTTTAAAGTTATATTTGTTATATCAAGTAATCTTCCGGAAAGAGTGGAGTATGTTTTTCAAGGATTTTTTTTTAAGTGTTATTGTGAAACGTTTGTATGGTTTTTGGGATTTGACGTTATTTTTTACTGTGTTGGAGTTTTTAGGGGTTTTTGTGAGACATGTGCATGTTTTGTGGAATTCTACTTTTTTTCCACTCTTTGGTATCTATATACGGGCAGAACGATACGCTTGTTCTATTTATTATTTTTAATACAATAATGCTTTTTTGAAAATCATAAATTACCTTCAATACAGTTTAAACAAATTGAAGTTACAATATACCAAAAATCTTTCACATATCCTTTGGATAACAAATGTACTTGGTCGCTCATATTGATTTCATATCTTTCTGTTTCGAATGGAGCATATCCTTTTATATCCCCTCGAAATTCTGAATGCAGTGAAGTTTTCCTTTAGAATGTGTTTTTAGATTTTCTTATTCTTTGTTTTTGGGATTCTCATGTACTTGGCGTTATTTTTTTGCTTTTTTCGAGTTTTTTTGGGGGATTTCACTTCTTTTTCTGAATATACTTCCAACTGAGCCCAAATGAAAATGAAATACGCCTTTCGAGTTTATGGCAATCGTAGGGATGGAGGAAATGTCCTCAGATAACTTTGTGATATAAAAATCCACTTGGATTTCCAACAGTCATCTCATCATCGGACGGCAATAGATAATCGGAATGAAGAATGACGGAAAGAAGGGAAGAAAAGCGAATCCCCATAAACAAATAAACGTGTGAAGAATTCCAAAAACTAAATTTTCCTTAACTGATAAGTTGGCGCTGAAGCAGCTCAAAGCGATCAAAGCAGTTCACATCGCTCAAAGTAGCTCACGCCCCTCAAAACAGTCCACGATATTGTGCTGAACATGTCTTGAGCGGAAATTTCCAGTGTTCTCAAGGAATCATTGTAAGGAAATTGAAACAACATAGATCTTACAGACAGAGGAAAATTGCGTACAATATATTCAAGGGATCCAACAGAATTTTTTTTTGCAAGATAGAATTTGTACTGTTCAGCATAAAGCTAAAAATAGCTTTCCAGCGAAAATTTTTTGGTCACTCTTTTGAATCATTGTGAAAAGTAGCAGATAGCAAAAGTTCCAAAAGTTAGATCGCATTGAATTTCTCCGTAACCACAAACCGAACTTCTGGAATGTCAGCCGAATAGAGTCCTTGGAAGATTCAAATCGCCTTTTGTCATACTGTATATTGTACTGTATATACTGTGACAAAAGGCGATCTGAATTCTCCAAGAACTCCATACTACTGACATTCTGGTGATCCATTTTGTGGTTCCAGAAGGATTCAATGGGACCTAGTTTTTGGGACTTTTGCTATCTGGATAAAGAGATGTCAAATATTTATCATGCGACAAAAAGATATATCATCAAGATAAAAGATTGGAGACATTCTCCAGTACTGTACCAGACATTTTTCAGAATTCTGTGGAATATCCATCGAAATCATTCGAAAAAATTCTTCAAGAATATTTGGTTCGTTATGGTATTATAAAGGTATTCTATATTCTTCGAAACTGTACAATATGACAGTGATTTAATTATAATTTTATGATGAAGCGAAATTATCGCTTTTTGAAGGAATATATATACGAGTCTTTAGCATTACGTGGCCAATGCCGCTCTTCAACTTGCAGATCATGAATGAATATCCACTTTGTACTTTCACTTCGTAATATGCATGTGAAATTACCTTCAAAAATATTTTTACCCTGATGGAAAACAACAGCTAAAAACTTTATAAAAGTGTTGTGCAATTTTAATT
Organism: Gonatopus flavifemur; assembly: GCA_018340375.1. NCBI lineage: Eukaryota > Metazoa > Arthropoda > Insecta > Hymenoptera > Dryinidae > Gonatopus > Gonatopus flavifemur. The sequence goes on along the minus strand of JAFFJZ010000059.1, from coordinate 5,798 downwards.
TTTGAAGTTGGTACTACTTTAATGTTTATATTTTCTATCTTTGTTGCTTCAACATTTTTGTGATTAAACATCATCAATTGCACAATTCTATATCGTTCTGACGCTGTTATGAATGATTTTTTAGTTTTATGCAAGTTATTGCAATTGCCACAAAAGTCTTCGGAAAATTTTCCATGTTGAAAAATTGAAGTTGAATATTTCTTGAAACTCAAATGATTTTTGTGAAATTGGAGGTAGCGCAAGACGTATAACACAATTTGTATCAACAACATTTCCGGTATATTCACATTTCGTACATTCCATTATGGTAGTTATTTGGTGCTTCACTAAATTTTTAATAGCCATTGAATTTTCGCAAATAGAAGCGATGGATTCTCCTGCATCTTGTGAGTGATTATGCAAGTATTTTGAACCTGCGAGCTGTTTTGAAGCTATGATATCAAGTCCTCTTTGTGAATTGTAGTTCTGAATTGAAATATTTATGATGTCATTGGAGTCAGATGAAAGTAATTGTTTCGTCTTAGAAGCACGGTACAATATACACTGCCTTACTGCATTCAAATAGGGAGAAAGACCGTCGAAATTAGGAAGACCCATTACGTTTAACGCGTGAGTTTCTGTTGATTTTTCATCAATATTTTGGCCCCTGGATTATGTATTATCCAATATCCTTATTCCTGAGTACCCAGGTGAAGGAGTTTTTTCAGGGAGTAAATTCTTTGAGTAAAATTACAGGTGGATCAAGAGAAAGTAGAGAGGATGCCGGTATACTATATATCTGTATGTTACTTACCACCACAATCAATACCATCAGGTAGCGTAGAAGGAAAATGAAGAAAAGTTAGGAGTGCAGTGGATATACCACAGGTCCTTGCGTTGAATAATACCACTATCAGATTCTTCTGATCAGATCAGATAGATCTGTACGTTAAATCCTACCATGATCATCAGGTAGCGTTGAAGGAAAATACAGAAAAGATAGAAGCGCAGTGGATATACCACAAATCTTTGCATCTGGTGCATTCCACCGACCAATTGACGAATGATTAAAGAGACTTTTTGGGATCAACTCGACGAAGATTGAGCAGATACAATATTCTGATTATAGGAATTGTTGCAGAACAACTACAGGTCAACTTGACTGATGTGACTGGATGTGACAATTCATTCTGAATGTTTTCTTCCAAAGTTCCATCTTTTCAGTTGTTCCATTCAAGCTGGATTATATTTGTGTTCTTACAAACCTCCATTTTTATCTTTACTTATCTTGGTTTGGAATGATTCAATTTTTAAATATCATGAATTTTATTAAATTATCATAGAGTATTTTGGGTTGAAAGATTTAGTAACTCTAGGATCTATGAAATGTTCAGAATGTATTCAAAGTGATTCATGATCATGAAAAAGCAATATTGTATCAAATATCCAACCCATTTAATATTCATGATACTTGAGAATTGAATCATTCCAAAACCAAGATAGGTCAAGATAAAAATGATGGGGTGTAAGAACACAAATGAAATCTGGCTTGAATGGAACAACTGAAAAGATGGAACTTTGGAAGAAAACATTCAGAATGAATTGTCACATCCAGTCACATCAGTCAAGTTGACCGGTAGTTGTTCCGTAGCAATTTCTATAATCAGAATATTCTATTTGCTCAATTTCCGTCGAGTTGATCCCAAACAGTCTCTCTAATCATTCGTCAATCTTTCAGTGGAATGCACCCGATGCAAAGATTTGTAGTATATCCACTGTGCCCCTATCTTTTCTGCATCTTCCTTCAACGCTACCTAATGATCATGGTAGGATTTAACGTACAGATGTATGGTACATCTACATCCTTTTTGCTTTCTCTCCATCCACCCATGATTCTGTTGGAAGAATCTGATAGTGGTATTATTCAACGCAAGGACTTGTATATCCACTGCACTTCTGTCTTTTCTTCATTTCCCTATGACGCTGCCTAATGACATTGATCATTGTGGTACGTAACATAAAGATGTATGGTACATTCACATCCTTTTTGCTCTTTCTTGATCCACCTATGATTCTGTTGGGAGAATCCGATAGTGGTATTATTCAACGCAAGGACTTGTATATCCACTGCACTTCTGCCTTTTCTCCATTTTCCTTCTACGCTACCTGATGATATTAATTGTGGTGGTGAGTAACATACAGATGTATGGTATACCTGCATCCTTTCTACTTTTTCTTGATCCACCTGTCATTCCACTCAAACAATCTAGGGAAACCATTTTGTACATAGTTCATAATTTTGATTCAGGATGTCATATTTTAGTATACCTAAAGTGCTCGGTGACTAACCTTATTTTCGAATGTTTTTCAAACTTGCTATTATTGAATTTACATTCATTATCTATCCACTATTCTGTTTCATTATTTGTTCCCGATTCTGATTGCAGAATGGTGGATACTAGCAGACTGTCAATTGGATATTATGGTATAGTCATTATACTTTTGCCTGTAAAAAAATAGCAAATTAACTTCAATAACCACCCTTGAGCAGGCTTGGTATGATCTTTTTCATCGATCGCCCACGATCCTAATTGGAGAAATCGACAGTGGAGCCCTCCGAAGTAGCTTGTTATCCGGTTTTGATCAGCTACTTCGGAAGGCTCCAGTAGTTGACTGTCCGTCAGAACTTATGATATATCTCTGACTTTCTGGTATGTGGGGGAATTGCAAATAAACTCGAATCTTTTCCCTTGAGCATGCTCGATATGATCCATTTGATCATTCTCCAACGACTCTCGCAGGAGAACCTGATAGTAGATTGTTTGTAAGGGGGTTATGGTATATATCCGATAAGATTTCACCTGAAAAGTAATGTATAAATTTGAATCATTATTTTCGACTAGACCTTGTATGATTTATTCGATAATCAGCCTGTGGTTCTGGTGGTAAGAACCAACAGTAGCAGACTGTTCATAAGGGATTACGGTATATCTGCTGAGCTGTTGTCTGTAAAGGAGTATTGTATTTTATAATACATCATCCAGAGCTTACCTGTGTATATACCAATTTTCTGAATGTAGCAAATGGATTTATTCATACCTTCCTCAAACTTTTCCTGTTTTTTTTTTTACAAATAACCTTCTCATCATTCATTCCTCAATTCATTCATGGATTCTGTCAAGTCATATATAAAAGTATATATAATCCCAGGTTATTTGTGTGCATTTGATTGTTGTTATGATGACCTGTATTAGGAATTATAAGGAAATGGAGAGTCCGTGAATTTGAGAAAAAAGTAGCACGTAGATACATTGCAATGTGTGACGACCAACATTTATTAAATAAACTCAGTTGATAGAATATATGAACTTTGAACTAACTGTACTAGAGCGGGACGATGGCGCGGGGCCAATGACTTACGAGCAACGACAATGCTGATAACTTCCCACCAAGCCAGAATACGCGCACAGATAACAGATATGCGCACTAACAACTAGTGCCCACACATGTAAGAGAACTGTTCAGAAACAAACCCGCAAGTGCGTTTGTTCTGACATTCAACAACCTGTAATACCTGTAATGTAGTAACCTGCAATTCGTCCATTTTTCAATTACACAGGCACACAAAAAAAAGGGGGACATGAACCAGAGGGTAGGCCCCATTATCCTTGAGTTTTTGGGGTCGCTGAACCCGAATATGACCATTAAAAATTTTTTCAAATACCCGTTTTCCCCCACCAACCTCCTGATGGGGGTTGAATTTGTAACATTCGGAAAAATTCAAATGTCCGGGTATTTCTATGTTTCTTGAGACGCTGAAACCAAAAATGATGACGAAAAGAGAATTGAACCCCTCCCTTACCCGCTAGCACCCTCCTACAACACCCTTATGGGGGTTGAATTTCAAACATTCGTGAAAAATTCAGATGTATGTGGATTTTCATGTTTTTTGGGACGCTAAAACCGAAAATGATAACGAAAAAGAAATTTGATCCCTCCCTTACCCGCTAGCACCCTCCTATAACCCCCTCATAGGGGTTGAATTTTAAACATTCGTGAAAAATCCAGATGTGTGTGGATTTTTATGTTTTTTGGGACGCTAAAACCGAAAATGATGACAAAAAAGGAATTAAATCCCTCCTTTACCCGTTAGCACCCTCCTGCAACCTTCTGATGGGTGTTGAATTCTAAACTTTCGTAAAAAATTCAAATGCATGTGGATTTCTATGTTCTTTGGGACGCCAAAACCAGGAATGATAACGAAAAAGTAATTTTACCCCTCCCTCACCCGCCAGCAGCCTCCTATAACCCCCTGATGGGGGTTGAATTTTCAACTTTCGTAAAAAATCCACATGCATGTGAATCTCTATGTTTTTTGGGACGCTAAAACTGGAGATGATAACGGAAAAGTAATTCAACTCCTCCCTCACCCGCCAGCAACCTCCTATAACCCCCTGATGAGGGTTGAATTTTCAACTTTCGTGAAAAATCCACATGTATGTGGATTTCTATGTTTTTTGGGATGCTCCATTCAAAAATGATGACAAAAAACGAATTCAATCCTTCTCTTAGCCGCTATAATCCTCCTACCACCCCCTTGAAGAGGGTTGAATTTGGAATTTTTACACAAAATTGCGATGTATGTGTATTTTTATGTTTTCTGAGATGCTGAAACCATAAAACACTACAACAAACACAATATCCAGTCACTCGATCACCTCCTCACACTTCTGTACAATCATCCAAGAGAACCTAGTAGGATCCATACGAAAGTTGGTTCTCAGTGAATTACGCTAACGATTTCGGGAAAAAGAGGAGAACCAAAGTTTTCATGGGCTCAATACTCAAAATTCCAATGATCCAGAGTCAATCACTTGTTGATTCAACAGGTTGAACAGTATCCTACGTTGTAAACGTCAATACTTCATGATATAGGAATATCAGATGCATTCATGATTTGGTTCTACTCTTAGCGTAACCCAGGAACAACGGCGTGGACGTGGTAGGTTTCTGTTCCCTTCGAGGTGCTTGGTTAACGTGAGTCCCCTTGCCTCTCACGATTCGGGGTGCTTGATTGAAATGAGTCCCCTTGCCTCTCACGATTCGGGGTGCTGTTGGTTAAAGTGAGTCCCCTCGCCTCTCACGATTCGGTATTCATTTCTTCCTATGATAGCGAACTCTCTTGCTCTCAAACGATCTCCTAAGAGGTTTCCTCTTGTTGGCTCTCTTCCGTTCTGGCAAATCTCTTTCCAAATTCCAACAGTAATCTGCCAACATCTTGACATCCCATTGACCCTAATAACGCTGCTCCATTTCCTTTAGGTCCTGGTGAAACCTTTCACCTTGCTCCTCACTATGGTCCGCTAAATTCTCCGGGAAATGATCTACATGAGATTCGAGGAAGTGTCATTTTAAGTTCATTAGGCAACTAAGTTCCTCATGGTTTAACAGCAGTTTTTTTATTTCTTCCTTGTAGTTTGGACTTCTTTTATTGCCTAAGAAATTCTCCACTGTACTTCTGAAACTAAGCCAAGCTTTTTCTTCTTCAGCACGCATTGATTGAATCAGTTCGATGTCGAGCGAAAGCTTCCGAATTTCCGGCCCATCGAAAATTCCTTCTTTGACTTAGCATCTGATTTGTTTGGAAACTTCCTTCGGATGTACATGAAAGTGGTCCCCTCTTTGTCTAGTGCTTTCACAAATTGTTTTACCAAGCCGAGCTTCATATGGAGCGGAGGAAGAAGAACTTTTGTAGGTGGTACTAGAGGATCGTGCAGAATATTCCCCGAGCCAGGAACTAAAGAGGCTCCAGCAGTTCA